>JARHVA010002131.1:215000-815000 GCA_037957365.1 Torreya grandis | reverse complement strand
TCATGCGCACCGTAATCCAGATGAAATGAGAACTCCTCTTTGGCTGTGGAGGAATGACACCTGCAAGAGAAAGAGACTAAGACAAAGAAGACTTGAGATAAGGAGATGGTGGGCTGCCAAGCGAAAGCTTGATCCCAAAAGCGAAAGCTTGAGGGATGTCAACCCATTGATTAATACAAAGATGTCTAATAAAGGACAGAAAGATAAAATACTAAAAATGATAAAGACAGAAAAGGAAATGGCAGTAAAAGCTTACCTGAAAGATGCTGTTGGCCTAGTCATAGTCACCGGCATCGGTGATCCTATCGGCGTTGATTGTCAAGGATGCCGACATCGGTTAGTCTGTCGACGTCGGTGGGGGAAGTGACCACCGTCGGTCGGGGCAGTAGTCTGTGGATGAGGTTTGGATGAGTTTTGGTCTGTGGACGGGTCTAAGACAGAGTTTTGGTCTTGGTTGAATGGTCTAGGGGTCTGGGTCCGAGAGTCTGGTTTTGGTTAATGGTCTAAAAGTCTATGCAGAGGTTTGGGACAATGGACAGAATGTCAAAAAGGGATAGAGGGATAGAGGAGTCCAAAAGGGAGACAGGGAGATGAGGATTTGGGTTTGGTCTGGTCTGGGGATAGGGAGGACTAAATTTAGTTCATAACTTAGAAGCAGATAACTAGAAAACACAATGAAAGCACAAACAAAATACTTATCTGTGACTGGCTTGAAGGAGTGTTGTAGACTGGTGTCCCTGTTGTTGGTGCTGTTGATGAAGGTAGAGTCCCTAGAGAGTGCTTCTTGATGTGTACCTGCAGCCAAAGAGTTAGCAGTGGAAGAGAGAGGAGCCAAAGATTGACGGATTGAAGGATTCAAGAGTCTGGATGCAAGAGAGAGGCGAAGGGGAGATAACGGATGCATAAAACCATTATGAAGGATGTCGACGCTGGCAATATCACCGACGTCGGTCGATAGTTGACCGACGTCGGTGGCTGGAAGGCAGGAAAAAGGCTAAAAATAGCCTTTCATCCATTTTCCCAACTGCTGGGTCAGCGAGTCCGAGGAAGAAATGGTCGAAGGTGGCTAAATGGACGTGAGAGGTTAAAGGGGAGAAGTTGGAATGGGAGTCTAAGCATTAATATTGGCCATGTGGAGAGTGAAGGGAATCCAAGAAGGGTATCTAAGGGTGGTGAGGTGGCAAGGGAGAGAGGGAAAAGGAATTTTATTAATTTAAAATAAGATATTTATTTCAAATTAATAAAACATGGGTTAGGAGTGGTTAAGTGGATGAAGGGGACCAAGGGGGGAGAGGACGAGAAGGATGACCAGGGGAGTAGACACGATTTCAGTGTCTACAGATAGCTTAATGATAAACCCTCTTTTTCATATAAAGTCATGAAAGATGATGATATTTCTTATTATTGCATTATGTGTGAAATTGATCATAATCTTGAAACTTGTCAAGCTATCATCAAGTTAAAAAGTATCTTTTACAAGGAAAAGATGAAATAACTGAAGACTTGACTTATAATATAAACACTCTTGATGATCCTTCAAAAAATGAGAATGTTTATGTTATAAATACTAGGAATAAAGATTATAATTCTATGCATAAGAATAAATTAGCTAATGATAAACCTCATTCTAATGATAAAGGTAAATCAGTTCAAATAATGCTAATAATAATGATAAGGATGTTTAAAATGTTCCTTTTGTAACTAGATATAATAATGATCAGTATCAACATTACAAATCAAAATATTTTAGACAAAAATGATAAGAATTATAACATAATTGATGATTTATCAACCATTAAATCTAGATTTTCTTTGTTGTAGGCTGCTAATCTTCCTAGATAGTTCAATAAGATAAATGAAACAGTTAAAAATCTAAGAGATGATATAAGTTTATAGGATGAAAATAATTTTGAACATATTTATGCTCAATATTTTGACCCCCTGTTGATTATATACCTCCTTTCTATGTCATAGTTAAGATTAAAAATAATATAATTCATAATTGTATTTTAGACATGGGTGCTTCAAAGAATATCATGCCTAAATGCATTATTGGTCAATTGGGTATTTATTATGAAGCAAATAACAAAAAATTTAATAGTTTTGATGTTAGACAAACAAAAAGCTATGATAACATTTGTGACATAGTTATTAAGATTGTGTAGGATGAACGTATTAGATGTATGAATAATATTTAAGTCTTATATATTCTTAGTAATTATGCAATATTGTTAGGAAGGGATTTGTCAAAAGCTACTGGGGCTTTCATTAGAAAAGATATAACTTGGGTCCCAGTTAATAATGAGATTGCATTTATCAAGAGGAAATATTTTTCTAGTATTCCAATCGAATATCCTTTTTTATCTAACATTTATTACATAAAAACTAGTATTGGAACTTATGAGTTATTGAATGTAGATGAACCAAAAAATCAACATGAAGAAATTTTAAAAAAGAATACCTTATGGTTTCTTTACTTTGATGGGGTTTGCTCTCAACAAGGTAATAGAGCTGGATTTTGTCTCATATCTCCTGTTGGTAAAATATCTTGTTATGCTTTCAAATTGTCTTTTGTAAACATTAATAATACAACGAAATTTGAAGCATTATGTTTAGGATTAGAAAAAAGCCATAGAATTGAATGTTAAACATCTATAAGTTTTTGGAGATTTAGAGCTAGTAGTGAGACAAGTTCACAAAATTTATAAGACCAATCAGACCCATTTGGATAATTATACACAAAAATATTGATCATTAATTGAGTAATTTGAAGCTTTAAATATCACTTATATTTTTAGAGAATTTAATGTAAGAACTGATAAAATTGTAGTTTATGCTTCTAATCCTACTTTAAGTGAAGTTGAGCCCACTATTGATTTTATTTTAATTGAACTTTTCCATCCTCAGATTCTTGATCTAAATGATAGTTGTTTTGTATTTAGTTGTGATGAGCATATAGATTCATTCCTTAAAGGAAATTACTTTGATCATGATGACTATGTACTTAATTGTAGAGATTATTTATAGCTAAGTACTAACAAATTGCTTGCTAGTTTAGTAAGCTTATAATCTATGTTTTCACTCAATGATCAACCAAAAATATCTAGAACTGAAGAGCCATCAAGAATAATTATAGGTGAGAGAACTCCCATAAATTTCGGCACTAAAGACGACTCTAAGTATGTTTATTTGGGAAATCAGGTAACTAAAAATGAAAAAGTCAAGTTCATCAAATTGTTTAAAGAATTTATTGATATCTTTGCTTGGTCTTACAAAGATCTTAAGGGTTATGATACTAGTATTATTAAACATGACATTCTTATTAAACTTGGTATCAAATCTGTTAGGTAGAAATATGAAGAATCAACTTTTTTTTAGAGAAAACCATTAAAAAAGAGATGGATAAAATGATTGATGTTGGTGTCATTTTTCCTGTAGCATATTTCGATTGGGTAGATAATCTAGTACCAATAAGAAAGAAAAGTTATGATATTAGACTTTGTCTAGATTTTAGAGACTTGAATAAAGCAAGTGTAAAAGATAAATTTCCTCTACCTAGCATAGATCATATTTTACAATAGGTTATAGGATCTAAAATTGATGTCTTTATTAGATAGATTTTTAAGTTATAATCAAATCTTTGTGAATCCTGATGATAGACACAAAACCACTTTTACTACTCGTAGAGGCACTTTTGCTTACAATCATATGTTTTTTGGTTTGATGAATGTAGGAGCCACTTTTCAAAGGGCTATGCATGTTACTTTTGATTATTTATTAGGCATTGTTATTCAAGTTTATTTGGATGAGCTCATCGTTCATTCTAAAAAGAGACGAAAAATATTTAGACCATTTTCATGAAGTATTCACAAGATGTAGAAATTTTGGTATTTATTTAAATCCTAAAAAATCTATTTTTGAAGTAATTGAAGGTAAGTTATTAGGACACATAATATCTAAAGATGGTATTTATATTGACCCTGAATGTGTAAAAGCTATAAAAGAACTACCTCCTCCCAAAGATTGATCAAGTTTGAGATCTTTCTTTGGTAAGATTAATTTTTTTAGGAAATTTATTTATGATTTTATTGATAAATTTAATCCTCTATAATTAATGCTTAAAAAATATAAAATATACATTTGGAATAAAAATGCTGAGTTAACTTTCAATTCTATAAAAGGTGCAATTACAAGTGCTCATATCCTTGCTAAATATGATTTAAAGAAAGCATTTATCCTCTACATTAATGCTATTAAAAAGGCAATAGGATCTATACTAACTCAAGATTTTGAAAATAATGAAGAGAATCTTATTTACTATATGATCCAAGTCTTAAAGGATGCAAAAACTAGGTACCCCTTTATTGAAAAATTTATTTTCTCACTTGTTTCTTTATTAATTAAGTTTTGATATTTACTAATGGGAAACAAAGTTTTTGTGCAATCTAATGTACAAATTTTATCATATCTTTTAAAATAGCTAACTATTCAAGGAAGGCTTGCTAAGTGAATCTTATGTATGCAAGAATTTGACCTTGAATTTGAAACTTCAAAAATTATTAAAGGAAATGAATTAACAAAACACTTAGCTCAAAATGTTGCTTCAGATATTAATGTTCTAGTTCTATCAGTTGATGAAAAATTAAATGCAAAACCAAACTTTAAAACCATGAAAGTTGATAAATTTTCTAAAATTTTTAAGTTTAGTCATGAAATGAATGAATGGGACTATTTATTGGCTAAAGATAATTGATATCATAATTTGGTTTATTATTTTTAGAATTAGTCTTCTTTTAACAACTTGAATAAGAAAGAAATGTGTTGTTTAAGGTTGAAAGCATTAAATTTTTGTCTACTAGAAAATTTCTTGTTTTATTGTAATTATGATAGTGTATTATTAAGATGCCTTATCCATAATCAAACTTAGAAAGTTCTTAGGGGCTGCCATGAGGAAAATTGTGGTAGACATTATGCTACAAAAACAATAGTTTATAATATTCTGAAGGCTGGTTATTATTGGACTACCCTATTTCAAGATGCTTAAAAGCTGATTCATTCTTGTATGCCTTGTCAACTATTTGTTGGAAGGGATACACTCCCTGTAATGCCTTTAAATCTAGTCATTCCTAAAATTTTTTTTACTAAATGGGGCATTGACTTTATTTCAAATATTTATCCACCTTCATCTATAGGTCATAGTCACATTTTTATATCCATGGATTATTTCACCAAGTGGCCTGAGGCCAAATCTCTTAAAAGTTTAGTAACATGTGAAGTAATTTATTTTCTAAAATATTATATTTTCTCAAGATTTAGTGTCCCATATGAAATTATTTTGGATGTGCCTTAGTTTGTTTCAAATGAATTCCATAAAATTTCTAGAAAAATATTCTATCATTTCTAGTCATTAATCAAAATATTATCCACAAGAAAATGGACAACCTGAGTCCACTAATAAAAATATGATTTATATTATGAAAAAGTTAGTCTGTGATAAAAAAAGAATTAGCATCTTAAGATTTTTGTAGCCTTATGGGCTGATAGGACTATTATTAAGGTAGCAACTGGTTACTCTCTTTTTATGTTAGCATATGGGTTTAAAGTTACTTTACCAATAGAACTTCATATTTATTCAGCTAGAATTGATTTATAATATGTAGCTGAAGATACGAATTTAATTTACAATATGTAGATGAAGATACAAATTTAATTAAACAAATGTTGCATGATTTGGTAGCATTGGATGAATCTAAAACAATTACTTTACAAAAATTAGAAAAGGCTAAGCAAAAGTTAATTTTTTTTTGATAAAATGGTTTCTCTTAAGAAATTTAATGTTGACTTAGTATTATATTGGGAAAAAGCTCATGAAGATCCTAGAAAATACCATAAATTTGATACGTTATGGCTTAAACCTTATAGAATTGCCATAGTTCTTAGTAATAATGCTTATCATCTTAAAGATCTTGAAGAAAATTTAGCTACATTATTCATTAAATGGCCATCATCTAAAATTATTTCATGATTATCTACTTATTGTTATTCTTTTTGCTTTATTTTCTATTTTTTTTGTTTATTTCTCTTGTTTCATTTTTTTTAGTTTGTTGTTTTGTTTTATCTTGTGTTTGTTTTGATTTGATGTTCTTTGTTTTTAAATGATCAATGAAAGTTTGTGGAATGAAGAATATGAAATTATGAAGGAAAGAGTATAAGAATCTACCAAAGTGCTATAAATATCATTCATTTTTTGAAATTACTCTTACAAATTTAGTTTTTCGTAATAGACGAGTAATATGGCTAATTTACATTTGGTTGTAAAAATATTACTTCATTTTTAGATTTCACTCCTAAGTCATTTGTAATTATTTGTGCATCTAGCCCTAACTTCCTTGTAATTCATTTCCCTTTCTTTGTGCCATGCTAGTCAAACAATCCATCCCTTACTTGAATTCATTATTTAAGGGGTTTGTGTTTAGCTACTTGAGAAATTATTTTCTTGGATCACACTCTCAAGAAAAAAATTATTTTATATATCATTGGTAATTTGTTTCTAATTAATTTTTTTTACATACTTGACTAGCAAGGTTACTATTGTTATGTCTATTTTCTACACTCCCTTAAATTTTTCAAAAGTATATACTTATTGTCATAGAGATGACCCTGTCATAAAGCCTAAAACTATATCGAGGATCCTATTGATTAATAGTATTTGTATATGTATATTTCATTGTGAAATTACATTGATTTGTTGATATGCCTTATTTATGTTTTAAGTGGTTTCAAAGAGCATGGTGGATAGATGAATAAAATATGCATATGTGATTAGTTATTCTAATGATCAACCTCAACACATTGTGATAGTTTCAGTTGATGCTTGAATTTTAATTCTCAATCATATTTGATGATATATGGTTATGATTTGATCTTGATGAGTTAATTTGATTCATAATTCAGATAACAATGGTGATATGGTTTTCCAAAAGACATTGCAAATCAATTTTGGTACAAATAATTTAGTTTTTGTCACTATTTGATATGTTGGTTATTTGGAAAGTTAATATGCTTTAAATGGATTAGTATTGCTTAGTCTAGCTTATTTTGATTCTATACATGACAAAATTCATGGAATCATAATTGGAATATTAATGTTTAGTTGTTTTCAAATTTAAGTTAATATTCAATTTATTGATCATAATTCTAGCATATATTTAGCACTCCTGATATCTTGAGGATGTATAAGTTAGATACAATTGTTGGGGATCAACCAAAAATGATTACACTTGTGAAAGAAATAAACCATGGAAATAAATCAGATAGATAAGTAACTGGAATGATAAATAGCACAGAACAAGAGATACAAGAAAACACCCTGAAAACTTGTATTAAAACTCTTTACAAAAGGAATACAATTGAAGAAACTTATTTCTTCCACACCTCTCTCAGATGCACAAGATCTCACACTAGATCTCTATTCCTCAAGAGCTCTCTCTCTCAAGTAAAATCAAATCCAACAACCTAGATTGATGCAACTCAGTATTATCCTTCAAACATTCACAATGTTCTACTCATACAATTCAACATCATACTAAGCTAAGAAGATATTTCCTACATATAGAATTAGGAAACTTGAGCATGCACTTACAACAAACAGTTAAGCCTCTTGAACAAGGGCTCTAAAAATAATATTGCTAATAATAGAGACGCGAGCTTAAGTCTACAACTCAAACTCATCATGAAAACACTCGCTTCTATCCTCAGAAATCACTTTTTGGACACACAGGTAACCGACGTCGGTTCCTGCCTGTTCACCTGTGACCGTCACTGGCTGACCCACTGCCGATGTCAGTGCCTCTGCAACTGCACCTGACCGACGTCGGTCGCTCCTGACCGATGCCGGTGTCTGTGTAGACCCAAAACTATCAAAGTATGCTCCTTGGTGAAGCTTTTAGCTCCACACCCTAACAATCTCCCACTTGGAGATAAACAGCTACACCAGTACCTGTACAACAACATCTTCTAGCTCCTCCATCTTCAACTCAATCATGAAGACCAATAGAAGTTGAATGAAGATTCAACTTCTCCTTTGTAACTGGCTTGGTTAACATATCAGCAGGATTCCTATCTGTATGGATCTTCTCCAGCTTCAACTCACCATCTTCCAATACCTGCCGTATGAAGTGGTACCTAGCTGTATGTGCTTGGTTCTTGAATTAAAGGCTGAATTCTTAGCCAAATGGATTGCACTCTGACTGTCACTATACAATCTACAACTCCCATGCTCCCTTCCAAGCTCTTCCATAAACCGTGTCATCCATATCATCTCCTTGCTAGCTTCTTTGGCTGCAATATACTCTACTTCTGTAGTTGACAAGGCAACAACCTTCTGCAACTTAGATATCCAGCTAACTGTCGCATTCCACCTACAGTAAAAACATAACCTGTGGTGCTCCTCCTGCCATCCAAATCACCTGCCATATCTGAATCTACATAACCATGTAGAGAAGTATCTGAACCTCCATAGCACAAGTGTCTACTGTTGGTTCCTCTCAGATATCTAAGGATCCACTGAACTGCTTTCCAATGTTCCTTACCTGGATTGGCCATATACTTACTTACAACTCCCACTGCTTGGGCAATATCCGGTCTAGTACACACCATTGCATACATCAAACTCCCTACTGCGGAAGAATATGGAACCTTACTCATGTACTCTACCTCATCATGTGAATTAAGACATTGTTCTTTACTTAACTTAAAATGTCCAGCCAAAGGTGTGCTTACCGGTTTAGCATCCTGCATATTGAACCGTTTCAACACCTTGTCCACATAATCTTCTTGAGACAATATCAACCTGTGATTTTTCTTGTCTCTCTTAATGCTCATGCCAAAGATTTTCTTTGCTGCTCCCAAATCCTTCATAGCAAATGTTTGAGCTAATTTCACCTTAAGCTCAGAGATATCCTACATGTGTGATCCTGCAACCAGCATATCATCTACATACAACAATAGAATAATATATCTACCATTATCAAATCTCTTGAAATATACATAATGGTCAGATTGACATCTACTGTAGCCATGCTCAGTCATAAACCTATCAAATTTCAAGTACCATTGTCTAGGAGCTTGCTTGAGGCCATACAAGCTTTTCTTCAACCTGCACACTAACTTCTCCTTACCCTTGACCTCAAATCCTTCTGGCTGTTCCATGTATATTTCCTCATCCAAATCTCCATGAAGAAACGCTGTCTTAACATCTAGCTGCTCAAGATGCAAATCCTCAAAAGCAACCAAAGACAATACAACCCTTATAGAAGTCATCTTAACAACAGGAGAAAAAATCTCACCAAAGTCAATACCTGGCTTTTGTGCAAATCCTTTCACTACCAATCTGGCCTTATATCTCATCTGTCCATCCTCACCTTCTTTCAACCTTTAGGTCCACCTGTTCTTCAGTGTTCTCTTACCAGCTGGCAATTCAACCAAATCCCATGTTTGGTTCTCTCTCAAGGACTCTATCTCCTCAACCATGCCACGCTCCCACTGACTCTTGGACTCCACCTGTAATGCTTCTTCAAAACTCTCTGGTTCTCCACCATTAGTTAGCAATAAATAATATAAGGAGAATATCTAATTGGAGGCTTACTTACCCTTTCTGACCTCCTGATGGGTGTTTCAGACTCATTCTCAACACGCTGTCTACCCAAATTCTCTGACAGTGACTGACCTCGGCCACCTGTAGACCTGTTACTGGCCAACGCCGGTTCTTCCTGGCCGACGCTGGTGCCTGTTCTATCGACGTCGGTCTCTGTATGACCGACATCGATTTCTGTACTGTCGACGTCGGTTCCTAACCAGCTGATGTCAGTCTCTGTGTTTTCCTATAAGTGATTATTTCTTTTTCCTGCGAGCTCATATTGGACCATCACTTCGTCCAATTCCTCATTGATCTACCCAGATTGATTCAACTTCCTCATCTGATCACTATACATCACTTTTTCATTGAAAACAACATCACAGCTCCTAATTACCTTATTAGTTCCTAGATTCCAAAATTTGAAACAAAAATCATCTGAGTCATAGCCAATAAACGTGCACCTCATAGACTTAGCATCAAGCTTCTTTCTATTTTCCTTATCTACATGCACAAAGGCTTCACAACCAAAAACTTTGAGATATGAGAGATCTACCTTTTTACCTGTCCATGCCTCTTCTGGAATTCCACCATCCAGAGCTGTAGAGGGTCCTCTGTTAATCAGGTACACTGCGGTGTCAACAACTTCTGCCCAAAACTCTAAGGGCAACCCAGCATGCAATCTCATACATCTTACACACTCCATGATTGTTCTGTTCATCCTTTCATCAATACCATTCTGATGAGGTGTCCTTGGAACCATCCTTTGCCTATAGATTCCATGTGTGTAACAATATCAGTTAAACTTAAGGCTGCAGAACTCACCGCCATTATCAGATCTCAAGCACTTCAATCTTCTACCTGTTTCATTCTCAACCATAGCTTTCCAAATCTTAAAGGTCTCAAAAACATCAGATTTATTTTTAATACAGTAGATCCATACCTTTCTTGTAGCATCGTCTATGAACGTAACATAGTACCGTGATCCTCCAATAGAGGCTACCTGAGCCAATCCCCACACATCTGTGTGAACAAGCTGCAACTTATGCCTTTTCTTAGTAGACCCAGTCTTGAGAAAACTAACCCTTTTCTATTTTCCAAATACACAATGCTCACAAAATTCTAGATCCATACTTTTCAAATCTGAAAGCATACCTTTAGACTTAAGAATTGACATCCCCTTCTCACTCATGTGGCCAAGCCTTGAGTGCCACAATTTAGCATCCACATCTGAAGTAGATAATACAAAAGGAGATTTGTTAGTAACATAATTACACAAATAGAGAGTACCTTCTCTCTTACCTCTGGCCATAACAAGTGCACCCTTGGTCACCTTCTAAGATTCTGATGTGAGAGTTACTGTACAACCCTCATCACCTAACTTTCCTACAGAAATCAAATTTATCTTCAGGTTAGGAACATGCATCACTTCTCTCAACACCCATGTGTTGCCATTCTGCATCTTTAGCTTCACTTTACCTTTGACAATAATCTTAGAAGGCTCATCATCCCCTAGATATACTATTCCAAAATCTCCATGGATATAGTCACTGAAATATTCTCTGTTAGGGGTAGCATGGAAAGATGCACCAGAATCTAATACCCAAGATTCTATATTATTATGCAAAGAGAAAATTAGAGCATCTTGTGCAATACCTGCAACCTTTGTCTCTTCTTTCCTTCGTGCTGATTGTCCTCCTTAGGCTTTGACTAGCAATCTCTGCTTATGTGCCCCAACTTTCCACAGTTCCAGCATTGTGGCCTTCTGCCATTTCTGAATTTGGATCTGCCTCTTCCCTTAGAATTAGATCTTGATCTCCTCTTGCTCCTTTCTTTTTGCCTTCCCCTACTCTCAAGATTTAAAGCATTCCCAGATGTCTCTTCTGTGCTTTTCCTGCAAATTTCCTCATTCAAAATAACACTAACAACATCCTCTACTTTCAAAATATTCGAAGCAGATGCAGTATTAGAAACTGCCATTACCAAGCCATGCCAGCTTTTAGGCAAAGAACATAATATTAAAAGAGCTTTTATTTCATCATCAAATACAATATTGACTGAACTTAATTGGTTAACAATACCATGGAAATCATTCAGGTGATTAGATACAGATCCACCTTCTTGCATATGCAAATTAAATAACTACTTCATCAGATATACCTTATTAGAAGCTGAGGGTTTTTCATACAAATTTGCTAACGTAGTCATTAACTCTACCATTGTTTTTGCCTGTGATAAATTAGATATCACAGTGGATGCAAGACTCAGTATTATAGACCCCAGAGCCTTTCTGTCAAGAACTTCCCATTCTTCATCCTCCATGTCCTTGGGCTTCTTAGCTATCCCACCTAATGGTAAGTAAAGATCTTTCTGATACAGATAGTCCTCTATCTGCATTCTCCAATGTTGATAGTTCTTGCCATTAAACTTTTCCATTCTCAACTTACTTTCTTCTGCCATTGCTTCTCCCACTCAAACATAAATCCCTATAGAAACCCCTGTGAGCAACCTGTAATCCAAACACACTACACAGATCTGAACCACCTGTTAGTGAACCTGAGCTCTGATACCACTTGTTGGGGATCAACCAACAATGATTACACTTGTGAAAGCAATAAACCACAGAAATAAATTAGATAGATAAGTAACTGGAATGATAAATAGCACAGAACAAGAGATACAAGAAAACACCCTGAAAACTTGTATTAAAACTCTTTACAAAAGGAATACAATGAAGAAACTTCTTTCTTCCACACCTCTCTTAGATGCACAAGATCTCACACTAGATCTCTATTCCTCAAGAGCTCTCTCTCTCAAGTACAATCAAATCCAACAACCTGGATTGATGCAACTCAGTACTATCCTTCAAACATTCACAATGTTTTACTCATACAATTCAACATCATACTAAGCTAAGAAGATCTTTCCTACATATAGAACTAGGAAACTTGAGCATGCTCTTACAACCAATAGTTAAGCCTCTTGAACAAGGGCTCTAAAAATAATATTTCTAAGAATAGAGATGCGAGCTTAAGTATACAACTCAAACTCATCATGCAAACACTCGCTTTTGTCCTCGGAAATCGCTTTCTGGACACACAGGTAACCGACATCGGTTCCTGCCTATTCGCCTGTGACAGTCACCAGCCGACCCATTGCCGATGTCGGTGCCTCTGCAACTACACCTGACCGACATCGGTCGCTCCTGACCGACGCCGGTGTCTGTGTAGACCCGAAACTATCAAAGTATGCTCCTTGGTGAAGCTTTTAGCTCCACACCCTAACAACAATTTTCAAAATTTTCTAATTGTCATAAGAAGTTCACTTTACTAGAACATGGTTACAAAGAGATTTATTTGTATGAGTTTGAATTTACATATAAGTACCTAAGGAGACATATCCTAATACTCATGGTATAATGTGATTCTTCGATGCTAGGATAAATGTATTTACATTTCTAAAAGTTTGCATTATGTGAATTCATCATGAGACTAGCTAACACTAAGGACCCTTTGGTCACTTTGTTTACTTAATCGACATATTTAAATTCATTGTTAAGTGTTATGACCCCCTCGATGGGTAACAAAGTAGAAATTTGGTGAGTTGGACACCACTTAGCATATTTAATTTTGAAGCTAGTAAGTTGGCTTATACATTTAAGTGAGGTTGTGTGTTTCAGGATTATTCAGATATTTAGTAGTAATTAGGCATTTATAATTGAGTAATCTCTTCAGTTGATGGAACTTAGAAAGGTGTTTAAAAATAAGAATTATTTGTTGCTAAATTTATCAGGATCGACAAAGTAGTTTATTAAAATTGCTAAGTATGCTAGAGTTAATGTAAACCAATGGTAGCTTAACATGTCATCAAGGTAGTTACAATTCCAAGGATGGTGAATAAAATGTTGTATTTCTTTATTATATTCATCCCTTTGCAAGATCTCAGCAAGAGTGAAACTCTGGCATAATTGTTGGTGAATTATAGAGTAGGGTTTGAAAAAAAGATAGTTATAGGAATTAGAGCATGAAACTAGGTATGAATATGGTATTTATTTTATTAGTTTCATCTCAAAAATTCTTTGGAAGAATGAAGTTTGAAAAAAGTGAAAAGATTAAGTTTTGATGGTTTTCAAGATTAGAGTTATGAGTTTTGTTTTAAGATGAAAGAATATGAATGTATTTGAATTTTAAGTAAATCTTTCATATGCAGATGAGTTCAATTTGTGACAATCTTGATGAGCATGTGGGTATTAATTTTATGCATGCTTAAAAAGGTTTTCAATTTGATTTTATTTGGGATGATAAAAATCAGAACTTTCATGATGATATATTTAGGTTTCCATGTCAAATTTTGGAAATGTGTTATATACATGCAAGTTGATTATCCTCGATTGTATGATTTAGTTTTTTAGAAAATATATGCATATAGTCATGTAAAGAAAAGGGTGATGATTTCTTATAGTTTTAGAAAGCCCATGCATGTTTGAATAAGCTTTAAAGAAATTTAGAAGTGATTTTTAAAGATTTACATGCAGTCAAGTTTTAGTTCTAAATTTTTGAAGATGGTATAAAATGGATATACAAGCCATTTTCCATATGTCGAGGGTTTTGTATTTTTGAATGTTTATGTGAAAAACCTATTTTGAAGGAAATTTTTGTTATGACAGTGTCCAATATTTACATGATAGATGGTTTGCATTTTTTTGGGTATATGAAAGTTAGATTTGTTTATTTGAGTATGAGAGATTATGGCCTAGTTACATGTAGAATGTTAAAGTTTTGATTCTCTTTGTCATGTTTTAAATTTGGAGTTTAGGGTTTTCATCCACAACATACACTTGAATAACTTTTTTGTATGTGGTTGCTTTTCTATTTTGGGTTGAGATAAGTAAAAACTTTATTCAAAATCTATAGAAGTATTGAAAAGATTTAAATTCTTGTCAGTAGTCTTCATGCATATGAGCTTTTTTATCTTGAGTTTGGATTTTTATAGAGAAGTTAAGCATGTGGATATCCTTACTTGAAATTGGTTACAGACTTAGGGTTGATCTCTTTTGAGAGTTTGCAAGTGGTTTTTTAGATAAAGAAAAGAAAAATGTTGATGCTAATGAACTCATAAATTATGAGGAAATTCAATACATATTGTTACATATATAGTTTTAAAAAAATATACATATTTCAACATTATCAAATGGTTTGAAAATGGTAATAGATGATTTAGTTTGATATATTTTGAGTATTTTCAAAATCATGAAGTGGCTAGGCTATGGTGGAATGCTTCTCAATAAATTCTATAGTCTACATCAGTTTATTATGTGATCAGTTTACATATGTTTTATATGATTCTTGGTTCATGCAGATGACATTGAATATAAGCATTCATGGGTTTTCAAATGATTAATTATAGTTCATTATATATAATACATTTGGTATGATAATGATAATTTTTGGAGTCTAGTTTGGATCTATTCAGTAAATATTGAGAATTACAATTGTTTTATCAAAATATGAGGTTAAATTAGTCGATTGTGATTGAATAATAATGATTATATATATATATATTTGAATGGATTTTTAAGTTTTGAAAACATAAAGTTACATTTGAGATTTTATCTCAATATCAAGGTTTTCAATTTTTCTTTAAAGATAGATATTGAGATTAATATCGCTAAGGATTGATATTAGAATTTTATATTTGATATTATTTATATTTTGAATTTAGATATAGTGTAGTGATTTTAGTATAGTGCAGATTTTAGTCTTTTTTATAGTCTTGCTTTAGGCCTTTATTTTAAACTTAGTTTTTGCTTTTATATTTTTATATTTTTAGTATGTCTAGGTGGGACCAACCAAATGGGAGTAATAATGATGGAGGATGGGGGCAGAATTCTAATAAAGGTGGTAGTCAGTTAGGTCATAGTAGAGTTTTTAATAGGGTTAGGTTTTATGCAAGATGTTTTGATCCTAGATTCCATAGGGGCACAAGGATGTCTATTCATTTTGATGCTTATGATCCAAATTTTTGAAACATTTTGAATAATTTGATTTTTAACCCATTTAATAGAGGCTATAGAGGTCATAGGGAATGTTATGTCCAAATATTTGGATCTTGTACAGATTCATAAAGTAGTTCTTCTCATCACATAGAGCATGATCCTCATTTCTTACCACTACATCCCCCTAATTTTATAGGTGAGCTAGTTGATGAACAATTTCATGCCAATCAGTTGTCTGTTAATCAAACCAATCAGCTTGAGGTGGAGACAACACATGCCAAAGAATTTAGGAGAATGGATACTCTTTTAGATACACCTACCTCATCTAATGTAGACCTTGGTGGGAAATGTGGAAAATTGAATTTGTCAAGTGCTCATAGTGAACCTCTTTTGAGAATTGAGAGACTAAGTGTAGACACTAAAATTAAATCACACACACATGTGTAACTCATTGTGTCAAAACCCCCCTAAACCCATTTTGATAATAACAATTAATCTCCTTAACCCATACTCTTACCCCTCACACATTTAGTTTATTTAAAATACTTAATTAAGTTAATTAAAAACTCCTATTACCACCTTACCTAGCCACTTTGCCCTATGACTAATTCTCCCTTGATAAGTCACCTCAAGACCTGGTCCCCTCATCCTAGCTACCTAAGACTTAATACTCCTTCCAAACTAAATTCCTAAATAACTACTTCCTTCCTAACCTTCTAGTTTTACCATTTTATAATGGGTATCACACTTGGCATGCAGAACAACAAAAAATAGGCCAAGAATAGAAAGGATTACCTATTCGAAGGCCACCAATGTCTATCAATCCATGGTCAACATCGGTGGGATACCTACTGACATTAATGAGATTGTTGACATTGACAATATAAGTTAAACTCCAACCTATAGTTTAGGTTAGTAAAAATTAAGAAAATCAATTCTTACTCTCTTTCAGGCTCTTGATATTCTATTTTTGATATCCAAGATTAAAATGACCTTGCTTAAGTCAATCACCATCAACAACTGAGCTATTGAAGACTAAAAAAATCCACTTATTCTCTCTATTTAGGCATTCAAGTTTGGACTCCCAAACAAAAATCATTAACCTGGTACTTATCATTTAGTGACCATCATAGTTAAGTATATCACTAATACTATAGGTTGTTTAAATATTTATTCTCCCATTTATTTATATCTACCCTAAAATTCTTTATGCATTTCATACCATACCTCCATGAGGGAGTTACAAAGCTTCCTTGCTTATTTCCCCTTACATACATACCAAACCTTTGATTAGACTTAACCAAGCCATAGACTCCCTTTCCTAATTCTCTCAACCTCTCTAACTTATCCAAACCATTTCCTAGCCCTAAAAAATATTTTTATAACATCCTGGATAATTATTACCCATATCAACGTTGACATCCTAATCAACATTGATCACCTCTCTACCGACCTTGATTTCCCTATCGATATCGGTCATTATCCTATCGATGTTAGTGACTATCAATTTCTTAACCTCTTTGAAACCTACCTAGACAACTTCTAAAACACCAACAAAAGACCTTACTTGCACCTTGTCACTCTCTGTTGTGAATATGTTATTTAAAATGGTATTTTTGTCTCTTTTTTACTCTCTATTTACCTCTATTTCAATTATTTATTATCATTTTATCTCTCAAAAGTGGATTGTCATCTCTAGGGAAGTTTCACACTTCTTAGAAAAAGCATGTAGCTTGGTAGCCCAATCATTTATTTGCTAACAAACATCTTGGGGTAGTGTTTTATTATTTGTAGGTAGTCCTCCCCAACCAAATAGGGGTGCTTATAAAATCTAGATACGATGCATAAAACAAATCCGAGTTCATTCTAATCAATTATCCCCATACTTCTCTTTATTTCCTTTTAAATTTAAAATAGACAAAATTTAGTGAAACACTAAGTTTGGGAGGGTAGGGATATGTCAATAGAAATAAAACCATGAACATTCTAGTTTAGAATACCAAAAAGAATACTACTATGAAAAGGACTGAGCCTGAAATACCCAAAGAAGTTAGGATGATATAAATAATTAAGCTAAAAATTGATGATAACACATCTGATATGAGGACTAGATTGCTTCTATTCCCTACAACTAAGATGGAATATAAATTTTGTCTCCATGAGTAGGAGAAATAAGTAATTGAAGTGTTATCAGAATTAGATGACTATTGGTTATTTACAATATGATTTTTAGTCTAGTGTTGAATATTTCCATACAGAACTTGATATTTTGGCTTAACACTTTGATACTTCAGACTTGATAAATTTTGCTAGATTTAGGTATAAATAGTGATTTTGAAATTTTTGATATAATTACATATGCCTAAGATAAATTTAAAATGTGTTATGGTTTAAATATAAGTAGAATTTATCAATTTTGATTTATTATTTTATGATTAATGTGTATTCTACTATATTATTAGTTAATATGGGTCCCCACCCATTAAGGTTTAGTACCCCAGGTTTATTATTTTTAAATATACTTGATCAAATTAAGACTTCTAAAGTCTTAATTAAATCTATTTTTTTTACCAATTTTAGTTTAATTAATTGACTTTTTTAAAATTCAATTAGTTAACATTAACCAATAAATAACTAAAGTTAGTTATGACTTGTTTCACAACCGAGTTGAGGGTATAAGAAGAGATCAAACATTCATTTGAAGCGAGAAGCACAATAGGTATTAAAGACTTAATAATTTTTTTAAGTTCATAATTTATCTCTTCTTTCTATGCAACTTCTCTAAGATAGTTCAACTTTTGTAGATAGACCCAATGGTACTTTATCTGATGATTGAGTAATCACTTATGCAATGCAGGTATATCTAGTTATATTGATAATCTATTATTGATTATTTAAAGTTTTCTAAGTTTAAAATCTTTTGATGATTAATATTTATAGTACTATGTGCATATTTCAAGTATTTATCCTTAATAATGATGATCATTTCACTTTTCTATGACACTTCATTGATCTATTTTATTGCAAAGTTGTCATTCCAAGTTTTTTAAAGAAAGGATGTTGGTTTCTCATTGAAATTTACCTTTTTCTGCTAAGATGACTCTTATCTTGAGACTCACACATCTTTTTTTAATTAATTGACTCTAACCTTAATACAAATAGAACCTTCAAATTTCTTCTAAATCTAGTTTCTTTGTTAGATATATTTTTAATTTATTGTCATTTCTATTATAATTAGTTTAGTTTATTTTGTTCTTTAGTTCTTAGATTACTTTCGTTTGCTGCTCCTTTTTGATTTGATTTCTATAGATTTTTCTAGAATCATTTTGGTTTTACTTAGATTAATTTTAAATATTTAGATTAATATCTATTTTAGCCTAGTTTTATTTAGTTTCTCATTTTGATTTATTATTTTATTTTTTCTTATATCCTTGGTTCAGTTTATCTAGTTTTATTTAGTTAGATTCTAAGTTATTCATGTCTTGGATTTTGTTATCTTTTTTTATTTAAATTTATTAATATCTCTTATCTAATTTATTCTTAGATTTAGTTTAATATTTACTTTTTGTCTATCTTAGTCTGTTTTATCTTCCGTCTTGTCAAATAGTTTACTAGAGTCTTTTGTTTAGTAGATTATTCTTAGTTTAAATTTAATTTCTTGTTTTAGTATTATTTTTCTTTATTTAGTCTATAGCTATAGGTTTATTTCATTTTAGATTGATCATTCATCTTTATTTCATAAGTTTTACAGTTGTCTTCCTTCCTTTAGTTTTAATCTTGATTTATAGTCTTAGTTTCTTCTTTGTTAGTCAAAGTTCTCTTTTTCCTAGAATATTTTCTTAGTAGATTTTTTTATGTTTTACTTCATTTCTTATTTATATTAGATTCTTTTATTAGTTCATTTTCTATTCTAAGTTTATTTCTCTTTGCTATAGGCTTAGGTGTTTGTTTTTTGCTATTATAGTTTGTTTGCCTTTTTGCTTACATGTTAGTCTCTCTTTTTTACTTTGATCTATCTCTTTTATATTTGGTTAGCTTATAGACCATTACAAGCAAGAAGTGAAGATATCAATTGAATAGACATATATATTATAGAATGAAGTTTCTATTCTTCAAGAGACTATCTAACTAATAGGTTTTCTCTGTCAGATAAAATATATTACAGATTCTTATCTCAACTGATTCTTGATTCCATAAATTGATTTTTGATTGTTATAATGGAATAAGTTGTCTTGATAACTTGATTATTTTACAGAATTTATAATAAAAACCCCCTCACATCTTTAGGATCTTAGATGAACTTTTAGAACCCCTACGATTAGATTGTTATGATTCTAACTTGACCTTTGTGATAGATGAGAGGGTTGATTCGTTGACAGTATAGTTTTCATTGTCAACAAAAAGCTTAGTCCTATCCAAGGTCTTGCACTACAATTCACAAAGGAAAAACTAATGAGGTAAATTTTAATATTTGGAAATAGTTGTAGGAAATAAGGATATGTTTATGAGGAAGGCTTAGTCCTATCTAAGGTCTTATATTGTAACTCACAAAAAGAGAAAAAACCCTAGGGGTATGATCAGTTAACAAAAAAAAAATTTCAAGGAAAAATATTGGGATTGTTTTAATGAATTAAGGAGTGGAAAAATCATGACATATGCGTTTTTAATAAAACCTAAGTATGAGACATACTAAGTAAGTAGGAACACACTAAGAATTTAGTATATTTCAAATGCCAAAAGATATTTAGTCACAATAAGCAAAAAAATATATGGTAAAATAAGTGGAGTATTAAGATCAACTCATGAAAGTTATATATACAAGAAAAGTAAAATAGACCTTCCTTTCCACAACATGTTCCACATTCTTCAGGACACCTTACAGAGCCATTGATCTAATGTGAAGATTGGGTAATTAAGTGAGAAAGTAGGTAGCACTATAGATAATTTTGAAAGCTCCTATCCCAATCTACTAGCCTATAACACCCCAATGGACCTTGACTTTATTGTGAGTCCAATGTTGGAGTTTGCGATTTAATTATGAATAGGAGATGTGCTTAAATATGAATCATGTCTTTTGGTGTGATTTTTAATTTTTAATTTTTAATTTTGACCATTACCTTTTGTTTAAAGGATTTGGATTTTATTTTTTTATGGCTTTATCGATTCTTCCTTTATACAGTTTTAGAATAACCAAACATGAGTGATAGAAGTCACAAACACATATAAGATTTAAGTTTTTTTTGTAGGAAACAAAGTACCTTGAGGTATTGATATGCTTTACTAAACAATTAGGTTTGAATACAAACTAATATGTGATCTCAAGACTTAACCATATGTGTACTTAATTTGAAGAGGAAACAAGGGGGATAAATGGAGATCAAAATAAATATATGTATGCAGTGATATAATGAGAAAAGATCTTGCTAATTGATCATATGGTAAATATAGGATGGTAAAGGGATGTGGGTTTTAAAACCATGTCACAATAATAACTAACTTTTTTTGAAAGGAAAATGATATAACAAGAATAAGGAAGAGAAATCCATGTACTAAAAATAAAAAGCGAGATACAATTTAAACCATGTAGTCCTAAGATATAAGCCATGAAATCTAAACTAATCCATGAGATATTAATTTAAGTCATAAAACATTAAAGTTAAAATATGAAAAATAAATTAATTCATGAAATTAAAGTAATCCATGAGACATGTAAATAAGCAACACATAAGATCCATATACGCTCATAAATCAAATCCAAACCATGTAATAATGTGATAAATATTGAGATACAACATCATGATATGTTCACAAATACTAATAAATCTTGTAGTAAGTATCATCCATAACATTTGATACATCCTTGTGTAGCTTTATTCTAATATTAATCAAAGTCTCATCAATCTTCGTAGAAATTCATGAAAAGACTTCCTACTATATTGTTTCTATAGAGAAGGTAGGTATGTTATATTAATGATGTGTTGATGAGGCACCTCTTGTATGGGATACTCAATGTGAGGAACTAAAATATGAAAAGTATCCTCAAATATATGAAGAGATGTAGGTTGTAGAGAAAGAGGATCCTTTATCTGTGAACATCTTGGAGAATGAAGTTGATTCAGTTAAGGCATAGACCATGGAAAATCATGAAGATGTTGTTGAATCACTATACATATATTAGTATGGTGTTTAGTACACTGATGCCAAAGATAATAAACTTCCACATATTTTTGGATGTATTACAGAAGTATCTTAGGAGGTGGTAGACTCTTATATTTTAGTTATGTTATAACTAGACAAAGTGTATCAATGTATTGTTGAAGTTGTCTATAATGGGTAGAAGAATGATTATGTGTACCAAAAAATAAATAAGTAAATCTAGTAGGAGACGGTGAAGGTTAGTTATCCATTATAGAAGAAGAACCTGAGGCCTACTAATGTTGATGTGTATGATAGTCCTTGGCCCAATGAATGACAACTCTATGGATCTCACAATAAGGTTCATATGCAAAGCATGCAAGTAGAAGATGAAGATTAAGCAATGGTATTATGCCATCACCAAGAGGATAAATTAGAAAAGGATCAAAACTAGGTTGTATTGTGTCAATAAATGGACTCATAATAGGTTGACGTAGTGTAGCTAACACCTCTAAAGGAAGTAAGCTATAAGGATAATGAAATCTGGTGAATCGATAAGGTCCCATCATGGTATAGTCTATAAGCATACACTCAAGAGGCTCAATAGTGACTAGATTAGTGTGTGTACTCCATATTAGACCTATGAATATTAGATGAATAATTAATATCAAGTACTATAGAAAGAGAAGGAACTACATGAATATAACTAGGAGAATGTTGTAAAGAAGAATGCCATCTAAGTATCTCTACATTTTTAGCATGAGAAAAATAAAATAAAAAGGGATCATCTAAAGAATATCCATCATCATAATTAAGATTATAAAGGTTAGTGGTACATACATTGATGATTTTATTAGTCGAGGAAGTATGGTGAATGTAATTTTTAGTTTTTGTCAATGTAATCAAAATTTTGTCACATGGTTTTTGATGAGATCGAGGTCATAGAGAAGGATGTAATTGAGTAATTATGTTAGGAGATAGATCAAAAAGTTTTGATTTTAAAATTGATCTCATATGATTCATCATCATCAAAATATAAAATATTAGGTGGTATGTTTCTTATTAGTTCAAGATAACCATTATAACCTCTAGTAGAGTTGACAAGATAATTAAGGTGTTATGATTCATGAAATGAGATGCTAGGTAAAGGTTCAAGGGTGGGTATTTTAAAAACACTCTTTCTTAGAATTGTTCAAAATTCTAAGGATTTTTATCACCTTGGATATTATAAACAACACCATTGTAGGGAAATTTAACACATTGGTATGCTAACGAGGTGATTGATCTCATGTGATGTGTCTAAGGTCAATTAAGTAAGATATTGTAAGAGAGTAGAAAGTTAAATATCATGACTTTCACATGCATCGTGTCTGGGGAAACCATGATAGGAAGCTAAACACAACCTAAATGAGGCATTTGTCTTTGATCATATCCTTGGCATGCGTGCATATACTTAAGATTAAATTCAAAATATCCATACTTTTTAATGAAATCTAGGGAAGCCACACAAGTGCTTGATCCTTCATCCATTAAAGTAAGTTTGACTTGGATATCTCCTATTTATACACTAATGAATAGTGGGGGGCCATCCACATGAAGCAATATCTTATTGAGAATCATGGAAGAGATAGGGAATTTGAGTGAAAGAGATGTGTCTACCATTTTATCAACTTGGATAGACATTTATTCACACTGCTAGAGGATGTTATCTTCAGATCCTAACAAGTTAGATTCTTGGCCCATGGGTGGAGGAAAAGGGATGTTTATTTTGAATAATAATTACATTAGTATAATATGATGATGAGGACAAGTTCTCATAATTTTTAAGAAATGGATTTAAGATGGGAGACATGAAAGTTCAGCTATAGACTCATCATAATTCATTAGAGTGTAATTGGATAAAGGTGAATACTGTTACAACAAATCCTTTTAGGGTGTTGTGGAAGCATATTAAAATTGATGTTGATAAGGTATGTTTGTTTTAGGTTTGGTTAATATGGGCTGATTGATTTTGGGTAATTATGTTATCTTAGGTGATGTGGTTATAGTTTTATATTGTGTTTGAATGGAAGAAATACTAATTAAATTTTGTGGGTTTCCACTTAAGATATCTTAGCTGTAGGAGGAGTAGAACTTATATTAATGGTATGGGAGGTATAATATATTTTCATTGTTGGAATTAATTATTGTGGGTTTGTTGGTTCTACACGATCTAATTTTGTGAGATGGGATGGGTAAGAGTCCTGAACAATGTATAGATTTAAAAAAAAAATTATGGTTAAAGGTTAGATAATGATCGATTCAAGAAGATAATCTCATCATGTTATTCATGTTGACAACATCATCATCATTAATGTTAGGATCCACATAACTTTTGACATTGTTATTGGTAAGAGGTTGGTTAGTGTTAGCTTCATGGTTAGGAAGGGCATCCTTGTAAATGTATAGGTGAGCATTGGCTTGATTTAAGGCTTCATTTTTAGTTTTAGTTTCATGAGCCTTATATTCTATTTGATAAGCTTTTTGTTGTGTACATATGAGTGATTCATTATCAAAGTTAGGTCCAAGAAGATAATACATATCAAAGTTTCATAATTGATGACAAGTTTTGTGAGAGTGACCCCAACTTACATAAAAACAACAAAATTTATGGGGATTATACCAATGTTTGATAGGGTGTGTAGGATAAAGATCTCATGGGGAAGGCTACAGAAGAATTTTTTGAATTTCTACTAAGGAAATTGGTAAAATGTATAACTAAGATGAGAATTGTTAGAATTTGGCATTGGAGGATTAGGATCCATGGGGTTGCTTGGAACAATGGATTGAATAGTGTGTATGGAGTCATAAGTATCCATAACACCATTGTTAGTTGCATGTCGATTTTTAGCTTTCATAAGCAATTGAGTCCCCATTGAAGGGTGTGAAGGCTCAAATTGTCATATAAAGAAGTCTTGATGTTTATCCTAGTTGAGAGCTTAATCCAAATATTTTGGAGAAAGATTTCATATGTGATATTATAGTTTGGAGTGAAGAGCATTAGTGAATAAGTGGAAGAGATTCTCCTCTGACATATTATGTTCATCTTTATTAGAAAAAAATTTCCATTATTTGATGAAAACTTGTGCCATCTTAGATTCTAATTGCTTGTAGTAAATAAAGTGAAGTTATTTTTTGGAAGATCACTAGTTTGGAATTCTTGAATTAATTCATTGATTAAGTCTTTCAAGCTAGTGATATAATGATTTGTAAGTTGGTTATACCAATCTAAAGCATCACTTGAAAAGATTTTATCTAGGATTTTGGTGGTAGGAAAGGTATTAAGTTGAACCCAATATTTATATAAATTTCCAAAGGTTTTCAAATGTAAAATTAGATTCGTAGATTCATTATATGTCACATCCTATTTTCCTATGCCAAGTTTTAGGGCACTTATTAGTGATGTTGCATCTGTGTTCCTTATGTGAAGTTGTGACCCTGGTTTAGTTCTTTTTGATTTTGGTCTAATTCATGGGTCTTTCATGATTGGCTCAGTCTAAAGAACTTCTAAAAAATGAATTTCCCCACCCTAATGTATTAGTATGTTTAATTTGTTGAGTGTATATATATATTAATAAATGTATAATGCATAAATATTTATATTACAAATTAATAACTATATATATATATATATCCCTTATAAATCAAAAATACTATGATCATTATCTTTAATAATATATATAGATATTATTATTTAGAAATAATAATATACTAAGATAATGATAATCTTGTGTGTGTGTAAACACTTAGTCCTTAAACAAAATGCCAAGTCAAATTTGTCCTTATACTTTTTAGTGGGACACATAACTAGAATGTCAAGGCATGTGGGCAGCGATTGGTGTGGATTGAAGTGAAGATTTTTAAATATATAAAAATAACAACTTGCATGTTTTATCAGTTAAAGTTATCTCCAGTCAAAGGCTTTATTTTTATAAAAAAATATATTAACTAAATATTAAATTAATTTCATGATTCTTGCACGATTAAAGCTAATGTAGACTAAGACTCAACAACAATCAAATAACATAAAAAGAGGAGTGGAAAATTAGTGTGAGGAGGATATACCATGCCAATCCTTTTCTATTGTAGCCTCTCTTGTGTTAGGCCATTGATATTGCATTCTTCATTTCCTTCACGTCATCCTTGTTATCACCTCATTTGCATTTCAAACTTCCCACATCATCCTTTTTGTCTATAAACATTAATGTGGTTACCATATCAAGTTATGTTTTTTTCCTTTCTTTACTCAACCCAAAAGCAATGCCTCCACCATTCTTTTATCCCAGCTATTTAAACTCTAGCAAAATAACATTCCATTTCATTCAAGGATTTCAATAGAATTAGAAGGAACCTCAATGATTTCAATAGACTACAGATATGCATTTATCTCCATGTATGGACATGAAATATTTATATTCCATATGTACTATGGTCATGTTTCTTTCTGAGTAAGTAGGAGAATCTAAGAGGGCTGCATGATTGCTGGAGGTATAGAGATGAGAGGAAAGATGATAGAGCTAAAGAAGAATAACACAACATGAGAATAAGAAGAAACCAAACCAACCTTTTCCACAGTAACTTGATACTCACCAAGTAAGCATTTAAATTTATTATGCAAATCAATTTGTCTATACCATGCAATAATTTTTTTATTATGGGTACTATGGTATTGGTTACAAACTATCTTCAAACTATGGAAAATACTGGAGTTTCTAACATCCCAATTTAGGACCTTCATATACAAATTTATTAATGCAAAGTTATTTAAAAATGATATCACTTCCTTGCTTGGAGTATGTGTTTGATTACTAGAATGGGATATAAAAAAAATGTTGATTTTCCATCACTTTTTAGGCTTGCGTAATCTCTTGCTATGCAGAGTATAGATGGGTTGTTATTCTAAGTCAAGGAATCATTACTAGATCAAATTATTACCTTCCTTTTAGTATAAAGTTTTTTGGACTTGAGTAAGTTACCTCTCTTGAAAAGGCCTATGCTCTTGGATGTAATTGAAAAACCCCATAACTATTCCTAACTAGAAGGATAATATGGTAATTGACTATAAAAAGGAAATAAACACCAAGTGGTTCTATTGACAAGATTTACTCATTACTATAAAACTAAGAGGGAAAGCAATAAGTATTACTTCTTTTAAGCCAACTTGTGACAATTTATTTAATAGATAATGGTAGAGAATTAAGGTTCGATGATCCAAGTCATAGATTTATTTAGAATCCTTGACAAGTAGTACCCGCTTCATTGCCTACATTACCTCTAAAAATCAATAGAACATCAATTCACATTTATATGAGTAACCACTAAATAAGAGATGAACGATATTCCTTAGGAATCATTATTAGAGGGTGATACATTTGATATATTTAGTAATCTTTCATATTCTATTGAGAAATGAATTTAATAATATACATATTAATCCTTGAATTGACATGACTTCTTAACATAAGGAGAAACTATGAATTGTACACTAGATCTCATATGTTGATAATTGGTAAGCATAAGTTATTTGACAATATTATTTAATAGATAGATGAGGTTACCCACCTGATAGGTGACACCGATATGATTGCCTAAGATATGTTAGTTAGTTAGTTAGTTTATAAGAACATTTTCTTATCTGGATAGAATAATCCTTCAGAACCATTAATGGATCCTAATGTCAATTTTATGTATTGGTTGTTGTTACTTATTGATCAATCTTTTTCCCATTTAGTCAGCAAGCATATAACCACCTCATGCACCCAATGTCATTATTGAGTCTTAGCATGTTCATAGAAATAAGAGGTATGTGGAAAATAAACATTCTAAGAATTTGATGGATTTTTACTTATCCTTCGGTGTAAGTAGAACTCAAATCTTGATTAGATATATTGTGAAAATATGTCCATAATATAAATTAATATCCTTATATCATGGTATAATAATATTATTGCCAGTAAAGCTAAAATACTAATTAAATCTTAAGACACTATAATATCATGGGTTACTTATATGATGGGTTTCATTATATATATTACTGTCCATGTTACATGTGGTGTAGTGATATGCTTAGCTCAACAAATCATAAGTTATCTATATATACTATGATATTACTTCACACTTTGAGTTATCTATATTTTACATTCATATTATAATATTATAACCATATGCTTCATATATTGACCATGGAATAATGATAATATGAATAAGTTATATGGTACTAAAGTTGTAATGATCAAATATTTGACTAATGGTCGTAAAAGCTTATGATGACATTTATATTATTGGACATACTTAGACATGGGCATAAACAACCATTTGAAAATATTACACATTTAGGTGTATTGGGTCATTGCCTAAAATAAAGCTAAATGGATGGCTAAAAAGAGTCAAGTGATGAGGATTTGGAACTATAACCAACTTAAAACAACTGTTTAGAAAAATAGAACCAAATGTTTAAATGGATATTATAACATGTTTATCTGATTCACTATTAGTAATGTGAATGGTTTTTAGTCACATGTTTCTAGTATAGGATACTTGTGAGAATTACATACTATGAGTGTGTTAAATATATGGTTATACTTAGTAATAATGATGCATCATGATTCACATTGTTATATTGAGATATCTCAGTATGTTTGTATTCAAATTATACCTAGATGGTATAATACCTTGCTATTTATTATATGCTTGTTGTTATGATTCAGTTGAGTCTTGATAATCTTAAGTTTAGATTGTGTGTAGTCATGTAGTTGAGAACCTATGATAGTATGGGATATCATAGGGTACTATAGTATAGAAGTAGTTTGTACCTAAGTGGTAATCACTATAGTTATTATACCTAACTCATACCTTAATTTGTCATTGTATATATACTAGTTTTTGTTGTGGATAGCGTGTGTTTCTATAGTTTGATAGAACTACATCTAGCCCTGATTCTATACATGTAGAAGACATTACAGATATGTCTGGAAGATTGAGGAGTGAGCACGGGCATATGAAACTAACCTTGATAGGTATTTATTAGTGTGACATCTACTATAGCTTTACTTAAAACACTGGTAAAAGCAAATAGCATTTTTGTAGCACAACGGTGTTATGAAAACTTCTTGGTAGGATCAAATTTATAGCATCTTGAAAGGATGAAAGCTTGTTTGTAGAATATTTTGTGAGAAAGTTAACTATGTAAGTGACTAGACATTTTTGGAATAACATAGTACATTATGAGGTGTACCTAGAGATTATGTTCTCTTCAGATTGTTATTGAAGGTATACTCAGATAGTATTATCTTGACTTGCTTTATTATTATGGTTGGATGTAAGATTGTTATTTGTGTTGAGTCAGGTGTTCAAACACAAATACCTATGATAGTATGGGATGTCATAGAGTTTTATAGTATGAAAATTACCCAAATGGTACATACTATATTCATTATATCTTGACCCATACCTAAATAAATAAATATGATATGGATGTTAATGTTTAGGTAGAGTGATAAAAAAAACTATGATAGTATGGAATATAATAGGATACTTTAGTTTAGATGTATATACTCAGGTGGTACTACTGTATCTATATGTTTACACTCTTACCTAAATTGACTATTCAAATGATATTGACTTGAGCAGTATGTTTATAACAACTAGTTGAATAACATGTATGCATGTATACAATCTGGAGAGTATAAATGAATGATAGGTTCAACCGTTATGTACTATATGACTCACTTTGTTTTGTATATTTATCTGTGTCTAGCATGTGATTCTTTATGGAAATAGGAATATAGATTCCTTCATCATTGCTATTATCTAGGTTTTTATGTGAGAGTACTTGGGTAAGCACACAACCCTAGATAGGAAGGTGCTATATTTGAGTGTGCCTTTAGCTATGGGATTATAGACTAGATATTTAGAAGCTCATCTATGTCATGAGTAGTTTTTTATTTATTTGTCTTAGAGTGTTGATCCCTTCAATGGTGACTTCTTGTGGAGGAGACCATCACAAGTGAAAGGATAACTACATCAGACTTTGATTTTGAGGAGTGGATATGTAGGCTACCCAAGATTGTGGTGAGGGCATTAGGTCTAGATCCTTTGTCTAGGTTATGATAAACTTGATTACATAGCAATCTGAGTGATTGGTTGAATTAGTACCAATACTTAGTATGGGAATTTAGATTTTTCTAATGTTCCTTGTGAGATAGTAAACTTTTTGTATCTTACATGTTATTCTATTATTTGTAGTACTGGAATGTTGGAATTGTTATTAATAGAAATTGTTGATTATGACTGACTAGATTATTCTAGCAACTATGGTTGAATGGATGTTAAATGTTTAGTTTTTAAAAAAAAAATTACTATTTTTTCTAAGAACAACTAGGTGGGTTGTTTCATTATAATTGATAGTGGGAACTATTCCACCAATGTTAATGTTTTCAATTTGAAGAACAATGAGTTTATTTTGTAAGTTTTTAGTAGTTTGGTTAATAAGTGGGGGTTATGGTATAAGGTTACCATGTGCATCTCTATGGGAGAGGTGGGGGGAATAGGATTTTTCATTCCCTATTGAGTAAGTCGAGGTTTAGTTTTGGAGATGCAATAACTGATGTTATATTTGCATCATTTGGTTGACACTATTAGTTTGGAAAGTATCCATTTGATTGAGAGTTTTTAATAGTAATTGATTGGTTTGAATGGTATTTTAACTATTATAAGTAATATTAGATGAGTTATTAGTATGTGAGGCATTAAGAGTTTGAGATGCACTAGTAGCATGAGATGCACTAGTGGTATAATAAGCACTAGTAACATAAGATACACTACTAGTGTGAGAAACACTAGTAGCATTAATAGTTGTATGGAATTGGGTATTAGTGTGGGTGTTTTGAGTGGAACCACTTAAATTCACACCTACCATGTTTTTAGAAATACTTGGCATGGAGGTGAAGGAAGACATGAAGGATGATGTCAAAGCTAATTTTAGTCTTAAACACTCATATGTTAGTCAAATGGTCAAATTTGGTCAAATTTTGAAATGTAAATGTATGTGAAGGATCCTATAGGATCCATATGTTGTATTACAATTAAATTAGAGTTATAAGAGTGAGTTTATTGTGAGTTTGGATTTTTCCCTCCAAAAAGAGCAAATTTGAAAATTAAAATATTTGAACTACATCTAGGAAGACCATAAGCTAGGTATGAAGTGGATAGGTGAGAGAAATTGTATAAAAAGGTCCCATAAGTCATGTAAAAGTGGGTTGAATACATGTCATGTAAAATTTATAAAGGTGGTGACCTTTAAGAGCCATGTTTAGTCATGTAACCACTATCCTTACATTGGATGTAAGAGAATAGTTATGTAACCAACCAAACCAACATTGAAGTTGGATGGAATGGAAGTTACAAGGAGAGGTGTGTAGACTAGAGGAGAGTGAGAGGAGAAGGAAGAGAGATATAAGAAGGAGGAGTAGGAACAAAAGAGAAAAAGAATGTAACTCCTCAAGTAAGGTGACAGAGTCCATTCATGGATTGTAATATAATAAGGGTTGATTCAAGTGAATGAAGATAAGGATGTTGTTATGTTGTTTCTCCTTCAAGATATATTGATTGTTATTTATTTATACATTGTTTTATATGAACCTTAAAATATATATAAAGACCCTGTGTGTATGTGTGTAACTACAAGTTTGAAGGGACTATAGGTTACAGTCAAAATAAAGAAGATGGCAATGCAGTTGATGAAGGTAAGTGATGTTATTAAGGGGTAAATTATGATTATATGATTGAAGTGATAATATGTAGACAGTATATTATTAATGATAAGATATAGTAATAGGATTGAATGTAAACTTAAGGATAAATACTACACATAGTCCATTCCAATGAAGGATCTTTGCTAATATAGCTAACCCTGTTTCATTTAGATAGATTGTTAAGAAGACTAAGAGTATATGGTTGAGGGAGTGTTGAGTTATGGGAATAGTTGAAAAATGATAATATTGTAAGGGAACTAATTTTAAGGTCATCCTTGTAAAGTTTGAAATCCATTGTATGCAGATAGACCCCTGTTACATAGTCAATAAACCCCTATTTGTGTGGTCAAATACCAAGGAGATAGAGTAAAATTTAAATAAGTGAGTGGTTATTATTTTGATAAATAATTAGTATGAGAAAATGTGTATAAGTATAAAAAATAACCTTTGATGTAGACTTGAAACCTATTGATTATAGACAAACCCTTATTTGCACAAGTTCACACCTTGTTTACACACTCCAAGACAAGAATGAATGTATAGGTATGATAAGTGGAAAGTAATTTGAGTTTTTGAAGTCCTGTCATGATTTAAAAATAGTATAAGGTCCTATGAGTGACCATTTGGAAGTGTTTATAATCTTTTGAATGTATTTATGTCCTTGAAAACCCTATGCACTCAACTAAAGGCACACAGTTCTATGTATTTTATTTTCCTTACCATTAAATGGATTGAATAAGGTATATACAATATTTGAAAAGGTGTATAAAATTTAAAAAAACATGGGTATGGTATTTTTTTCCTTTTAAATGTATTTAAACTCAAGAAATTGAATTTGGAAGGATCTTGGCCTATACAGGTAGTCACTTAGGGTTTTGAAACCTAAAATACAATATAAGAAGTTTTAACTAGTGAAACTTTGTGATGTGACATATTTTGATGTGAAAATAAGGATTCAATAGGTTTTGGATGAGTTACAGGTCCACATAGTATGAAACTACTACTATGGGTGTGTTTTGAGGGCTAAGAGGCCTAATTGAGAGGAGGTTTACAAAGGAAGTAGTTGATAGATGTGGAGTAAGATATTGAAATTTTATTGAGACCTATAAAGAGATAGAGGGTAGTGTAAAATTGTCTTATGTATTCAAGGGATTTCATATATTATGCAAACCAAGATAGAATGTGAAAAAAGGCTATTAGCCATAGGGTGTCATTATGGGCTTGAGGTGTGGAAGTGAATATTGGAGGGTGATTAATGGAATAAAAGGAGTTAAGAAGAATATAATATGATCATGAGATAACATCCATGCTATCAGATTATCTTTATGAGACCTATAACAAGATTGGTGTGCTTAAACCTTGAAGAGCTTGTCTAGAGTGGCTAGTTTGAGCAATGTGAGTGATTCCTTAGTGAGGAGATGAATTAAAGAAATGAAATGAATTTTTTTGAGTGATATAATAAATAATGGGAATAATGACATGTATATATGACTCCATGGTGTTGAATAACAAAATAATGAAAGGAGACTATACTACCTAGTGAACAAGTTAGAAGACATCAATGCAAAGTTGATCCTTGTGAATAAGCTAGGTTTGTTAAAGTTGAAATATAGATCAAGATCATTGTAGATCAAGTAAAATATGTGGATAAAGAGGATTATTACATATACCTCTACATTAGTAAGTCATAAAATGACTTACCCTAAATTCTAAAGAAAAATTAGGTGAAGGTGAATGGGGTTATCTTTTATGAGGTCCCATCATGATTTTATAGATGAATGTCAGATATTTACCTCTATGTTGAGGATTTTAATTGATTGAGATGATCATTTAAACTATATATTCAAGTTTAATTTCATATTATACCATATATATGAATAAAGGATTAAGGTCTATGAAATAGGGAGGAGTCCCATAATTTGTAGTTCTAGTGCTAGCATGGATATTGCTAAGATTCGGGTTAGTTACCATATAAAGTGTCTTAGGAATTTTATTAGGATTAGTGAAACTCATCATGTTAGTTTGATTTTTATCTGTAGCATCATCAAATAAATGTTACATGATGAAAAGGATGAGTTAAACACTTAATAGGTGAATGGTAATCTTAGAGGATTACAAATGAACTAGGTCAAACTGGTTATTCTGGTTAAATTAATAAGATGATTACAAATTATGCAATAAGATGAAATTTAGATGGTTGATTACATTACATAGGAAAGGAAAATAAAATAGTCTAAAATAAACTAGGTTGAGTTGGTTGATGATGTTTTGATATTAATGAAAATAAAACAATATAAAATAGTCTGGGTCAAATTGGTAGACAAAGTTTTGATAGGAATGAAAATAGAATAGTCTAAAATGAACTAGGTCAAGCTGGTCAAAATAATAATTATAGAAATGAAAATAGAATAGTTTGAAATAGACTAGGTTGATTTGGTCAACTATGTTTTTTAATTTGGGAAAATTCTTAAATGGTCTAAATCTAGATGATTTAATCCTAGTTACAAAAAAAAAAAAAAATTATCACACAAGTAACTAGGTTGAGTTGGTGGATCTAGTTCTAACACACAACATAAATATTGTATCAACACTAGCTAATCCAAGTCTACAATATAAAATAGAGTAATAAACAAGTAATAAAATGAAATTTAGAATCTAATTAATTGTTTGAAAAGAAGATCGAGAACTTGTTTTAAAGGTTTTGATTGAAAATGTAGGCTTCAAATGATACTTGTTTGTTTGATAGTGTTAGCCCAATATTTTAGAGCACTGACTATGGAGGAATTACATTACCATAGCCCACTAAACCCATTTTCAAGGGTAAGGTAAAATTAGTTTCTTAATTCTAATTTCTAACTAATACACCACACAAAAAAATAGATGGATGGATTCCTAAGTTTCAATAAAAAGGGAACTCCTAGATATTTCCAAAATACTATGAGGTAAGAAGAAAATAAAGATTGAGTTTAGATATGTATTATGGTTATGAGTATTGGGGAAATCCCCTCATGCCATGATATTTATAATTGATAGAAGGACTTTAAATAGGGTATCAAGTAGCTTGTAATGATAGTAGCTAAGTAGTTTTAAAATTCCTAGTACATAGTTTCTAGAGAAATCTAATCAAAGTGAAAAATAATAACAAAATAAATTTTTTCCAAAGATAATTTATAGTTTTTAAAATATAAATAAATAGGCAACCGACTAAAAATTAAAGTGAGTTTACTTACTATATTTTATTTAATTATGAAGAAAAATAAACACAACAATGCCGACATAGTCAAACAAGTTGAACAAATAAAATAGAACAGGGTCAAGTTAACCGACTCAGTCTGTTGGAAAGATAGGCTAGAATAAATGCATTCGATCAAGTCAACTTAGTTTTATTAGAAGAAAATAGATATAAAAATAAGTTGAGATAATTTATATAGTTGATTGTAAAGGTATAGTTTTATAGAGCTAAAAATTTGGTAAAATTAATATTGAAATTTATATTTTGGAAAAGAGCAAGAAAATAGATTAACTTAAAAATTGACAAAATAAAGTACTGATCTAGTTAGAGTGAACTTGGTAGATAACACAGAGTCAATTAGGTTGATACAATAGTTTTCTAAAAGATACTAAATTATTTTTTTGAATTATGTTATCTAGGTGAAAGTTGGAACCTTGCACAAGCATAAGACAAAAAATCTAAATAGAGTCGAGGTCATTGATGAAGTAAAGATAAAATTGGTAAATAATAGGAAAGATAAGACTATATCAATCTAATAAATGGAGTTATAAAATTAAAAAAGTAGAAAATAATGAAATCAAGTAGATCAATTTATTTAAATGTTAAATGCAAAAAAAAAAAAAAAAACTATGTTGATTATATCGATCTAGTTTTATGATACTATAAATTCCATGTGCAAGAGGCTAAACAAGATCAATAGGCTCGCCTCAATTGAAAAACTTACTAGAAGATGACTTAACTAGGTTGACAGGGTTGACTAAGCTGTAAAACCTACACATAGAGCCAAACTAGGTTGACAAGGTTGATGATGTTATAAAAATCTACACACAAAGGTGAACTAGGTCAACATGAGCAATGAATTATGAAAACTTACACACATAATTTCAAACTAGGTTGACAAGGTCAATTTAGTTGTCTATAAATAAAAATTAAAAAATTGTAAGGGTTAAATTCACGTCAAGTTCACTAGAATTTAGGTAAACAAAATAAAATAGATCTATAACTTAACCTACTTAGTAATATCCAAATTTGGAGAAGGTAATCAACTAACTATCCACTTAAAAATACTTTGTTATATCAAGGTCATGACTAATAATGGATCCATTAAACCTACACTATGGGATCTCTTATCACATAATGGTAAATGAGAGGTTTCCAAGGCCTCTAGTCAAATGCCATTTTGTTATAACCCTAGCTAGGTCTTTATGATTGTAATAATAATAAACAAGTTAATCTACTAAATAAACATGTAAGATCATATAGTAAATGAATATTCAAGTTAATCTAATATCACCAAATCTTGTGGCTCAAATGGGGAAGTTATTAAAATGTAAAGACAATTTTATCTAATATAACATATAAATAATCTAAGCAAAGAGAGATACAATTTAACCCATTAGTTCTACAACATCTACTTATCAAAATATGAAGGGCTAGGAATATACTTACCATGTTGAAGTGAACCCATCATACCTCAATCTATCCCTTGGATAATGGTGATTTTAAAGAGGTTATTGTGGCTTGTAAGGATAACAAGGATATATAATCATTAGAACACAAGACTTATCCTATTCATCTAATACCTCCACAAGACAAGTGATACTTCTCCAAGGTAAAAACCTAAGTAATGAAACCTCCTATTAACTGCATAAGTAGATTTGTGAGTAGTAAAGATGCACAATTGAATGATCCACTATTTATAAATAAAGTTGAGGGGGTATTATAACTAGAGATTGACCCTAAACCTTATCAAGAATCTAGCCAACAAATTCATCCTAATTAAATTTTTTAGGTGATAAATAGAGATGTTAGGTCTCCAACTATGTCGGCTTGGACTAACAAAGTTTTGTAACATGTGCTTAACCCATAATGGGGTCGACTCAATTGATGTAGTAAGAAAATTGGTGAAAAGAGTTTTTGCTTAGGAAGGGGTTATTTTGGATGGTGAATTACTTAAGGAAGTATATAATTATGTTTTATTACTTAGGGAATCAGATAATAGTAGCTTGTATTATTTTAAGGTAATGGTATAAGGGCAACAATCCTACAAATCACCAAATGTCTACCAACCCCTTTCCCAGTGTACCCTTTAAGGCATGCACTCAAAGAGATTGAGATTATGTGGGTTCATACAATAGAAAAAACATAAGTAACTAATAAAGTCTAAAAATATTGTTTATATAAATTCTTTATATTTCAATCTGAGGACTAACACTATTTTTTTATAAGGGTAATAGTAGATTATTTGATTGGTGTGATTGATGTAATCATGAAAGCCAAATTGGTTGATATAGATTTTCTATAAGTCTTGACTAGAATGAAAAATGTCATGTTATTTATTAATCAATAGATTATCATTCTTATGACCATTATCAGTGTCATAGTTATGCCTAACAAGAGTGGCCACTACTTCCACATGGGACTAGGAAGGGTGCTCTAAGATATGATTGATGATACTACTCACTTTGACTAGGGCCCCAAAGTTTTGTCTTAGTTATGTAGATATTTACATGTGGTGAATTACCATCATGGTAGGAGCATTGCAAATTATATGTTGCTTTTGGTTTGTGCTTAGGAGTATATCGTTATTAAGTGGCCAATCAGATAAAGATGACATCATGATCCATAAGATCCATATGAGTCACTATCTTATGGTTGGTAGTTGATAGGATAAGGATGATGGGGACAAAGAGGGGACTTAACATTATATCAATAGGATATTAACAAGATGAATGATGGGGAATTTACCTAGTGGCCTTATATGCACATTAAATTTGGTCGGTTGGAGGATGAATATGTGACACAATTCATGATTACTCTATGTTATATCATATGTTTCCATGATTTCACCCTTGAGAAATATTAGCTTGACTGAGTAAAAATTTAATTTAGATTAAAATAGGATGTTTTTGAGGGGCCTCATTACTTGGTGCATGTTATGTAGGATATTAACAAGTAGGGCATGACACATTGAGGACTGAGGTAGTTACTAGTTTTATGTTGGTATAACTAGTTATATGGGCCTATGTTAGAGGAGTGGTAGATTCAAGTGTCACATGGGAATATGCATCTTGGTGGATTTAATTTAGAATGGTTAGATTGATTATGATTATACCACTAGTAATGTGAGTGTTGATAAAACATGTAGCTTAGTAGCTGATAGAATAGCAATAGAGATGAGATATACTAGCTTAGAGAGATGGGGATGACAATGGGGATGGGGGATAGGGACACGTACATTTTAAAATACATGCCTCAACTTAGATTTAGGCTTATCTAAAACAATTAACACAAGCACCAATATAGGAGCATGTGTCTATGATTATATATTATGGGTCTGAGAGTAACAATAACAATAGTAATGGATAGTCATTTGATCATTATAGGGATGGAGGATAGGGTCCTAAACATGATGGAGATGAGGGATATATTGGTGAATATGATGAGTAGGTGACACTTTCTATAGCCATATGATATAGTCAAGATGTGGATATTGGACAATATGCAGAATAGTCACATCTTTAAGGGCTAATTAAATTAGAGACAAATCAAGCCACTATAGATGGGTTAAAGCAAGAGGTTAATGCTAGAATAACAAAGATTTATGGATTAAAATATAGGGTGGAACAGATATAGAGATATTTTTTATATGCACAAGGTTAGATTTTGTTGTTACAAACATATATTGATACCTTGAGGGTTAAGGTTATATAGATGACCTCTATTCAATATCAACTTACTAGCAAGAGGGATAATGCCCCATGCTGACATTCAAAGGCTTTGTGGGGAGTGGGATGAGGCAAAATAGATTATCACACAATAGGGAATAATAAATTCCATCACATAGAGTATGCAACCAAATATTATAGAAATATATATGAGGCATCCCTACTCATAAGTTATAGGGCACCTAATTTTCAAGAGTATAGTAGTTAAAAATTAGGTAGGTCATCTAGGTTACGTTGCACCTTAGTGTTAGAGAGATTAGTGGCACAACCTCTACCTCCACCAATAGTCATGGATCCACCTCAAAATAAACCTCTTCATGGTATATGGAATATTTTTTAAGAGGATAGGTCTGAGAGGGGTCCTCCTTGATATGATAAAAGTTGGAGCTGAATTTTGTGTTACAACTATACTTTTGTGATAATGAGATGTACATATTCTCAATGTATATACATTATTTTGAGATATATATCCAATTTCATTCTGATTATATGATTTACATGGACTCTGATATTCTTTTGATAAATTTGGTGTTAGTTTTTAATGATGATGATGTTGATATTGATATTTTGCCATGATACTATTTTCATAATGTTCTTAATGATGTTAAACTTGATCTAGACATAAAATTTGATGTATGAATTGTATTTACTAATGATTATGATGTGATTTGATTTAATATATTAATATAGATCATGATGTAAATGAGTATGACTTCCCTTACATGCTCATTTATATATTTTTATCATGATTAACATATATGCAACCATGATGTTCAATTTTTTTGCTTTGATTATGGAAATCATTATGATGTTTTGATTATCATGTAAGCACACTTATCCATGTTGATATATATTTAAAGGGGATGTTTTCTCTTCATGTGACATTATATATAAGCCTCAAGAACTTGATGTTTAATTTTGCACATGATATTATATAACATAAGTATAAAATGAAGTATGATAGCATTTATGTCAATTTGTGTATGGACTAATTCAAATACAAATGTTCATAAACATAGATCAAGATATAAAATATCAAGACCTAAGTGTAAAACATAATGCACTAAACCAAGACAAATGAAATTAACTAAACACACAAGAAAATAAAAATAATTTCACACACATAAATATTATTGAAATTAATAAACAAATAATAGTTCATCATTAGAGGCATGTACTAATAAGGTGTTACTCTTATGTTTTTCCCCTAAATCTAGAGAACATCATATAGGATAATGTGACCAAATTTGAGAAAGGTATAATGGAATATGAAGGAGTAAGTAAACAACTTAACTTCAAATTCCCTATGAAACTATATGCTACCTACATACTTCATCATGGACCTCAAAATGATGTAATTCTCCCAAGATGGGAGGAAATATGATGAGAAAGGACTTTAAAAAAAATGATAATGTGAGGAAAAAATTGACTTGACAATGAAAAATGCCAAAGAGGGGGAATGATGGTGGTTGAGTTGACCCCAAAAATTAGACATTGCTGAGTGATACCTACATGATCCAAAGAAACCCTAGGATGCTATAGTTCCCATTAAAATGGAGGAGTGTGATGAATGAAAATGTTGATTATGATAATTATGATTGAATGAAAGATACCCTCCCAAGACATTGGCAAACACCTAGGGGAATGGGATGATTCAAATTTGATGGAGAAGTCATGATTGGATAAGAAATTCCCACCCATGAAATGTTTAAATGCAATGGGAGTTTATCCATGTCATATTCAAATAGTGCCATTAAAAATAAAACCAAGAGGGAAATCCATTGGTGATTTTGGATTTTTATTTTTGTGATATTTTAGGTTTTAAGATTTTTGGACTTTCTAATTTTTAGGATTTTTAGAATTTCTGATGTTTTTGGGTTTTTTTGAATAAGATATATACATGGGTGTTATGTAAGTAGGATATACATTGGAGTATAAAAATATATACAAGGAACCATATATCAAAGGAAAAATAACCTTGGGTAGGGGTTCAACTACAAATCAAGATGTCAAGGGACTACCATTCAACATGATATAGGGACAAGAAGGTAGTGTAATGGGGAAAAAGATTGGATGAAGCTAAAATAATATATTTCAAGGACTATCCAATAGGACAAAAAAACATCCTATAGCAAATATATTTTGATATTCTACTTGCAAAGATTTGATAATGATGACCAAATCTGAATTGTCTATTGAAATTCTTTTTGAAGACAATTATAACACCTATAGGTCATAATCAAGATCAAGATGTTAATGGAATGTGAAAAAAAGACAAGGATTGAATTGGGAATTAAAAAAAATGAATGAAGGGGAATGGGAAAGGATATGGAAGGGGTGCCCACAAATAAGGGTGATCATAGATAATGTTCAAATAAATCAAACACAAAAGAATTTGAGATGAATAATGTTCATGTGATCATCTAGTTATTTCTCATATGGTGTAGGCAATCCAAATGCTCTAGAACCACAATTATATATGATAATGAATAAAACCAACTAATTAGGCTCAAACTTGCCTTCTTTTCATGATCCATGATGGCATTTTTCTAATTCTCTTTCAACACATTATCACCAATTTCAAATTATATTGAAATGATGCATTTTTTTATAACTATAGTGTAGCTGATTTTGATATGTTTTGAGGTGGTTCAATGCAGCTAGCCATTTATCATACAAGAGTAATAACTCTTACATCCAAGATAATATATACTCTTCATCATCAATGATGTACTACAATGAAATATGTAAGGAAGGAAACTCTATCTAAATATGGAGGATACTTTCAAAGCTAAAAATAGGGAATAGGGTGTTGTGCTTGTAGGTGTGTAGATGTTGGTACAGTTAGCTCACAAGGCAAGACATAATTACAAATGTTAAACACATCCATCATAATTGATGATCTTATTAATAATTTTTAAAATGTTCGTATTATATGCCTCAACTTGGCCATTACCTTGAGGGTAATATAGAGTTGACCATATGTGTTTGATATAGAATTGGACATAGAGGGATTTCACATCCTTATTTTTGAATGACTTGAAATTATCAGATATGATGGTAGAGATAATTCCATAGAGAAAACCAAGGTGATTTATAATGAATTTAAATATATACTTATAGGTTGCATAAGTGAGATAGATTGTCTCAACCCTCTTATCAAAATACTTGGTGGTAGTCAAGATGTGTTTATGGCCATACAAAGAAGTGGTGTTTATCTTCCCTATGAGATTGATTCCCCTTGTTGAAAATGACCAAGGAGATGTAATAGGCTAAATTTAATGAAATAACATGAATTAAATCAAAATGTTTTTAAAAATTAAGGCACTTATTGACATAAGCAAAAACATATAATTCCATTGTGGGCCAATAGTATGAGTTTCTTGGAAAGGATAATTTCATTAGTATGGGCTCAAAAAATCCCTTCATTCACATCTTTGAAATCTAATTTAGTTTCATCCAAGTTTAAATAACAAAGTAACATCCCATCATATCATCCAAAATAGAGTGTACCATTGATTAAATTGTAATGGGATGTGTTGTGAATGAAGGATTTATGTTGATTGCATGATAAGTCAATGAGAAGGATATGGTCCTAAAGGTAAGTGTAAATGTCTTGGTACCAATGGGAATTATAAACATAAATATCACATACCATTTGTGATTTGAGAAAAATATAAGATGGTGTGAGAATATTTTCAATGAGGAACTGATACCCATAGATAATAGAAGAGATTTATTACAATGATCCAATAGTTTCCATGTCATCAACTGATTAGTTATTGGCTCTTGGTATTTGTTCAAATTGAATGCATTCAAATTTGTGTTTGAGACTATTAAACTTGAATTTATAGGGCATGAGACTTTAATCCTTTATTTTATATTAATATATAGATTAAATGAGAATAAGTTATGAATATCTATAGATAACCAATTGTTGAATGTTCCATTGTACTACGAGGCAACGTCATGTAATGAGTGCCTCATACTCTATAATATTATTGGTACATGAGAAACCAATTTTAAAAACCTTGGGAATGATATACCCTTGCAATTTAATGAATATAATGCCTACCCATTAATCACATGATGTGAAGGAACTATCAAAATACATATTTCATTGACATGATTCATCCAAAGTAATGATAGGCTCATCAAGGATATGGGTGTTTAAAGGATGTGTGTCTAACAAAGGTGCCTCAAATTTGTTTTTGGAAGGTACTTTCACTTTGATGGTTTTTTTATGTGCATATTTTATGTCAAAATCATTGAACATCATAACCCATTTGGCCATGTAGCCAGTTAAAGCTACTTTAGATAAAAGGTAGAGTAGATCAACTTTAGCAATTAAGACGGTCTTATTAGTCAACATGTAATGACAAAACTTTTGGGATTCCAAGACCAATGTTAAATATGATTTATCAATGGGTGTATAATTTTTTTCATAAGTTATCAATATCCTACTCAGATAGTATACTTTATGTTTTTTCCTTGATCATCACGCTGAGTCAAAATTGTCCCCAAGGAATGTTTAATTGTTGAAATGTAAAGCAATAACAAATTACTTGTCATTGGTGGGGATAAAAATAGTGGATTTTCAAAATAAGTTTTAAAATTCTCAAATGCTTCTTGATAATTATTATCCCATTAAAATGTGGTGCCATTTTTCAAGAGGTGAGTAAAATGATGAAATTGGTTAACAAGTTACGAAATGAATTTACAAATGGACTGATTTTTACCTTGCAAGTTGCACAACTATTTAAAGTTAGATGGAATAGGAATTTATGTGTTGGAATTAACCTTGGTATGATTTAATTAAATACCATTATGGGAAATAATGAAGCCTAAATGTTTTCCTGAAGTGACACCAAATTCACATTTTTTTGGATTAAGGTGCACCCTATATTCATAAAGTCACTCAGATATTCTTCATAAACTATTGGGTGTCTTGTACATGTTATTTAATTTTATAAAATATCATCAAAATAATCCTAAAAAATATCATGCACCTTGTTGTTGAATATGATAGTCATCACACACTGATATGTAACACCAACATTTTTCAATCTGAATGGCATAACCTAATAACAAAATTTCCCCATGGAGTGGTGAACATTGTTTTATTATAATATTTTGGTACTATTTTAATTTTAATTTACCCTAAAATACCATCTATGAGGGATAATATTTAATATCCTATAATTGAGTCTATGATCATATCAATGTTAGGCAATGGAAAATCATCTTTGGGATATGAATTATTGATGTATCTAAAATATGTGCATATGTAAATACCAATGGATTTTTTATTGACTGGGAAATTATTATAAATCCATTTAGAATAATCAATTGGTGTAATAAATCATGCTCATAAAAATTTCTCCAGTTCCTTCTTGACTAAGATGGCAATACATGGGTGTATTTTTTGTAACTTATGTTTAATAGGCTTAGCATATGGGGTTATAACACGATGGTGTAAAACCAAAGATAGATCTAGCCTAGGCATATAAATAGAAGACCATGAAAATATATCAATGAATTCCTTATGAATGATGATGAAATCATATTCCTCTACAGTAAGGGACACACCAAGCTTAACAATTTTAGGATCATCTACAATACCAATATTGACTTTGGTGGTGCCTTCCATAAAGAGTGTGGAACCATCCTCTAATATAATGGGTAATGATGTAGGACATCAAGATCACCCATGTAATAAAATTTAGAATCACCCATGGAAGGTAAACGCCATTCACCAAATGTTTAAGGAAAATCTTGAACCAACCATTCAAATGTCTTTTATTCCTCCAGACTCATATCAAAACCAAATGTAATGCATAGACTTGTGGGTATCTGTCATTCTTTTGGAAGAGATAAAAATTCCTAATTTTTTGGTGTCTAAAGCAAGTGTAGAGATATTTTTAGCTCTATATGAATTTAAACAATGCGAAATCCAACTCAAAATGCAAACTATATAATAGGAAGGATATATAAAAAAATTAGAATGATAAAAGAGCTTACTGAATCCCTTGTTTTATGTTTCCTCCTTCCAAGATTTGTAAGTGGATGATTAGACTCAGATTGACACCATGATAGCTTGATATTGGATTGTGATAATGGATGTTTGATGGTTGATTATGGGCTTGCTCACAAGATTTCTACATTCATTTTGACATGATTTTGGTATGGGCTCTCTAAGTGGTTGAGGGTGGAGGGAGAGGTTGTTTATATAGAATTTAAGAGGGAAAATCAAGGGTTGCAATTTGAATTTGGAGAGATGAGATCAATGGATAGAAATTATCCAAGGAATATTAAATTCCTTGGAAAACATCTAGAATTAGAGGTTTCTAGAGACTTGGAGGGAAGTCTCCAATTCTAGAAACTACCATTAGCTTAGAGATAATGGAGGATTAGGTGGGGGTTATATGGGTGATTAGGTGAGGATTAGAGACATAGGGATGTAAGAAAGGCTAAGGTGTAGGTTAGTAGGTAGGTAGGGTTATGAGAATTTTAAATTCCCATGTAATGGATAAATAGGATTAGATTAAGATAATGAGATATTAAGAAGAATTAATGAGGGAATGACATAAATAAGGTTAGTGAGTGTAGGATAATGGAAGAGGGATATTAGATAAATGGTTAGAAATAGGATAAATTAGTAGGGTTAAATAGGTTAAGTGGAATTAGTGTTGACTAATAAGAATATTAGTTGAATGCAATGGAGCAAGAAATTTTAGGAGTATACATTTTATCCTTCTTTAAAAGGGCATTGCGAGTGGATGAAGTGGAAGGAGTAATGGTATTTTAAAGAAAAATATGTCATGGATGAATGTTAATAGATAATGTTAGGGAATATGATGCCCCATCAAGGGGACATGTGGTTAAGAATGAGCCACATGGCCACTCAAAAGAGGAAATGATGGGTGGGATGAGATGGATAGATGAAGGGATGGGATGTTAGATGTGGGATATATGATGAAGAATAAATATTTAACTTGATTAATGAGCTACAAATTGATAATAGTGCCCCTAGCATGGACACATGCATAGGGAATAAAGATGATGGGTGTCACAGTTGTAAACACATCCCAAGGGGGAATCAACCATAACAAGGTGATGATAGGATAAAAGGCCATAAACTTTAGACATATCCTAAGAAAGGATGCATGAAAGGGAGAGATATAGGCTATGATAAGACTATTTTGATTTGATTAGATTAATGATGGGTGTAGCTCAAAGCTAAATTGATTGATATGATTTTGTTGATGATAGATAAGAATAGATATGATTGAGAAACCAAAATGATTGGGATGATGCCCCTAGCAAAGACACATGCAAGGGAGTGAGAGAGGAGATAGTGGATGAGCTATCCTTGGGCATTGTAAAGTAGCAAAGTGCTACCTACATAGTCTAAAAAGACCTCAAGCTGATGTAGTTCTGACTAGGAGATGATGACAATGATGATGATTAGTGATTAGAAAGTGATGAAGATAAGGATGATTAGGATTGTCAGTGATTGAAGGATATGATTCAAATGATGAGATGCGGATGAAATATTGAATGTTGGTTGGATGGATTGAGAGGATTAGATTAGTAATTGAAACAAGGACGATGAGAGGATTAGAGGAATGATGAGGGTGTGAATGATCAAGCCATAAAAAATGTCATAAAACTCATCATAATCTAAGTAATCAAAAAATATAGCACTTGAAAAGATGCCCCATGATATAGGCATGACCAAGAGGACATTATGCCAAAGTGCATGGGTAAATAGCAAAATCTGCATCCTTGAGGTCACTTTGGGTGTCCTCATAGCCTTCTCATTCGTTTCCTAATAGAAAAAAGGACATGATGCAAACAAAACATAAGACAAATGCAATATATACATGATCCAAAATAAAACAAACAATAGAAAAATTATAGACAAGCAACATACAAACAACAGACAAGTATCTACATGTAATGTCACAATATCTTGATTAATGATAGAATGAATGATTAGATGATGGGTTAGATGATCATGATGTGATTTTGGACTTAGGATGGACTTTGGATTTGGATAGGGTGATATGATTAGGATTAATCTAAGATGTTTCCCTTAATTTAGGATAGAAGGATGGATGATGTGATAAGGTCTTTAAATAATAATTTGGTCCTAAAATTGGATTGAAAAGTGGCCAAAGATGATGATTAAACAAGTGATGACCAAGGATTACCAATAGACAAGGCCTTATAAGGATCCAATCTAGCCAAGAGACTAGGAGGTGATGGGATAAAATATCTTTCATACTAGAAGAGAGTGATTGGATGGGTGCTAGATATGAAGAGGTAATGATAAGGATAGTGATGGGATCAAGTACCTTTCAAACTAGCAGAGTGATGATTGATGGTTTCTAGGTATGATAAGGCATTGATAGAGAAGTGATGGGTGCCAGATTAAAATATTGAAAATATGATGTGTGCCAATAATACTTAGCCAAAAGGATGATGAAATGATGGGTGACCAATTAGGATTGTATTCCAAGATGGAATGTGGTGTCCGAAGATGGGAAAGATAGGAGCTAGATGGAGATGAATGTGACTAGAGGATTAGGACTAAGATAAGACATCATGGGCTATTTTTTACTTTTTCATATTTATGATTTTTAGGGATTTTTGGCATATGTGTATACACTATAAAAATGGGGTTACTACCAAAGGGAATACAAGACCTAGAAACCAGGAGAAGGATGAAGGGATAGATGGATGGGATGACAAAGGATGATGATGATGATGAGGACCAAGGACAAATGGACTAGGGATAGCTAATGATAACATCATGAAGGAACCAGATGGTTAGTTTTTTGGGTGTCTATTAGAGGATATGTCCAGATGGTTTGGGATGGTTATCAAGGCAACTTTAACTTCCTTATGAAGGTCAAGATGGGAAGGAAGAAGAGATAGGATGCATGATATGATTGTGGATGATGGAAAGGAACAATGGATTAAGGGATAAAAAGATGGGTGATATATACAAGGTGGACAAGGGATGTGACAAGTGGGATGGATGGACGAGGATATAAAATTGATGGATTTTCCCCCAAGTGTTGAGAAATAATGCAAACAATAGATTATTCTACCATGATGCTAGAAACCAATTTTCATCATGGCACTTGCCCAAGGATCCAAAAGACCCGTTTTCACCATTGGATAATTTTTTTTACTTTTTTACTTTTTAACTTTATTGATGGCATCTTGATTTATTAGTGGTGGGTGAGATACAAGGTATGAAAATTTGATGGATTATTTATCTAACACCTATTTTGTGATAGATGTTAGATGCTTCGATGTCCGAGTGGCCTTTAGTGATTCTTGATGGTGAACCCTTTAGATGTCTAAATGAGGTATCATCATCTCCCTTAAGAGAGACAATGTTACCCAAAGAGGTGATGTGAGGTATGTATTCAATTAAATCTTGATGAGGATGTATGGGATGTAAATGGGTGATAGGACCTGATGGGATTATGGGTTCATGATAAGATGATATGATGAATGAAGGAGGATTAAGACTAATAGTTGCATACACCATTAAAGGTATTAGACATTCTTCATTTGATTGGTGCCAAGTGATAAAAAACTATAGGAGATCCAATACAGTTTGACTTTGTGGCTCATATTTAGTCTGATTATTTGATGGATTATCAACCATATGATTTTGATTATTTTATGGTATTTGATTATGATTGGTACCTAGTGCCTAATTTTTGGCTTCACTAGGGGAGATTGATTTTTGACTTTGATATGCCCTTAGAGCCTGATTATGAGCTTCACTAGAGAGAGATGTTTTTGGATTAGGTCAATGATTTGAATTTTTTTGACTTTGACTAATGGGATCAAAGATGATTTTCTTATTATAATTGATTTTTGGAATATTGTCTTAGACCTTTGGATTTGTGGCACATTATGTTGTTCAAGGAAGGGTCCAATAATTCATTCTCATGTTCATCCTTATGGAGGGAGGTGATTAAATGATCATTAATGGGAAGAAAGGGATCTATGATGGAAGAAGGTGATGGAGATGGTATTATGAGGTCAATGAGTGGTGATGGGGCAACATAGTCTTCATAAGGGTCCTTAAGAGACCTAGTTTCAACATAAAAGACAATCTCCTCAAGATCAACAAAAGGATCACTAAGACTAGTTGTAATAGATGCATCCAAAATAAGATCAGGCTCACTCAAATAATATTTAATAGATAAAGCTTGTAAGAACTCATTTATGATGTCATCATCTAGAATACGATCAAAATATGTGCTTGGTAATGAATCCGAGGAATCTGTATTATAAGTATTCTCTAAAAGATAGGCATTAAAAACATTAGTGAGGGATGATGTTTCTAATGAGGAATCTGATTTGGATATGGGTGTTAAACATGATCCTACAAAATATAAGACCTTAGATGTTAATTTCAAAGCTAATTCTGATGCACAAGATATAATGTTGCTATTTGTAGATGCATTATCCATAATTGACCTCTCAACATGGGGTGTTGGATGTAATGGAAGAGAGGTTTAATGAGAGATATAAGGACTAGGCTCATGAGGAATAAAATTATCTTTGATGGAGGACTTGTCAGAAATGGGAGTGGTATCTTGACCTTGTCTTGGAAAGGGAAGAGCTTGATCATGATTGGGAAGGGAATATTGACATTCATCTTTTTGTTCACCTAGGGATTTAGACTCATCTAATTCATCATCAATGATTATGTCACCATGATTGATGAGGTATTATACATAGTCCTAGAAAGCTCAACATTAATTGATGGTATACCCCCAGGTTTGGTGATATGCATAATGTTAGTTATCTTTATAACAAGAAGGCTTTGGCTTAGTGGGATAAAGATGTCAGATAGGTGGATAACCATCATTTTAGTGGTGACAAGTTGTTTGAAAAGGGATTTCAATGATATTGCAAAGGGAGTATAAGGACCCACTTCATGTTGTGACTTAGACGTAGAAGCATTTGACTTATGATTAGATGGTTTTGGATATGACTGGGTGGATGTATTTGAGGTGGCCAAGATTAGATTCCCTTTGCTAGTATGTGAATGGGTAGATGGTGGTTTATGGCTAGTAGATGGAGGATTGGTATGAGATTCACATGATAGGGCTTGGATGGGAGGCGCAATGAGTTGAAGGGGACCAACACCTTTAAAAAGTAGTATACCCATCATAATGAGTCACAAAAGGATCTCATACTTGTTGTCATGTATGTATTGGTCAATGAAGGTAGGTTCTAGTTCTATGGTGATGGTTTATAGATGAAGGATGATGTAGGTAGGATAAGGATTGGATAATTTTTTTGATCAAAATAGATCAAAAGGACCAAGCTAGTATGATAGGTAATGATGGAGATGATATAGACTAATAGATTAAGGACTATGATCAAATGTCAGACTGATAGTGCAATAAGTGCCAACAAACTATCAATAATACCTAGTTATCAATCTAAAAAAAGGATTGGAGATATGATGGGTGCCTATAATCAAAAAATAACAAGAGGATGATATGATGGGTGCTAGTAATTAATAAGGCAAGATGATTGAACTAGATATGTTTAGATTGATGGGTTCACTAGATTGAAACCAATAAGGTGACAATATTGTAACAAGCTATTGATTATGATATGATTTTTGACCAAGTGGATTAGGATTATAGGATGGTGATAAGATGATATGGTGAGATGGGGATTAGGATGATAGGATGATAGGATTAGATCAAGACCTTCAACTAATTTTTATTAAGATGGGATGCTAGGTGATTATGTGATGAAGGTGACTAAGGAAATAGAATAAGGATAAGTATGATGATGAAATGTTAAAGGGGTAATGAAAGGTGCATGGTTTAGACCCATATGTAGCCTATAAGCTAACTAGGATAAGATGATATGATGACTAGATGGGTGATGAAGGCAAGAAGAAGACAAGTGATTAAGTATGGATTTAAGGTAAGATGTGGATGATGAGGTATGATTAGTATGTGATTAGGGGATGAATAATGACCTATGGATCTAGTGATAAGATGTGATTAAAATGATGTACAAAAGAGTGAATTATGTACAAGAAGGTAAAAAAAGGATATATAAGGTGATGGGCAAGGATGTACAAGGTGATGAGATAGGATGGTATGGGGTCGATTAAGACTATGGATGAGGTGGAATTATGATAGAATGTGGATGGAGAGATAATATGGGATTAGGATACATGATGTGTTATAATAAAATATGTAAGGGGGTGATATTAATAAAATGATATGGGAATGATGAAGACTATGGTGTGATTGATGGATAAGGTAAGGTCAAAGTCAGGTGTGATTGTATATGGATGAGATGGTATTATGACAAGGTATGAATAATCTAAGATAGGGGATGGGATAATGAAAATTATATACAAGAAATGGGTGACAAAGATATACAAGATGATGAGTAGATAAGTATGTACAAGATGATGGGGATATGACTAGTATGGGGTATGTAAAAGGATGTACAAAAAGATGATATATATATATATATATATATATATATATATATATATATATATATATATATATATATATATATATATATATATATATATATATATATATATATATATATATATATATATATATATATATAAAGGGAAGATGATGAGGATGTACAAGATGAAATGATATATGCAAGAGAATACCAAGATAAAGATGCATAAGATTTTGGTGATAGGGGTTTGGCTAAGGATGGGTGAATATGTGAAAGACAAAATGGTAAATGGGATAAAATATAAAAGGATGATATGTGGTGATAGTGAGATTAGGGTGGATAAGATGATGATTAATATGGGTGCATGATGGATGAATGATAGGTAGAACAAAGATGGGATAAAACTAGTAGGATGTACAAGATAGGGTGATTAGGATATACAATATGATGATTAGGATGTATGTGAGAGATGGGGAAATGGTTAGCCTAGGAGGAGAATAAGACAAAGACATGTACAAAAGGATGATGTGATAAGTATATAAAATATAGATCCAAAGTGATATGTATAAAAAGATAATGGGACAAGGATATGCAAGATGAAATGTAGGTGATGGGATAACGAAACAAGATGATGATTAGGATTTATGGATGTAATGGACTTAAGACGTGATATGGGTGATAAGGTGTGACTAGGATATGTGAGAATGATGAGTGGGATATGATTAGATTAGGATAGGGGATGAGATAATACAATGATAAAAACATATGCAAAGACAATACGTGGAATGGTATGATGATGAGGATACATAGGATAATGATTAAGGGATGAAGGGAGGAAGACTAGGTTAAAATGGGATGAAAACAAGATGAGAGGGGATAGGATAAATGGGTGATGTCAATGGTATGCAAGATGATAGGTTGGTATGTAAAATAGGATAAGGTATGCTCTATAGGGAAATGATATAGGTTATGGGGATATGATCAATGATGAGTGGGTGTGACTAGAAAAGATGGGGGAGGGGATAAAACCTAAATAAGGATATACAAAGATGATATGTATATTGGGATGATGACTAAGATGTTGATTAGGATATGTACAAAAGGGAGGATGGGATAGAGATGTATAAGGTGATATAATTATGATGATGGAATATACAAGGTGATATGTACAAGGGACCCATATATGATTAGATAGGTAAAGGTTGAGTCAGCTCACAAACAGTATGGGTCTAACAAAAAACATACCCAATCAAACAAGTCATAACCTATAGTTAGTAACTAAAGGGTGTGTAACTTGATGTGTGAGCCATGTAATGGCTACACAGGTGAGGCTATAGGCTAGTGACCTATTATGGTATCAATTGAACCCTCTCAATCTTATTTACTTCTAGTGACTACTTCGACACTGATACTAATGCCTATAGTGACACACTTATTATAGATAAAAGGTCATATGATATGTATAAACAAGGTTTCTAAGGGTGTCCCCTATATACACAAAGGTAAATTAGGGCCCAAATCAATATATGGTGTTATCTAATGCCTGGTTTAGAAAGTTAACTCATCTACTTAGTCTAACAATAGCTATCCTTGATTGTTATACTCTACAAGAACACATAGTTTGGTTAGTGTGTAGTGATGAAATACACTACACTAACCCCTATAGACTAAGCTCATGTGTGGGTGTCAATTCCATGTCATGTGCTATCCTAGAGGGAGGGATCAACAAACAAGCAAACACATGATATGATTGATTAACTGATCTAATTACCTATGTGTGATGAACACAATATGAAAAATAAGTATAAACAAGGAGAAATATAACAAGAATATATACACACATGACAAGATGATTAAAAAATGATATATAATATAAAAATGATGTGAAAAACTACCAAAATGGGTCTTTGACTAACAACTTGAAAGTGCATGGGTTAGTAGTTTGACTTTGACACTCCAAAGTGGGGTAATGCAACTAAAAAGGTTAGTAGTTTTTAAGAGTTTTGAAAAAATGTGACTCTCTATAAACCTGTAGTTACAAAGGGTAATCTTGCTACTAGAGACAACAATACTGCTACTAGGGTATCAAGACTACTACTTACAAATTATGATATCATGACTGATAGATGATCATGATGGTTACCTACAACATAGTAGTTATACCTAAAAAATCATGACTAGGGTTGATAATACCACTAATAAATATAAAATAAATAATCATGGTTTTGTCATAAATCACAAAACTATGACTCTAAATGACAAAACCACTACTAAGAGTAAATTGATAATTATGATATTATGCAAAATGATAATTTTTTAAAAATTTATAAGCTATGTGATCAAAATTTATTGTCTATGCAAGAAGATGATCTAAATTCCAAAAAATTATTATATCTCAATGATCATGATGTATGATAGGTTAAAGTTTATGATATTTTTAAAAAAAAATGACCACAAAGGCAAAATGATATGTTAATGAAAACTAGGGCAGGATTATAATTTCCAAAGAGTGACTTTAAATTTTTATTTTTATTTTTATTTTTTTTAAATTTACCCTATTAATTTCTAGAATCAATAGCTAATAGTCAAAATGACAAAAATAACCATTATCAGGTCAAGATTGCAGAACCGCTATTATGTCCTCAATATCATGATTGGACAGAGCAATATTGCTATTAGGGGTTAAAATGCAAATAGTGGTTTTGTTATATGTTTCAAGATTTCATAGTTTTGGATCTATAATTTAGGCAGGTTAAAATAAATCTATCAAATGCCTAAATATATATGTAGGCCAATTAAAAAATGATTGTATATTTTGGGAAACTTTAACTAAATAAAAGTTGTTTAGATAGAAGATCCTAATTAGATCTACATTTAAACCTAGCCAAAAACTTGCAGATGTTAAATTGGATTCTAACAAAATTAAAAAATTCATAATAGCAAATTTGAAAAATGTTATCACTACCATAATGGATTAGTATCACATTTCAGAACGCTACATGCCTAGCAGTTTTGTGACAGGATGGAAATGACCATAAGTCCATGGTGCTTTCCTCTTACTACGGACTATAGTCTATTTTTTTCTAACCATGCATAGGTGAAATTTCATACATAGATAGATAAGAAACCATTTCATAAAAGACAACATGATGTTATGTATTTTTGTAACAATTTTCTAAAAAAAAAGGTCAGAATGAAATATACTAAAAGTCAAGAGATGGTCAATATTTAATTTAATTTTTAAGTTTGATACCATCTATTTACATGGTGCTATTCATAAAGGCAAAATCTACCACTTCTAACATCAATACATGGGATATAATTATGTTTTAATCATTATGTAATCAATGGTAAGATAAAAAAAGCCTTGAATTTTTCTGCTTGGTGACTCCTCTCGCTGCTCTCTTATTTTCCCCAATTGAATCCGATGTCATTCCTTCCCCTAGTCCCTACAAAAAGTATCAAACTATACAAGACAATGTCCTACTTTTAAATACACCACCTAGTACAGCTACTTGAGAATTTAAAAGGTGACTCCAATCAAATTGACTTAAATTTTGTTACCAATTTACTTAATGCAAACGATTCACAATAATGTAAGTCAAATATGTATTGTCCAATGTGTAAAGAAACTTGTGACGAAAGGGAAGAAAGTCGATTTCATTAAATGTTAGATGTAAGAAACAAACTTAAAGCAGTTTTCACTCTCAAAAAGAAACACGACCTCAATACATCATGCATATGACTTATCCAATCATGGAAATAACACATATTTAATAGTCTTGAAAACATATAGGGGCTTTCTAAGTCTATTGAAATGCTTGACTGAAATGGAAGGTAGTTCAACTTGAGTTGAAATATCTGAAATAAAAAAAATGGTGGTGGCATTGCTCTTAGATTGAGTTAAAAAAATAAAAGAATATAACTTATTAAAATTACACTCAGCCGATTATATGTTTTCAATTTTAAATTTATCAAGAAATTTGTTCCTTAGATTCACAAATGCTAGTTAGTCTAAAATCTTTATATAGAGATATATATTTACAAACCAGCTTTTTAAAACCACACACACACACACACAAACACACACACACACACACATATACACACATACATACATACATACATGTATGTATGTATACACACACACACATTCAATGAATTATATGTTTTCAATTTTAAATTTATCAAGAAATTTGTTACGTAGCTTCACAAATGTCAGTCAGTCTGCAATCTTTATATAGAAATATATATTTACAAATCATCTTTTTAAAACATCACACACACACACACACACACACACACACACACACACACACACACACACACACACACACACACACACACACACACACACACACACACACACACACACACACACACACACACACACACACACACACACACACAAGATCTTTAAAATATCCTAAAATGTCTTCTAATTTTATATAACTAATTTAATGCTAGAATAAGGAAGAAAAACATAATAACATATGCTGAAATGATCAAAAACCTTGGTAATTATTGTGGATGAGAATTTTTGGAAATGTTGAGCCACCAATCTTGCTTGAAATTTGACCTGCAATCTTAAGCCAACACACTTCAAATGTCAAAAAAATTAGTTTAAAAGGAACTATGATCCCACCGTGGTTGCCAAAATGTAGAGAGATTTTGAGCTCTATATGAATTTAAACAATGCTAAATCCAACTCAAAATTCAAACTACGTAATAGGAAGGATTTATAAATAAATCAAAATTCTAAAAGAGCTTACCGAATCCCTTGTTTTGTGTTACCTCCTTCCAGGATTTGCAAGTGGATGATTAGACTCATATTGACACCATAATAGCTTGATATTAGATTTTGATCATGGATGTTTGATGGTTGATTATGGACTTACTCACAAGATTTCTAGATTCATTTTGACATGATTTTGGTATGGGCTCTCTAATTCATTTGAGGGTGGATGGAGACACTATTTATATAGACTTTAGGAGGGAAAATCAAGGGTTGTCATTTGAATTTGGAGAGATGAGATCAATGGATATAAATTAACCAAGGAATATTAAATTCCTTGGGAAACCTCTAGAATTAGAGGTTTATAGAGACTTGGAGGGAAGTATCCAATTCTAGAGATTTCTCCATTATATTAGAGAGAATGGAGGATTAGGTGGGGGTTAGATGAGGAATTAGGTGAGGATTAGAGACATAAGGATGTAAAAAATGCTAGGGTGTAGTTTAGTAGGTGGGTAGGTGGGATTATGGGAATTTCAAATTTTGATATAATAGATAAATAGTATTAGATTAAGATAATGGGATATTAAGAAGAATTAATGAGGGAATGGGGTGAATAAGGTTACTGAGTGTAGGATAATGGAAGAGGGATATTAAATAAATGGTTAAAAATAGGATAAATTAGCGAGGTAAAATAGGTTAAGTGATATTAGTGTCAATTAATAGGAATATTAGTCGACTGTAATGCAGTGATGAATTTTAAGTGTATGCAATAATTTTTAACTAAGGTATTCATCTTTATTTTTACTTTTACCCTGGTCCAAAATTGCCTCAAATAGGTTTTCATTAGTTTACCTCAATGTTTGATTTTGTTGACTAAGGAAGTTTGAATGCTATACAAAGTAGGCAATAGGGTCCAATTTAATTTTAAATCCTTGTTTGTGGTCTCCAATTGATATACCATCCCTATGGCCCATAAATTCTGAAATTAATTATTCATTTTTGAAGTCATCTAATGGTATAAGATGGTTTTGCTGGTCCTAATCAATTAATTCAAGATAATGGAGGGTAAGAGATAAATTTGATGTGGATGTGATGGTAAGGATGACATATTATCAAATAGGTTTGTGTTGGCTAGCTCATAGTAGATATTATAGTAGGATAATTCATTGATACTAGGATCATCTTCATTAGATGTCAAATCCATGTCACTCTTGACATCTGAGGGATCACCCCCATGCAGTTTGTATCCAATGCCTCAAGTGCCTTTATGTTTGGTTGAAGAGATAAGCTCAATAATACATTGTTATTTTTTCCCCAAGCCCTTTCCTTTGTAATATTGATATGCCCTTATTCTATTAAGAATTGAATATTTAATGATCTAATAAAAAAAGGTGAAATCATCATTATATAACCAAGAATCCCTAGAAATATTGAGTTGTTATTGATTTAGCAAACCATTTTTAACAAAAAAGGAGGTCCCTTTGGATGAGAATTTGCCTTTTTACACCACTCCATCTTGGGCTTGCCATGGGATTTAAGAGAATTTGACAACTTAGAAATATGGAAGGTGTCTTTGATGCTATAGGTGCCATCACCATTATCTTCAATTGTGAAATGAGAATAAATTTGAGGAAGTTGAGCACTAAAATTAGATAAAGGTTACTTGGGTCAATATAATTAGACTTGTGAGAATTAAGATATATACTCTTATCCTTTTAGGGTTCATGATTGGTGCTAGGACAATAGTTTTAGTAACCATATATGAGTTCCAAGTGTTTACAATATTGATATGGTTGCAAATTGTCAAGAACAATAACCTCTATTTTAAAATTGGGGAATTTTAGACATTGATGTAATTGTCATGACCATGTAGACTTGATAATTTCATTATTATTATAATTTGAGTATTATTGTGATGTATTAATTACTATGGGACAACTACATCAATTTCCATTCACATTATATTGTTTCAAACATGTTATTTATTATATTGGATTTATTTTGAGTTATATTGTACAACAACTACTGATGTTGTTTTGTATGATTGTAGGCATTGCCTGATAAGTATTAGTGATTATATGGGTAAGTTTTAATATGGGTAAATTTTTATATAGGTGTGTGTGTGTGTGATATTTTGTATTCATATTAATCAATGAGTTATAAAAATTCATAATATGTAATTGGGGAAAATAAAAAAGTTGTACGTAGATATAGGGTTGTGGGAGAAATAGTAGGGATAGATATATTTGAGAGAATAAATGGATTACAATAAAATCCTACTCTATAAGAGAATTGTACCTATAAATGTAATAATCTTTTTCAATTTAATCAAGTTATTTTGAGCGACAATTTGGTTTTCTCATTATCTGGTATTAGAGCAGGTTCCTTTTATCTATCTATAATTTATTGGCCTTGTACATAATAGAAGACTTTGAGTGCAAACCACATCAATTGCTTCTATCATTAGATAGACTATTATTTGCCAATAAATTTATAGTGAAAACCACTACAAATATTTTTGATAGTATTTATATTAAAATATATAGATATATTTTTTAGTTTTTTGGTTACTAATATTTGAATAAGGGTTTTTGGCTTATGATCTACAAACATACAATGAAGCAACTATTATACAGGTCATACTAAAGGTTTGTATCTATAGAATTTTAATTGACTTTTAGTAATCAGATCTATAAGTTGTATAATATCTCTATGATCTATATTTGCCTCTCCTTCTACATAGATCATTACAAAGCTTGTCAACCACTTATAATTTTGCATCCCAAACAAGCCCGATCTAATTTGAGCTTGACATTTACATCTCAAATTGCCTTCCTTTGTCAGTAAATAACATATTGCCAAAACCCTAATTGATGATTTCATTTGAATAATCAACTTTTGGTGAGCTCCTTAGCATACTTCATAGTTTACATCACCCTTTAATATACATTGGGATCTTTAGATCTATGGCAAGCTCATAACTTAACTTGAATGATGCTTTAAAATTTGGTGATTTGCATTGGCTTCAAATCTAGTCCAATGAATCTATATTTTTTCATCATTAGCAGTACCTTCACAACTCAACACTACATATTCAATCATTCCCAGTCTTGATGTCTAACTGTGCATCATCTAATACCCACTACCCAACTCTCACCATCGTTATCAAATCCCAGGCCTTACATCATAGTTTTAGTTAAAAATAAGATTAGGTTTCTTTTTTAATTTTTAAAAGTCCAAAACCATAGGTTTATATCAAAGTGTGGGTTTATTAAGGTTATAGTTTGGTATTTGTTTTTTTATAGGCACAATTATTTCATAATAAGTGTTTGTTATTTAGATAACTTTTATAATAATTGTTTTTAATTTCTAATTGATATATTTATCTTATTATAAATTAAAAGTCTTGTAAGAGTTTTCCTATCTATGTTATTGTATAAAAACATCATAATAAGTCTAGTCTCAAATAGTTATTTTTTACAAAGATTCATCATGTCATATTTTTTAGTCCAAAGTGTCAAAATAATAAAAAAAGTCATTTTCATTATATGGATGCATTATCAAGTGAAACTGACGTCCAATCCAGTAAGTCAAAATTAAGGGAGGTTAATATGGACAAATTAAGTTAGATTAATAAATTTGATAGCTAAGATTTCTATACTATTTTCTCAAAAAAACTTTAGGGGGAGAAATTGGTAACTTTGAGTCAGTAGTGTGGGAACTGAGTTCTTACATTAGTCAAAAACACAAAATAAAGTCCCTTTGTTATTAGCAAATGGATATACCTTTATTCAAATCCAAAAAGGGAGAACTAGGGAAAATATATTCACATATATTGTAGCAAAAATATTTTCTATTGGGGGTTTCATACTTTTAACTTGAAATTACATAAAAGAGATGAAAAGGAAATGAGGAGAAAGAAGGGAAAAATGGAAAGAAAGGAAGAACAAAGAAAGGAAAGGAAAAAGGGAGAACATGGTGTTCCAATAAAATTTTGATTATTTTCTTAGAAGAAAGAGGGAAGAAAATCAAAGAGGGTATGGTAGAAAAAATTGATATGTTGTGCACATGTTAGTCTAGATGATTGTGGAGACTCCTCTTTGTTTGGGGAAGAATGACCTGTATATAATAAATCACTAAAGAAATGGTTGATTAGTTGGGTAGTAGGGTGGATTTCCTAGCATGAGCTAGATATAAAAAACATAGGCTTCCTAAGAGGTTGTCAATCCACACTTTTAAATAGTTAAGTTTTGAAAGCAAAAGATAAATTACTTGCATAAATAACAAAAACTACTAAAATCAAATACAAGAATTTATTGAAAAGAGATGAATTTTATTAATTATAGAAACAAATGATTATATATTAATGATAAATAAATCAAACATGGTAAAAAAACTAGGGTAATCATCTGTGATAAGTCAAAAAGTTAGAAAGTGGGATTTGGTCAAGGTCTGATAGGTGGAATTAGCTTGTTGTTGGAAATTGACACATAGTAATCATCATCAATTGGGTAAAACCATCAGTGGTTAGGGGAAAACTATCAGTGGTTAGGTGACTATTAGATGTTAATATGGGATGTGGTTTTGGAAAGGATTTTGGTTGTGAAGGTGGGTTAGAAGATAAACAAATAAATTGATTATTGGCATGGGTAAGGAACAAATACTTAGTTTTCTTATTACTGATCTAAAAAATGTTGAGGTGAGTGGTTGAAAACTTGTTGTAAACCCTAGATAAATTTTTGTAGAGTGATGATAGCTTGGCTACTAATTGATGAAAAACACTTTTGATCTTTGTCATGGTCACTAGTTTGCTAGAAGATTTCTTGGATTCATCAAAGAATGAAGGATACCTACATAAGAAATTTTGATCTCTGGTGTAAGAAGCTAATGATTTATCCTCTCCATTCACCTCTCCTTTCTTTAAATAGAAGGAAGGGGGTGGTGAAACAATAGGTTCAACTAGTAGGTTCAATAAGCTATCTAATTTTATCCTTAACATGGATTAACTATGCACATAGATCAAATAGCTAAAAATAAAAAAAGTAAGTTGTAGTTGAGTAAAATTTAACCCTTGAGGTCGTTAAAGGTTAACCATTGATGTTTGAGGCTAACTATTGATGGTTATGGGTTGATCGTTGATGATCAAGAAGACAAAGGTAAATTGACTAAACTTAGCCATTGTGACTTAGGTTTGGTGGTTGAAAAGTTATGAAATGGTCCCAAGGGGGTCCAGGGGTGATATAAGGGTTGATGCAACATCTAGAATCATAGTGTATGGATTTATAGTGTCTACATTTACCATTTTTGTTATGTAGTTTTTATTAGCAAGCTATAAAACAAAAAATAGATGGTTTGTCGAAGGTTCAACTACCCTAAGTATGGGAAAAGGTGTTCCCCCTTAAATTAGGAAGTGATGAGGTAACATAGAATTTGGTGTGGGTTTGATAAGTAGTTATGTGGGTGATAAAGTTGGTTATAGTTTGGGAATTAAAACACAAACAAGTTCATAAAATGTGATAACATAGATCGTGCATAGACTATGTTACCATATTTAAGGTAGTAAAATAATGTGGTACTAGAAAGATGAGTGATAAGTGGACCAAGTGATTATATGTAGGCATGAAAGTTAGGTTACACTTGTAAACACAAGTCTCTTAGGCAAATTTAGTGTAGTCATAGGTATTTAAGGTAGGAAGTGATCCTAAGAAGACACAAATGGTTGATGTGCAAAAGGTAGTTCAAGTTCAAAATGTTTAGCATGGTAATTTAGTCTTTGCAATCAGAATGACCAAATCAAGGTCATTATAAAACATGAGAAAGTTGGGCCAAAATGGCATCTCCACAACAAAATCCAAAATAACTAATTGTGAGGTTATATGGTTGGGTGGTCAGTGGATAAGGTAATCTCTAATGGTATATAGGGTTAGGGTAAGGTTGTAAAAAATATATTGAGTATGGGTTGGAATGATAGGATAGGGTGGGGTTAAAAAATCCCAAGGTGGGTCGATCATTGGTGGTCAAGGTTGATAGTTGGTGGTCACCAAGTGATTGTCGATCGTCGTATGTTAACCCTAAAAGGGTAATGGTGAAGGTCTATTGAGGGTTTTTATTTAATTATCAATGAATTTTCAACCTATTATGATTTGAAGTTACTCTGAGCAAAGATAAATGGCAATGGTTGGCATGTGAGTGAGTGATTATTAGGTGAGTGGTTGTGTTGACCATAGTTGATTGAGGTTGATTAAGGATATAGAGGGGTCAAGGAAAATAATGGGGCTAATCAATGGTAGTTTCAAGGGTGCCTCCATGATAGTGGTTAAATAATGAGGTAGGAATTATAATTAAATTGGTAGTTTAGATTTGAATTTACAATTATTTCATTATTTATTTAGACCTAGGGTTAAGGTTAGGGTTTGTTTAATTATTTTTGAGAATTGAGTAATAAATTGAATAGTGGGTGGGTAGAATGGTGTTGTGAATGATGGAAAAGGGTAGATAATGTATGTAAGTTAGGAATTATTAGCATTTTTTACTATTTATAGGTAGTTTTGCTAAGCCCTAGGGCTTGAGGATCATCAACAGTCATTACATAATAACTATCAATGGTCGATATCAATCAAGATGATCGATAGATGACCACCAAATGGTCATTGTATAGCCCATCAAAAGTCAACCACCTTACTATCAGTGATCGATGGTTGATTGGTGATGGTTCTAAAAGGAACCATCAATAATTGACCCTTGATCATTGAAAGTTTTGAAAAGGTTTAAAAATAGGGTAAAGTTGTGGTAGAAGATAATAATTAAGGGTATGAGTTAAGAGTTTAGGTTAAGGGTAGGATTTTTATATTGGGTGAAGTTGGGATAAAAGGTTTAATATGTTATAGGTAGGATTTGGCTTAAGATGTGTCTTGGATTTAGATTGGACTAGGTGAATGTAGGAGGTAGAGGTAATAGGTAGAATTCTGAGGTGATATTTGATGAACTATGTAAACTAATGTACTATTACATCCTTACAGGTGAGGGAGAAGTTGCAGATACATGATCAAGTGCCCCAAATACTTGATGAGGTACATTAAGGCATGATTGATGTAGATTGGGATTACATGATGAATGTGGGCTTCATAGGCATGAGGTACTATCATCACATGCCTCAAGATGCAACTATGTTAGTGGCACTCATCAAGAGATGGGACCCTACCACTAACACATTTTTATGTTTAACTTGAGAGATCACTATTCTACTAGAGGACATCCATCAGATAGTATGAATACTTATATAGGGTGAGCCAATATACCATATTAATAGTGATGAGTGGGATGGGCATATGGATCACCTATATGGAGAGGACCTCATGCTTGCAAGGTGTCATTCAAGGGGATTTCACTACACACCTTTGTATCACTGAGATAGGGACACTAGATAACTTTTCACAATGATGATGATAGTTGTTACATGTTACACACTATCAAATTTGAGTATTGGGAAATTTCCATACTTATTGTTGGGGGTTATTATGGATGTGTGGTTGGATCATATGGTATTTATGTGGGAACATATATTATTATTTAAAATCTATCAAGATCTATGGGGATATCATGCCCACATGAGATATGGGATCAACATTAGTTTTGTACTACATTATTGGGCCTATGAGCACATTAAGGTACTCTGACCAGCTAGTGTTATGGAATGGTTTTCTATAGATGGACTTCAGTGTTAGCTATATGAGGTGGAGAGGTGATTATGCTCTCATAAGACTAGGAGGAGTGACACAAGACTTGGATTGGTACCAAGACAAGCTAGAGACACTAGTTGTGGGAGATGTGATTTAGTACCCATATGTTAGATTCCTAACATGGGTGAGCTATGTCAGACACACTTTGTCATTACAGAGCTACTAATGTATTTATGGGAGTTGAGATCATGAGGTTGAGCTTATCCTATTTGATAAGGTGAGGAGGTAGTTTAGACTCATGTAGGATATTCCAGGTGAGTTTTTGAGATACCAAAAGAAGGATGCAAAGTTTTCACTACCGATTCTAGATCTAGAGGACATGTTCATTGATCAAGAGTTTCTACCAGTGAAGGTAGATATTGATGACATAAGCATCATAGATGAGTGCCCCACATGTTTCTAGGCACATTATGATGTATCCATTTTTGGAGGTGATGATGGGAATTAAGACATGGATGTGGATGCAGAGGTGGGGGGTGGTGATTAGAAAGATCAAGATGCCTAAGATAGATATACACTGATTATCGAGAGGGACCAAGCATAGGTAGCACTAGCCATAGAATATGCATCCTTAATAGCCATGACCTAGGAGAGGGATATAATACAATGTTAGGTGGCCACTCTTACTGGAGAGAGGGATCAAGCTAGAGCTTAGCTAGCCATGGTTATATAGGAGAGAGATTCTCTTAGGTAGATAAGAAGGTGAGTAGTAACACCTGTAATACCACCAAGGATTATTTTTATGGAAAGATATGTAGTAATAGTGGAGGAGATGAGGTATTACAATGCCTTAGTTTTCACACATCTTCTAGATGAGATTAAATGGGGAGAGTACAAAGTAGGGATCACTAGAGGGGCCGATAGTGTGATACCAGGTTAGTGGGCTACATCTACAGGTGGACAAGTAGGCTCAAGAGGTGGTCATGCTCTAGGATGTAGTGGTGCTCCAGGTTCTTAGACTCGTATGAGACATTGTATTTTGATGTATTATATGATTTTGATATTAGCCTATGAGTTGATGTAGTGAGATGCATATACCTTGTTGAGAGACATGTAAATTGTTATATATATATATATATATATATATGATCATTATTTTGATTATGAGCTCATGATGTATAGATGTGATCATGGTTTATGGTTTGTGTTAATGATTATGGATGTGATGTTGTTTATGTGATGATGTGATGTTATGATGATTATGATGTTATAGTTTGTGTACTCACCTAGCTAGGTTGTGATGATGTGGCCATTTAATTTATGATCATGATTATATTCGATATTGATGGATGTTGTTTATGATATGATGATTATTATGATGTGGTTATGGTTTATTTATGATTTTGTTTATGATGTATGCTCATGATGATGTTGATATTTGATGGATGTTGTTTATATGATGATTATTAACATGTTATGTTTTGTTGGACATGGCTATAATGTTGGTGATTATTGTCATGGTTGTGGATGACTATGTTGATGTCTTGGTTATGGTTATAATGTTATGATTTTGATGTGATTATGTTCATGATTATTATGATCATGACTTAAATTAATGAGTCTATGCTTCCTTAACTAGATTAGACATGTGGTGGATAACATATGTGACTGACTCATTCATTTTTTATGTAAGATTAAATTATGGTTTTTGTGATTGATCATTAGATTATGTTTGATGTATGAGATGGTTAATTCATTAAAATGTCACTATAATTAAAAATACTAAAAAAATAAGGTAAGAAGGCAATCACTAAATAAAACACATGGTTGGAAGTTAAATGTTTTTAATGAATCACATTTATTTAGATAAAGATGAAGTAATCTTAAAACATAAAGAGTAAGTTGGATAACAAAAATAAATGTGAGAAAAGATAAGATGATCAAAAGATAAACATCTTAATGAATATATCAACAAGTAGGTATGCGAGAAATAAGAAGAAGGCATGATGTTACTTCATTGGTAAAGACCAAGACAAACTTAAGTTAGATCAAATTATGAACATAAGCCCTTTGAATGCTTCACATTATCATTCGTTAGTTGGTTAAAAAGTTTCTTGACCACCTACTATCAAGTAAGCTCAAAAATACCTTACATATAGAGGGTATAAAAGGGAGGTGGATGATGATGGAACCTTCTTGTGAGAATAGCATGCCTCTTATGAAAATTACCAAAGAGCCAATATAAATAAGTCCCTATTATATAAGGTGTAGATTGATCGATGCAAGAAGTCTACTTATGAAAGCTGATTGAGGCTTCCAAAATTATTTTTGCTTTTTCTAATTTTGATAATGGGTCTGTTGATAATTTGATAGGTTTGGGAAAGTTGATCGATGTGGGAAGCTTCCAAGATATTTTTTTTGTTAATGCTTTACTCAACCATCCTTCTAGGGGGTGGTCTAATTTTGTGATATATATTTAAGGATCTTGATAGCTATCCTTCAAGGGAGCAATCTAAAAATGTTAGGAATGACCCATAGGATATTGCTGGTCTCTCTCTCTTTTTGTTTTATTTTTGATGATATAGACTTGCTTATATAAGCTTAAAGGTTTAAATTTATAAAGGCAAAACTAAAACACAAGAAGGTTGATGAGTGGGTAAAGGGTGTTTAAGCGATAATGACCATGGGAATCCATCCTATAAAGAGGAAAAAAAGTACCATGAGAATCATGCCATGGGTAGAGTCATGGTAACCATGTTCAAGACTAGGGTAAGGTTGTGATGGATAATCACATGATTCAACTTTAATCAATTATCCTTAAAAATAAGGAGATAAAGGTGGAATGAAAACAAAGGATGAGATTAAGTTAGACAAAAGGTGAGTTTGATCTTGTTTAACAAAAGAAAGGATGTAGATACGAAGTATTGAGGGGTTCAATTTTTATATTCCCTTCAAGAGAGGATAATTAGTAAGCTCCTGATCCAAACTTATGTGTTATGATATAAGGTCTAAGTCAATTTAAAGAAAAAATCCCCACTTGATTTTCTCCATATTGGTGATATGTTGATTTTCTTTTAGGATGAGGTCTTTGATGCTGAATTCTTACACTTTGAGGTGTTTATTATAAGCATGCTTGATTTGATCCTAATAGATGTGAAGATGGGTAAGCATGGATAAATGACATTCATTAAGTATCTCAAGTTGGGCTAAATGCTCTTGATGATAATCCCTTTTAGAAATGATATCTTGTAGGGATATGTAAAGAGAGGGAATTTGGACTTCAAGAGGCAAGATAGCCTTTGCTCTAAACACAAGAGAGAAAAGGGTAGCACATATAGGGGTTTGAATGCTAGTATAATATAACCATAAGGCAAAGGGGATGTGTGAATGCTAATCTCAACTATATGCGTTAACCATTTTAGTTAGCATATTATTAATAGTCTTGTTAGAATCTTTAGCCTATCCATTAAATTATGGATGATAAGGCGATGATAAACTTAACTTGATATTGAATATGTCATAAAGACCTTGGACTTTCTTATTTTTAAAAGATTTATCATTATCAGTGATAATTTTATGTGGGACACCAAAATGACAAATAATGTTATGGTTAATAAATTTGACAATCTTTTTGGCCTTGGTTGAAATGAGAGGGGTATCATCTACCCATTTGATGAAATATTCAGTTGTAGTGATGATAGAATGATGTCGTTATGAGGAATGGGGGTTAATTTATCCAATAAGATCCAAACCCCATTACGAGAAGGTCCAAAAATCCTTTAATATTTATAGATTATGGCTAAGGATGTGATGTAAATTGGCATGTTTTTAACATAACACACTTCTTCACATAATCACAATAATCTTGGTTGAGAGTAAGCTAATAATAGCCAAGGTGAAAGATATGTTTAACGATAGCTAGAACACTAAAGTGTCTTCCACAAATTGCATCATGTGTTTCCCTGATAGCATGAGAGGCTTCATGACTACATAGGAAATGGACTAAGAGACCATAAAATCTATGTTTATAAAGAATTACCCTAGTATGGTATAATGTGAGGTGATCTGAATAAATGATCTTCAAGCATTCTTAGAAAGGTTGGAAGGGATGATGACAAGGTTGAGCTAGTCAAAGGTTTTTGATACCAAAGGTCAAGTGGGGTCTCATCCACATTGAATATGGTAGGAGAGTCTAATTTGATATAATAAGGCTTGGTAAATTGATGGATGATGAGCAACAAACACTTAGTCAGATACACTTCTCTTGCTTCTTAAAGACAAGGAGAGTTACTATAGACTAGGATCCTCTACTTTATTTAATTTGTCAACCCAAGGATGTAAACTTGGCAGGATAGTGACACTGAATGTGCACACTCAACCTTCTAATTTGACCTTTTGAAAATTGTGATTTTAGGTTGAATTAAATTTTATAAATCAATCATTCATAAAGAAATCAATAACATACTAATTACAATTGTGGAAGATTCTTGAAGTAAATAATAAACCAATCTGAAATGGCATAATAGAAATGAATACTCAATTGCATAAATGAAATAAATAGAATATTAACTATAATAATAGGTTAGGTTATTGTGGCAAGGATTCAACAGGGGGCCCTTCATTCATCCAACTTGTGCTTCAACCTTTCCTTTCAACATGTTATATTGAACTCAGAAAGATTTGCTCATATTAAACAAATGTAGTAATTACTACTACATGAAATTACAAAATTGATAGATTACATAATATAATAGCTATAGCTCTATTCTATATCAATTCTCTATATTCCACTATCTATATATTCTATCTCAGCCCTGCTTTCCTTCATACACAGTAGGGGAGATTGTATTTTTTAAAAACAAAATAGATTACAAGATAGAAAAATCAATTTCAAGAATTCATCCTCTTGCTTGAGAAGTTTGTCACATGGAATCATGAAATGGCTATAGGATGAGTTTGATTTTTGTAACCTTTTCCTAATTTTTTTTGATTTATTACAAAGTTGTTATGACTTCTTTTGGGTTTGTTAGGTCAATTGATCGAATTCTAAATTTTATTGGCTTTGGCTACGTGGTGGCTACAAGATGTTTTTGTGATAGTTATCCACTGCTACAAGATGGTTCATGAATTCTTCCATGTATGTACCTATCTATTCAAACATCCTCTAAAACATATCATAAGGAAAACACCATATCGAAAAATATAAAATATCATATACTTAATTTTCATAAAAAAAATCTTAACTATTCAAAGATACATGAACTAAAACGTTGTGGTTAAATATAGTTGTGTATGGAAAAAGTCTTGCCGAAAATGATTAAAAAAAATGGAAATTGAGAAATTATGGCCAAAAATGATGAGAAAACATAAAAAAACTAAGGCTTATCACACACCCTAACTTAAAATATTTCTCATCCTCGAGCATCAAACTTGTTCATTTCAAAATGACAAATAGCCCTGAGATCAATCAGATTAGTGAAACCACTAGAAAGATGGTTGTAGAATCCATGCATATGCTCATACAATTTCCAGTGTTTAAATTATATAAATTCATCGAAGAGAACCATATTCCTCTAGTCTGGTATGGGATACCAGAATAGGGGTGGGTAAAATCTGATGCTTAGCAACTTCATTCCCATGTCACATGTAAGTAATATGTATCTTTGGACTCTGATGAAGGCTACCTTGAGATTGTGAGGAGAATATGGCTCCCTCCTTAGTTATGTGGATAGTTCATCCTAACTTTCTAAGCATGACCTTTTTCCTATAGGATTGATAGAAGTTATCAGCCCTAAGTAGAAATCCTGAGCTATATCACAATTTTTATGAAACCAGGAATTTACTTGTTTATTCTGCATAATTTCATCCCATTTATTCAATACAACCTCAAGAATGTCAAACTCTCTTTTGATCATCAGTTGGCTGCTCACTTTTTCTTTATATTCTCATATTTCTTTCCCTCTCATATGTTCATTCAATAGATAAGATGAAAATTCTTTTAAAAGAACATCCCCAACATACATATTGGGGTTATAATCTCTATTATGTGGCACAACATAGTTGTGTAAGTAAAACTCACATAACTATACTTGCTCCTTTTTTGAGATTACTTCATAAATTTGAAAGAAAGAGAGTGGGTCTAATAATTCACACTATAGATCAAAATAGGTCCTCATGAATTTGAATTTGTAACACTTCTCATCAAGGTAAATTGAGTATACCATGGTGGGAGGTCTACAGTCCAAAATTGACTAGGTCAAACTAGCTAGGTCTTCAACCTTCCACCATAATATGGTTATCTTTTCTTCTTTTGCTTTAACCTCGTCTTTCAATTTCTTATTTTCTTTTTCAAAATTTATAAATTTTTAAAACCAACAGTCTAGCCATTCCATTACTTTAGAAGACAGTGAAAATGAAGGACTATACTTGATTGGTTGATCCATTGTGACTTTGGCTATCTGTTATTCTGCTATAGGAGGTTGTGAAGTGGATGCTATTTGATGATTTTATTTTGATTTTTCTAGTTGAGATGCTACATCAGTGAGTGCCTTCAAACCATTTCTTGATTGTGCCTCTAACCTCATTCTTAAGCATTCAATTTCCTTCTAAGCCTAATCTAGAGTGGAAAATTCATCTTGTATTAACATAGGGATTTGTTTTTTTTTTCATCCTAAAAAAATTCAAAATGTTGTGTCCTCTCACATACATTTTCATCTCTTTGTATAAAATATTTTTCTTTTTCAGAACATTCCTCTTCAACATCTTCTTCCATTTCTTAAAAACTAGACTAGTCAAAGACTTTATCACTACTGGCCATCAAAATATTATCTTTTTCCTCTTCTATTTCATCAATTTCTATGAAAAAAGTCCTAGTTCCCATTCTTCCTTTTTTTTCTCTTCAACCTATGAGACCTTTGTGGGGTGAATGTAACCTTGTCCTTTTTAGGGTTCTTTGCTCTTGATGGCATCTCCTCCCTAGATGGTTATATCTCAGGTTGGAGGACCAATTGTATCCTCTTCCTTTTGCTTATTGAGGCCTTTCCTATAGTTTCTTGTGTGGCTATAGGAGGCACTTTTGTTATAAGTTATTGTGTGGCTATAGGATGCACTTCTACTGCAAGTTCTTGTGTGGCTACAGGAGGCACTTCTGCTATAGGTTCTTATGGATCTATAGGAAGAACTATTGCTATAGGTTCTTATGTGGATATAGGAGTTACTTATACTATAGGTTCTTGTAGATCTATAGGAATATCCTCTTATTGTTCTTGTACATCCTCTACTTCCTCAACATTAACATTTTATTCATTTCTTGGTAGTAAGAGAAAATTTTCCCAACTTAGATTAGGTCTAGTCCTTTGCAAATAGTCTTATGTAATTAATTAAATCAAATAGTAATGGGAGAGGGCCTTAAGGTTATCTTTTTGCACAACATCTACCATCTTTGTGAGTATATTTAGCAATAAATTAGGAATATTTATTGTCCTTCCATGCCATAAGTGATTGAGGAATTTGAAATGAACTCCATGAAGCATGGAGTATCTACCCTCACAAGTGAAATACCTATAGATGAATATTATAGCTCTTGCCCATTTTTTTGGTAATGACAATCATATATTCCCTTATTTTGAGGTTATCAGTGTCTCATTTCTTCTATACAATATCTATCTCTCTGCTTTGGCATCAAGCTTTTCCTACCAAAGGTCTTCTATTCTAGGTAGACCAGATACCCTACTAATGACTATTTTGGTCAACTTTATCTCCATTATTTTTACTGTAGCCATATTGTTATACAATGTCTTAGGAAACTCTTCCAAAAATTATTGATTGAGTGACACAACCCTTTTAAAATAATAAAAACATTTGGAATTTTGAAACATGGTCAAATTTTTGAGGTCATTATTCAAAGGAGAAATGTTGGTTGGCTCATTATTAAATAAATCTCCCATGTTTGCAAGATAGTATGCAAGTTTCTAGATACATATTCTATAGCAAGGGTGAGGTGACAATGGTGATGCTTTAGGAAAATGGAGTGCTCAAGCTTCCTAACTACACTTGAGAGGTGAGATAATCAAAATGATAATGGAAAAATCCCACCCCCCAGCTTAAAAACATCACTTGCCCTTGAGGGATAGAGGTGGTACTTGCAGAAGTCATGTGAGATGGTAGAATAAAAAATATGGTGGCGGCGATGTATTAAGGTTCATCTTAGTAGGTGAGAAAATGACACATTGGGATGATAGAATTTATGATCATGATCTAAAAATAATTAAAACTATTTAAATAAAATAAGCATAAAATAATTAACTTAATACTACATGAGTACCTCTCATTAATGCATGGAGAATGATGATTTATAGTGACATCCAAAGAGGTGGTATAATGATGACATGATGTGATGGTTGGTCAGTAGGCATGCAGTGATCATTGATTGGAAGTGAAAAATCACTCCATGTGTAATCAAGTACAATCTTGTATTAATGCAAATGTGTAGCAAAACTAAAAATATGCATCCCATAGTAGGGAAAATTTTCTTGTAGCAAGGAAATTTTTTCTTGTAGCAATAGAATTTCATCCTGTAGTAATAAAATTTCATCTGGTAGTAACATAATTTTATCTTGTAGCAACAATAAAAAGGTATTTTTATTTGATCTCGAGGATTGAATCTGTAATTTATTTCTTTGATGATTTTTTTAATTTTTTGGTCCCAACTCTCCTAAAATTGGAGTAGTTTAGTGAGTCTGGATTTTATTCAGCCATGAACAAGCCATTATGAATGAATTTTTCTTGGTTGTAGGAAGTTTATTATTATTGAAAAATATTGGAGAAGGGCTCATAGAAATACCCTTCAGTTGAAGGAACAAGTTGGTCTACCTCCTATAGAAGATATGGATGTTGGTTTTCCAAAAGTTAGAAAGTGAGAGTCTCCTTAGAAAAAAAGCTTCTTATATAGCTTGAGCCTGTGTCTATTAACAAGTAAGCAAAACTAGATGGAGTTGATGGTCATGAGCTTTATAGCTCCATTGTCAAAGACCTATTTGATCTCATAGGGTCTAAGTCATCTAGATTGAAGATTTCCTTTGTGATCTTTATATTTGGAGTCAAAGAGGAGTGCCCAATCACTTGGCTGTAAATTATTAGTTTTGATGTTCTTGTCATGCCAACCAATGCATTATTTATACACTAATTCAGTGTGATGAAGTGATTTCATTTAGAGTTCATCTAGTTCATTTAGTTACATAATCCTATCTTGTTTGGCTTGGAACAAATCCAAACATAAGTCAAGTTTTATTCTCATTATCTTGTGTTTAAAATCAATGGGTAGGATGGGATTCTTACCATAAACTAGTTCATATAGAATGAACCCAATCCTAGTTTCCCAGGTGATCTTGTAATCCCATCTACTTCTAAAAGATAAGTTGAGCAATCCTTATTATGCAAGATGATAATCTTAGTAAGTATGCTTTCTAAGTCTCTATTTGTAACTTCTACCTGACCGTTTGACTAAGGATGGTAAGGGGTGGACTTTTTGTGTCTAATTTCATATTCTTTCACCAAGGTAGCTATGAGATTAGATGTGAACTGTGGTCCTTAGTCTATGACTAGTTCCATTGGTATCCCACAATGAGAAAATATTTCTTCATATAATAACTTAGCTACTTTCTCATTTCAGACATGTGTTAAAGCTTTGACCTTAGCCCTTTTTGTGACATAGTCGGTACATACCAATATTTATTCTATATTATTGGACTTAGGATCAATGGGACCTATAAAGTCAAGTCCCCATTTATTAAAGGGATATATAACCAATTGTGGCTATAATGGCATCTCATCAAAGTGGGTGGTTTTCCCCATATGATGACATTGGTCACATCTACATGTATACATTATAACATCCTTATGCAAGGAAGGCCAATAATATCGTACAGTAAGTATCTTCATGGCAGTCCTCTTGGAATAAAAATAACCCCCATAGGGTTCATTGTGATAAGATATGAGGATGTCATAGGACTCATCCTCATGGATACACATGCATATGATAGAGTCTGGGCTAGTGACAAAGAGACATCCTAAAATCATTAATATTTTTTTCTTTTTCAAATCAAGTGTTTGCTTTCTCTTGGTGAAAAGTGTTGTGGTAATGATCCTACATAAAGATAGTTATTAATGTTTACAAACCAAGGAGATTGAATGGTTAGTGAAAATAAATGATCATCAAGGAATGAATCATCGACAATGGGATTGTACTCATCATTTTGTAATCGAGATAAAAAACTTGCTACTACATTATCCTTGCCTAGTTTGTCCATGATGGTTATATCAAATTCCTATAGCAAAAACAACCATCTAATTATCCTACCTATTACAACAAGTTTGTTCATCAAATATCTGATTACTGCATGATCTGTGTGGATAAATACTTCGTATCCTTTAACATTGTTGATTGCATAAATGAATACAAGAAATTATTTCTCTATTATAGTGTAGTTAAGCTCTACCCCTTGGAGTTTATTATTGATAAAGTAGATTTCATAACTCAAAGTTTCATTTTTTTGTCCAAGGATAGCTCCCAAAGTGGTGTCAGATACATCTGTATGCATATGAAAAGGATTTTTCCAATCAAGCCCTCTCAAAATAGGAGTTGTGAGTATAATGTCTTTAAGCTGCTAAAATGCATTTTGAAAATAATTAGTCTAATTAAATTCAACATCCTTAGTAAGTAATCCAACTAATAGGGTAATAATTTTACTAAAATATTTGATAAACTATCTATAATAACCAAAATGTCCTAAAAACCTTCTAACATCTTTCTAATTTTTTAGTGTGGGTAGATCTTTAATGACACTTATTTTTGTTGGATCAACCTGAATTCTAGTAGGGGAGATGTGATGTCCTAACACAATTCCCTTAGTCATGAGCATGTAACATTTCTCATTGCTCAAGGATAACTTATGGTCTTGGCATTATTAAGGGATTTTCTCTAGGTTGGCAATAGCTTCTTCAAATATTTTCCCATAGATAGTGAAATCATCCATGCAAATTTCAACATAGTCATGGGAGAGATCCAAAAATATGCTTAGAACAACCCTTTGAAATGTGTTTGGGGCATTGCAAATACCAAAAGGTAAGATGGCATAGGCATATGTACCCTAGGGGTAGGTAAAAGTGGTTTTGTCTTGGTCCTATAGAGCTATCCATTTATGATTATAACCACTATAAATATTAAGGAAGGAGAAATACTTTTTTCCTACTAATGTGTCCAAAACTTGATCAATGAATGGTAGGGGAAAGTGGTCTTTCCTAGTATCACTATTTATCTCATAGTAATCTACACAAATACACCACTTTCCTCCCTTCTTTGTTATAATAACCAAGGTAAAAACCCATTGGCTATCTAAAATAGGATAAATAACTCCTACATCTAAGAGTTTCTTCAACTCTATTTTTACAATGTCTTTGACTATAGGTTTCATTCATCTTTGAGGTTGGAAAATAGGTTTGCATTCTTCTTTGATGTAGATATGGTGCATGCATAAATTTTGGGGTATTCCTTTCATATCATGGTAATCCCAAGAAAATTTTGATGCGTGTTTCCTCAACATTGTAAGTAATTGGCTTTCTTATTGAGCTATCACGGATGTGTTGATATTGAGAGGTTTGTTGGGAATTATGTCCATTTACTTCATTAAGAGAGCATGGTTTCCACATTGGTGATTAAAAGATCATATCTATATTGATGTGGAAGAAATTGATGGAATGTCCATATTTCCCTTGCTATTTCAGTGGGGTCATTCTCAAGATAAGTATTTTGGAATGGGCATGGTCTACATTCCAATATATTTGTGGCTACAAGATCTTGTTGGTAGTTATTTTGTAGGTTAATAGAAAGAATGGTATCATCTTCTTATGCTTGCAAATCTTGACTTTGATACAGAGTGCAAAAAGTTTGCAAAGAGGCACTTTCATCAAAATCCTCAATCCAAGGAGTAGGTCCATCATTAGGCTTAGCTGGCAGATAAATAACCAATTTCTTAGTATCATTTCCATTAAAAATTAACATTTTTACTAACCTATAGACAATAAAAGCATCTACTGTGGCCAACCAAGGTTAGCCAAGGATGAGAGGATAACCCCCCAAAATAATTTTTGGATGTAGGACAATAAATTCTATTGGATATTTCCATGAATCTACAATAATAACCAAGCCCTCAACAATCCCTTTAGGCTTAACAATTGACCTATCAACCATCTGTAAGACAGTGGGAATTAGATAGAGAGTGGTGAGTTTTAGTTACTGCATGGTCTCCATAGTCATCACATTGATGGTTTCCCCCAAAATCAATTAAGGTATTGGATATGGGTTAGCTATGGATGCTAACATTGACTATAGGAATTCTAGGATAAGAGTATTTTAGGGAAATGATGTTGCCCAACATGATATCAACTAGTTGGCCAATGACTTGGACTATTTTAGGATCTTTTTTCTTTCTTCTTGATTTATTTAAACATATCTCTCTAACAACCTTATTATAGATAAGAACATCTTTTATTGCTTGAAAGAGTGGAATCTTAATGCACACATTTTTTAATTATCCTAGGATATCAAATTCTAGTTTTGGTTCTAGACGTGGAATGGATAATATCTCTAGAAAAGGAGGATTGCCTACTTATTTATGATTTTTTGATATAATAAGCTTATGATTTTTTGTGGTTGGATTAGTATGGGTTTGGGGTTCATTAAGATGTTTTATGATTATGGGTGGGGTGGATTATGGAAAAATATGTCCTAAGTGAAGGTGGAGTTGATTGATATCCAAGGTGTATGTTGGATATTACATTATTTCAATGGATTATGTTGGTTGAACCAACTTATTGGTAGGGTTTGGGACTAGTTAGGTTGGTAATTGAGTTGGCCTAGCATTTTGATAGGTGTTTGACATTATATCATGTTGTTGTGGTTATTATATTTGTTGAGAAAAACCTTGGTTACCTCTCCATAGTTATTGAAGGTAAGGGTGTTCCAAGTATGAGAGGAAGTGTTCCCCCTCAAATCAAAAGTCAACAAGGAAAGGCTAAATCAGGTGTAGATTTGATAAGCAGTTGATGGGGAGGCCCTAGGTGGTGCCATAAGGTAGCTAGGTATGTGAAATTCTAATTTCTTGACAAAATATGACTAAGTGCAATAGTCAAAATTATGCAGAGACTATAGATACCAATGTTGATAAAAAAAAGATTAGGTTCTAAGATAAATGAAAAGGTAACTGATCCCCATCATTGGTCATAGCTGATCAAGTTAGTCTTATCAAGGCTCTTAAATAGGGTTGGTGTTGACTCAGGTATCCAAGGTAGGAAGTGCTCCTAAGAAAACACAAATGGTCTAGTTTTGCACAAGGTGGTACAAATGTTTAAAAGTTAAACATGGCAAGTTTGGTCATTATGGTCAATAATTATTGAAGAACACACCAATGTTTTGGGTTAAAAGCATCTGATGTTAGGGTAGACATGGTGAAAACATGGGTGGATTAGGTATGGATTAGAAGGGGATGGCTGAGTTGACTCTAGATGCATGTAGCAAGTGGATGCTGCCTACATAGTTCCATAGATAGGAATCCAAAAAGAACATCAGGCCAAATGTAGTTATTTTGAGGAGAAGGGTGTTGGTTAACATGGTTTCCCTAATTTTATATCATGTAATTAGGTCTATTTGAAGGACATTGGAGAAAGGGAAGTGCCAAAGGGTGGAAAAGATGGCTATCAAATAGTTTCTGATGAGTGTGGTATAAATGATGGATGAGATTACCTAGGATGCCATTAGATGATTACATCAACTATATAAAAGGAATATACAACCATGGATAAGTAGGTTGAAGCATGAAATTTTTTCCACCTTTTCAAAGAAAATAAAAGGGAGAAATATGCTTTACCAAGCTTTAGAAAATTTAGACCTATTTGAATTTCCATGGCAATCTGATGGGTTCTTTCATCAACATCCAAGTAAGCTAGCATTGTGCACATGTCATAACAATGTCGTTAATAGGCTATGAAAGGATAGTATGAAATAATTTGGGGAAGCAAAGTAGCAGAGTTGGTAAACAATAAGTGGTGAAGATTCAAACCCTTGACCCTTGAGTCATTGGGGCTCCAAAATAAGCATTGAGTTTTGATGGAATTCAGAGAAAGACATTAAGGGGTTTTGGAATATGAAGTGAGGTGAATAATAATAATAATAATAATAATAATAATAATAATAATAATAATAATAATAATAATAATAATAATAAAATGAGGGAGCAGGTTGTGGATTTTATGTATTAAAGAAAGGGCTATTTCAAGTGTAAGAATATGTAGTCTAGAAAGGGAGAATCAAGGGGAATTATTGGAAGGTAGGGTGCATGAGAGGGTTTATCTAGCATACCCATGTGGGTATCCCAAAGCTTCCATTTGAATGTGGTTTTAGTTTATATTCTAACATCTTTAAAGGCAAGAGGAAAAGGGGTTGAAAATAGGCAAGACCAAAAGAGGTAGGGAAGGAATTTTCATCTTGATGGCTTAACAACATTCAGGCTTATTGGTTGGTCGTATAAGCCCACAGTCTTAACCAATTATATTATAGAGCCATAGGATTGGTATATATCTCCTAGTAAACCAAAATCAATTGGATGAACTTGGAGGTTGTAGGAAGCTCAAAATGGGTAGAGGGTTTAAAAGGAAAAAGGTGATAGGGAGGGTGAAGGGAGTAGTTAGAGAGGGACAAAAAAAGATAGTCTGAATGCAATATATAGAGGCATTAAAGGAAGAAAGGGATGATCTCAAAGTAATTAACCCAACCAATATTTGTGCATTAAGTCAAGGGCATATAAGATATGAGGAACTAGACAAGGAGATATACACAAAAGTAGTACAACTGGTGATCACATTCTAAATAGGTGGAGGTTGAATTATAAAACATAAGGGAGATCTAAAAATGGATGAGGTAAAGGTGAACTAGGAGATGGATGAAAAGAAAACAATGAGGTCATAGATAAAGATGAAGGTGGAGAAGGATGGAAGAATCTAGGCATGGTCAAATAGGTCAGGAAGAGTAAGGAAGGACATTAAGGGAGACAAAAAGAATGAAATGAAATGGAGAAAAGAGAAAAATAAAAGGTAGAAGATGGGGGGTGAGAGATGCACTAAAGAATGATAGATTTGATAATTGAAAAATATGGGGAGAGAAGTGTAACAATCATGAAGGGTAAGGGGAGGATGGTAAATATGGGAGGCGATGAACGGGTTTGGAAATAAGTCTAAAAATAGACTAAGGAGAAAATAGTTTGGTGATTAAAATGAAAAAATAAGGAAATAAATAGAAGAAATAAAATAGGAGGAAAAAAGAGTGAAATGAAGACAAAAAGGATGATAGGAGAGTGAAGAAGCAAGTGGTATTTGACCAAGTAAGCCTAGATGATGATGGATAATGAAGCAAAGTAGATGGTGGTTTTGGAGATGAGAATGGGATGAAAAATGGGAAAGGGGTTAAGAAAAACAAGGGGAAGTAAATGATGGGTGGGTAAAAAGGTGAAGAGAGAAGGTAGGCATCAATGGACTTATTAGAAGAGATTGACAAGATGAAGGGGTGATTCTAAGAGATTGTCAAGCCAAAAAGTGGTAAGGTGATGAAGAAATAGGGGGACACAATGAAAAGGAGTGAGATGAAACTAAGGAATGAAGATCAAGGATGATAAGAATAAAAAAGAAAAATTGAAGAAGGAATACAAATCATGGATACTCACATAGATGCAAAAGATAAGTGAGTACCGAGATGGAAAGAGGAAAAGAGGAATGCAAAAGGCCAAAGGCAAGAAGAGGAGAAGAAAAGAAGAAATTGTGGAAGGATTCTCAAAGTTTAAATACCCATGGAGAAAATAGTTTTGGAGGAAAAAAAAAGATAAAAAGATGTTAGGATGGAAGAAAATCAAATAAGAAGAATGAAAAATAGGTACGGTGGGAAGAGTGGCAAAATGGTAGAGAGTGGTGGTACATGTAAAGAAAAAATGTAGAAGCAAAAGAAACAAAAAGCTTGTAAGATCCATAGTATGATGTGGAATGGGTGAGGAAAAGATAATGATAAGGAGGTATAACAAATCGTTAATGAAAAGGGGAGATGATGAGGACAAAAATGAAGTTAAAGGGTATACATGGCAAGGTTGGTATTAAGGTGAAAGAGATTTAGAAAATGAAAAAGGTGGGTAGGGAAGAAAGCTAAAAAGAATGAACAAGGAAAGATGATGGGGAGGCCAATGAAGTAGAGTATGAGGTGGCCTTATGGGAAGTAAGAGGGGCCAATGGGGAAGGCTATCAACCCTTACATTAAAAGAGACTGACAAGCTAGAAAAGTGGTTAAAAGAGATTGACAAGCTAAAGGGAGGGAGGTGGTGAGGGGATAGGTAGAGAAGTGGAGGAAGATATTTTAGGTGAGAAGGGAAAATAAAATTAAAGGATGTGATCGAGCTGACCTCAATAACTAAGTTCTACTTACATAGTCTAAAAAGGCCTCAGGTTGATGTAGTTCTCCTAACAATGGGGGAAAAACTAGGAGGAAGTATTAGATGGTGTTAAAACATAAAGATGATTAAGAAAGAATTCAAAGCTTCCTTGATGTAGGATGCCTAAAGCAAGAAGGAAATGTTAGCGATGGAAATGAGTGAAAATAAAAAAAGGGATGGGAATTAGTTTTTAGTGGATGAGTTTCCCATAAAATTAAAGTTACATAGTCCATAGACATCGAGCCAATGTAGTTCAACAAGGTTTGGGTGAGTGGTGTTCAAATTGGTTGCCCCAATTTGATGGACCACATGGGTTGGTGTGGGCTGAGAGAGAAGGTTTTGTAAAATAATAGTTTTAGGTTTTGGTGAAGGTGTCGATGAAAGTGAATAGGATAAGTTGGTAAATAGTTACTATAATGATCCCACATTTAGTATGATGAGATATATGGATGGGCAAGGTAGGATAAATTAGAAGGGAACACAATGTTGAGTACCATAAATGATCTTCAATGGAGCTAATCCAAAGAATAGGTGCCTTTGTTAGGAGGTTACCCATTATAAAATTATGTGAGGGAAGGAGTTTGGAGATAGTGTCTACCACTACGAGCTGAGTTTTAGGAGGTGGGGGTCTATCTAGATCTACAAAGTCACTTTGGCCAAGGTTCATCACCACTATGAGCTGAGTTTTGAGGATAGTAACAAAGTGATGACCTGTAAAGAATTTATTTGATAGTCAAGTAGATTATACAAGTAAGTTAGTAGCATGGTGAGTGATAAAATATGGACCTTGCATAACCCAAGAGTTACATGGGTAAGATAGATAAATAGTGGCCATGTCTGCAGTCTCTATCCCATCTCCATGGAACTAATGACTTATTAGTTTCACTAGTTTAGGCCTAACCAACAAGAAGCTACGTGGTTGGGAGAAGATGGTGGTTCTCTTGTTATAGATGAACATTTAGTTGGCACAAAATAAAATGCTACCATATTTGAGTAGACACTACCAGTGGTTGGGGTTTGATGCTTAGAGCATGTGGTAATGGAATGGTAGGAATAGGAGGGTAAAATGGGAAAGAAGGTTAAAGTATCAATGTGAATTCATGGCAGTCTACTTCTGATGGAAGAGTGTCTAAAGCAACAAGGACTTGGGAGCCACCACCAACAATAGTGGTAGTTTCAAAGGCAAGATCGTTATAGCACCCATGGTTGGAAGCCAATTTATGTCAACTGAGGTAATGGCGATAATGATGATAATGAACACTAGGCCCACAAGGATTTCAATATGACAAAAAAAAGTACATCAAATGTGGATCAGATGATAAGGTTAAGAAAAATATATCCTGACAGTGCATAATGGATTTATCATGGTGACCAATCGGATCGAGGGAGACGTGTCCACATGAAAAGGTAAGTAGACATGACCATTTCAAGTGGGAGGACTATTCAAAGGAATCAATGACATCATATGACCTTCCCTATCAGTGGAATGGTGAATCATGTTGGTGAGGAAGAATGGTCAGGTATTCTATTTTAAAAATCATGATAAGGATGAATTTCTATCATCGAGTCATTTATTTTTGAAGGTTATAGAGAGTGTAAATAACTACATAAGGTTGAAGATGGTGAAAAATGGGAATAATGGTGGAGATAACTAGAAACCTCCATGACTTGAAATAATCAATATGGTGAATGTGTAGATTTATCAAATATTACAAAATGTAATGGTGATAATGGAAGTACTATTGAATCAACAAAAGGAAAGGCACCTATGGCCTAAGATTGAGCCTACAATTTTACTTGTGTAATAATGAATAAGGTGAGAATTTCACTATGCAAGATGTAGGGCTAGATAACATGACCATTGGATTGTCTATGGAAGGAACCCTCACTGTCCAAGGGGATGTGCACTGAGGTAACAACCGATGGTATCAATGTAAGCAAAACAACCAAAGTAGAGGAATGCAATGGATACGATAGGAAATCAGGGTGAAAGAATCAAAGTGGAATATCTTTCTCACCCTATAGGGATGAATGTGTAAAAGGAGAACATAGTATGCCCTTTAGTAATTGCTAAGATATGGAACATTATGGATGTGAGTTTAGGGAGCAATCAAGTAGAAAGATGGCTAAACACAAATCTAGAGTCACCAGATAATCAACATAGTGCTTAGGTAAGAAATAATGTATGTATGGGATTTAGGTGAAGCGTGGATAGTCTAATAACTTTATATGTGTTATGTGACTCCTCGCACCTAAAATAAAATATTGCAAAGTTTACTATATAAATGTACAAAATGTGTTAGATATCATTGGTTGAATGTTATTATGCTTAAGGTATATGGATACTTATGAATGTTATGGTTATGATTAGTATGGTTATGGTTGTTATAATATTAATATAAAAAGAATGATTATTATTGGGGCAATACTAAATGGTAAAAGTCATGATGAAAACATCAACCAAACACATTAAGAGAGGAATAGGGCATGGTGATTTATTTTTGATAAGGACTAAAAATAGACCTAAAGTGGGATCAACGTAATGAATATAAGCCCTTAAAATGCTGCACATGAGTGGTTGTTAGTCGATAAAAAAAGTTTCATGATCACAAGGTGTTAAGTAAGCTCTAAATGCCTTGATTTATAAATAGTCTAAAAGGAAGATGGGTGATAAGTGGCGTGAAGGGTAATGGGTGATATGTATGATAACCTCATGTGAATAAATTTACCACATTTATAGGTGGCCTAAGAATGATAATAGATAAATCAATGTTGTATGCTATATGTAGACTGATTAGTGTAGGAAATCCACATGGGAAAGCCAATTGTGGCTTCTAACTTATTATGTTACTTAAGAGCCGATTGTGGATTTAAAATTTATTATGATAGTGGGTCTTTTACTTTATTATTGTATATGGGAAGTTGATCGATGTGGGAAGCTTCTATGAAATTTCTCTACTTTTGATAAATTTAAATCAACCATCCTTCAAGGGATTGGTCTAAGCTTATTGGCTTTGTTTTAATGTTATTGATAGATGTCCTTCAAGGGAGAAGTCTACCTTACATGTGGCAATTTTTATTTTATTTTGAGTAGCTATCCTTTGAGGGAGTAGTCTATAGTGCTTAATATATTGACCCAATTAATTATTACAAGATAAAATGTGTTTAGAGATGGACCAAACCAATTAGGTTTAGAGGTTTACATTTATCAGGGAAAAACTTTACACAAGAAGGTTAATGATATGTGAAAGGGTGTGGTTTTGGGAAACAATACCATGGGATTCCATCTTGTTAGAGATGAAAAGTATCCATGAGAACCATGCTATGGGTAAAGCCATGGTACCCATATTTGGGATTAGGCCATGACTGTGATGGTTAATCACATGGTTCTATATTGTAATCAATTGTCCTCAAAAGGGGAGGAGGAAGGTGGGAGAAGGTTAAAATATCATAATCAAGGGATGAGCTTAAGTTAGATAAATAGGTGAGCTTGATCCTTATTTAACATAAAAATGGATGCAAATGTCTCAAAGCATTGAGAGGCTCATGTTCTAGTTTGCCTTCGAGAGAGGACAAATGATAAGATCCTAATCCATAATTATGGGTGATAATTTAGGATCCAAGCCAACTAAAAGAAAACTTGCCTCATTTACTCCTCTCCATGTTGGTCACATGTTGGTTGTTGGGTGTTGTTATCCCCTTCATTTAATCAACTTTATGTTGATGTCATATTTAACCAGGGATGTGTCTAAAGTTGTATGCAACAAGAGGAATCGTAATGATTTAGTAATTGAATGGGGGTATTTGTATATTTTTTTGTTTTGGGGGATTTTTAATGTCTTAAAGATTTCTTGGTTAAAACCTTATTGGAATCAAACTATGCAAATTTGCTGGAAATAAACACACATTGTAGAAACGAAATTGATTGATGGAAATAAACACACATTGCAGAAATGAAATTGATTGCTAGAAACAAACACACGTTGAAAAAAATGAAATTGATTTCTAGAAATAAACACATGTTGTAGGAATGAAATTGATTGTTGGAAACAAACACATCTTGTAGAAATGAAATTTATTGATGGAAATAAGCACAGTTGTAGAAATGAAAATTTAATCTAAAATACCTGCAGGAAGAAATTTACAACCAATCTTAACTTTAAAGGGTTGGAAGCATTTATAAATTTAACAGAGTCACCTATTTAATTTTGCTAATAAAAATATAAATACCAACAAAAATGAAGATCCTGGTTCTTTGGAGGAGTGGGCCCTTGCTCTACCTAGAACAGGATTTGAACAATTCAATATGTTTTCAAAATAAGAATGGCTATTTCATTGATAAAATGTTCAGTATTACAAATGTACTAAGCTATCCTTTATCTCTCTATTATTTAATTATTTTCTCTATCTTCTATCTTCTATATCTCTATATCAGGTCTGTATATATAGATGCTTTGATGGTTGTAACTATTTCATAGATACGATGGAACTAAATTGTGTTCAGAATAGATGTTGAATCAATATGTGGCTGGATGTCCAGCTATGTGATAATTGTCTTGATTCTGCTAGTTCAGAAAATCAAGAATCTATTCCTAATTTAATGGGATCATTGATCTTTGACAGATCACCAACCATTTGTAATAGCTCATCATCAGTTTCATATCTAGCTACAAAAGTTTTGGAGCTTATCTGAAGGAGTACCAGAGCTAAATATAGAGTTCCAGAGCTAAGTTTGAAAATGTGACAACTTGAAATAGTATGGCGGAATTTTGGAACTAACTGTGATGGTTCCAGAATAGATTTTGCAGGTTTTGGAACTAACTGTGATGGTTTTGAAATAGATTATGTAGGTTTCAGAACTAATATGAATTGAGTCCAATGCTTCCAAAAACATGTAATCCAATTCATATTTGTTCTTTAGCCTAATGATGACCTATTTTATAGCAAAATTACAATTTTCCAACACACTTGTTAGGAATTACAGGTCTTTTAAAACGTTAGAATCACAATCAAAAAAAGATGGATAATCACATCCTAACTCATCTCAAATCAAAATAAAAGTTTCAAAATGCAATCAAACTTAATAGAGAATAAGATGAGGTCATTTATTATACATTTATTGGGCATATACTGGCCTCATCATTGGTTTTCTTTTACGGCAAGATATCTAATATTGAATTCTTATTGTTTGAGGTGCTTATTACAAGTGTATGTGATACACTCTTGATAGATACAAAGGTGGGTGAGGGTTACTAAATGATTATTATCAAGTAGCTCAAGTTGAGCTAAATGATGCTAATGAAAATCTTCCTCAAAAATGAATTCCTTTAAAGATATGTGAAGAGAGGGGATTTGGACTTCAAAAGGCAAGACTACCTCTACGTTGAAGACTAGAGAGAAAGGTTTAGCACCCATAGAGGTTTTAATGCTAGTAAGATAGGCCCATAAGGTGAATGGGAAGTGCAACTGCCAATCTTGACCTAAAACATTGACAACTTTGGCTAATATTTTAGTGAGGGTTTTATTAGAGACTTATACTTGTTCATTTATTTGTGGTTGATAAGGTGAGGAAAAGATTAAATTGATGCCAAATGCATCACATAAACCTTGAAATTACTTATTATTGAAATATTTTCCATTATCAGTGATGATCTTATGAGGAACATCAATGCGACAGATGATATGGTGGTTGATAAAGTAGACATTTTTTTCTACTTTGGTAGAGATTAAAGGAATAGATTATACCCACTTAGTGAAGTATTAGGTGGCTATAATGATGGATTTATGCCACTAAAAATAATGGGGGTTAATTTCCCCAATGAGATCGAGCCCCCATTGAGAAAAAGGCCAAAAATCCTTTGATACTTGGAGGCTATTAGCTAGTGCATGATGTAAATTAGCATGCTATTGACATTTAACATACTTTTTTTCATAATCATAATAATATTAGTTAAGGGTGGGCCAATAGTAACCAAGGCGAAGGATACATTTAGTGACTGCTAGGCTGCTAAAGTATCCCCCATAGATGCCATCATGTGTTTCTTTGATGGCATGGGAAGCTTCATGGCTATGTAGGCAATAAAAACAGAGACCGTCAAAACCATGTTTGTAAAGGATTCCCCCTAGTATGGTGTAATGAGAGGCACTCTAAATAAAATATCTTCGAGCACTCTTAGATAGGTTGGGAGGAACAATGCCTAGGTTGAGGTAGTTGAAAGTTTGGTCATACCAAATGTTAGATGGGGATTCCTCTAAATTATAAATGGTAGGAAGGTTGGATTGGGCATAAGAGGGTGTGGTAAAATGATGAACAATGAAAAATATTTTGGAATTAAAAGGCTAAGAAGGGATTTGAGAAGCAAGGTAGGCCATTGTATCCATAAATTTATTGGTAGATCGGGGAATGGATTGGACTAGGTAATGTTTGAATGATTTTAAGAGTTTGTCAACTAAAAGTTTATATTTTTTTAATACATCATTTTTAAATTAATAAGATCCATTGAATTGGTTGACCACAAGTTGGTAATCACCAAATACATATATTTTCTTAATTCCCAAGCTTTGAGTAGTTTGGAGACCTATCACTAGGGCTTCATAATTGACCATATTATTGATGCATTCAAAGTCAAGTTTAAAGGAGAGAGGAAGGGTTCACCATAGAGAGAAATGAGAATAACTTCAACACCCCCTCCTTATTGGCATATTGAACCATCAAAGAACATGGTCATTTGGTAGGTTATGTCATTTTATTGAAAAAGAGTCATGATAGACTCATCTAGAAAGGCAAGAAGAGGTAGTTGGTTATTTGCTAAATGAGCTTCAACCAATTGATTGACAATGACTTGACATTTAATTGAGTTTTATTAGAGGAATTCAAGGTCAAATTTAGCTAGGAGCATGAGCCACTTAGCCATACGTTGATTTTGGTATGGTTTAGAGTGCATGTATTTGAGTGGGTCAATATTAGTGATGACGTAGGTTTTATGGTTAAGAAGGTAGTGGCAGAGTTTGATGTCCATGAAGGTCAATGATAAATTGAGTTTCTTGGTATGTGTATATCAAGTATCATATTCTACAAGTGTATGGCTAATATAGTATATGACTTGCTCTTTGTGTTGTTCATCTTGGTCAGCCAACATTGCCCTAGGGAATGGTCAGTGGTAGAGATATATAGGTAAAAGGGGTGGTCATCCTTAGGAGGGGTGAGGAAAGGTGGTGACAAAAGGTATTATTTGAGTGAATCAAAGGCCTTTTGACAATCATTATTCCATTTGAAAGAGACATCCTTCTTCTAAAGGTGATGAAAAGGTTGACACTGGATTAAAGTTGGGAAATGAAATAGTGAAAGGATTGGAGTTTTCCCTGTAGGCTAGGGAGCTACTTAAGGTTTGTTGGAGGAGGCATGTCCAAAATTTCACTAAATTTAGTAGGGTATACTTTGATTCCATGAAGAGAGATGATAAAACCAAGAATATTTCCTAAAAGGACCCAAAAAATGTATATCTTGGGATTAAGGCAAATATTATAATAGATGAGATGTTTAAATATGTTCATAAGAATAGTCAAGTGATCTTCTCAGAGTTTGGATTTCCTAAGAATATCATCCACATATTATTCTACAATATTATGGATGATATCATGGAAAATATAAGTCATGGCACATTGGTAGGTTGTACCAACCTTATTTAAACCAAAAGGCATGAATCTATAGTAGAAAGTTCTCCAAGGGGTCATAAAGGTAGTTTTATGTTGATCTTCAGGAGCAATCAAGATTTGATTATAACCTAAAAACCCATCTATGAGAGATAAAATCTTGTGGCTAACTATAAGATCAACAAGTTGGTCAATGCTAGGTAGAGGGAAGTCATCCTTGGGGTAGGTAAGGTTAAGGTCATGAAATTCCATACAAATGCGTAGACCCTTAGTGACTTTGGTGATGGGTATAATGTTTGAGACGTATTGAGGGTAGTTAATGGGTTGAATGAAGTTTATAGATATGAGACATTGAAGCTCTTCTTTGATGAGAAGGGCTATGAAAATATGCATTCATCAAAGTTTCTATTTAATATGCTTGGAATCATGGTGAGTGACTATGTTATGGGTAGCAATGGTGGGGTCAATCCCATGCATATCATTTTAAGACTAAGAAAATGTTATGCTATGGTCTTAGAGGAAAGAGGAAAAATCTTGAAGTTCCTTGGTATTCAATGATTGGACCAATTTGACAATGTGATGGATATCTAGAGTGCCCAAGTTGATATTGATGGTAGATTCATTCAACATAGTCGAGGCCTCAAGAGGAAAGGATTTATGGATAGAAGAATCACCCAAACTAAGATAGGTAAGAATTTTTATGCTATCTCCCCCATTGATCATCACCCTTTTGATGTAGGTTTGATTGATGTATGCTGTAATGAAGAGGGGGGATTAGGATCTTTTGAATGAACAAAAGGTATTTCTAAATTCTTGAAGGTGACAAGGTTGGAATTCTGAAGGGTACCAATAAAAGCAACTAGAGGCTGAGGATCATCAAGTTGTACCTTGATGTATTGTAGATCCTCTATGAGTACTTGATGGTGATGGGGAGAGGTAGAGACTACAAGATCATATTTTTTGAGTTTGGTGAAGTTGTTTGAGGGTATATTTTTGGATGGATATTGCATATGGGTTAGGGTATGGGGGTTAGATGGGGAGACACCTAAGATAGACACCTTGGGTTTGTTTGAATATGGAGAAGGTTGGGTATTATTTTCTTGGGAGTTATAAGAGGGGTAATTCCAAGGAATGAATGCCTTAGTCTTCCCTTTATCCTTCTATTGGGCCCAAGATTGGGTAATCCTATGAATAGTGTGAATAAGGGGGTTCTCTAGATTGGATGGTTGCTTTGATTCCTCCTCTTCACTTTTGGGTGAGATCAAAGATCAATTGGGTTGATTCAGTGGTTGGATTGGTAATGGGGATGAAGGAGGTTTGTCTGATAATAGATCACCATCTTTATACAAGTTATGAAAAAGTTCTTGGAGAGCTTTACAGTTCTTGGTGTCATGTCCTATTGCCCTATGATATGAACATATCAAGTTATCATTAAACCAAGAGAGTTTGGTACATGAAGGGTCAAAGGGTTTGACGGGTGGTAAGCTCAAGGAAGAATTTTACAATAATCATTGGAGAATGGTTAAGTAAGATTCAACTAAAGGTGATAGATGTTTATTAGTTTTTGCTTTAGGTGTTGAAGTGGGAGGTTGTGTGGATGTAGGTTTGGTGGTAGGTGTATTAGATAAAGTGGTATTCTTGGTTGATGGTTTTGGTTTAGGCACGATGATTGACAGGCTGGTGGTAGAGGAGGGAAAGGTAGGTAACTTAGGAATTGTTGTTATAGTGGAAAAAGGTGCTTTAAAAAGCAAGTATGAAGGTGTGACCAATAAAGGTGGTGGGGTTTTGGTAAAAATGATGGACTTTGTGTTTAAGGTAGAGGGATGGGGACCCAAAATGGAGGGCAAGGTTGAGGGAGGTAAATTTTGGGGTTTTGGGCCCTTTGGTGATTTTACCTCTTTGGTTGTTTTAGCTATTGGTTTTGGAGGGGATTTGGTCACTTTAGTTGTTTTGATGGGTTTAGGTGTTTGAGGTCCAATCAGTTTAGAGGAGGTTTTGGTTGGTTGGGTGGAGGTTTTAATTAGTTTAGAAGGGCTAGGTTGGTTGCCAAAGAAGGGGTTAGAAGTTCCAATTTGGTTCACTTACCTTTATCTTCACCTCTGAGAAAAGGTTTTCTAATTAGAGGTTGGGTGTATGGAGCCATATTATCTTGTGAGATAGATTCCAAATAGGGGGTGGATAGTTTTTAAATAGGGGAGGTAGGTGTGGTATCCTCAAATGGAGGTGTGGATATGGTTGCTTCCTTTTTTTGGGTGTCCAAAGGAATAGAAGATAGTTTTTTTCTTAAATTAGAAGAATGGGGAAAAACATAGTTGAGGTAACATTTCCTTTGTCAATGGGTTCATCAGTAATCATATTAATAATATGTGCCTCATGGGATGATTCAGGTTTATTTTCATGATGAAGGGTAGAAGGAGCATGATTAGGTAAAGGCTTGTAGAATATGCCAAAGACTTGGTTCGGTGATACATAAGGATTGTCCAATGTGAGCTCCCCCTTGTCAATGAGGGATTGGAAAAATTATTTAAAGTTATTACACCTATTGATTTCATGTCTTATGACTCAGTGACAAGTTCAATGGTCATTCTCATTATACCAACCAAGCACGGGGAGAGAAACGTCAAACTATTGGGGTGGTTTAATTGATGGAAGTTGGATGATATTGGATTTTATTCCAAAATAGAAGGATAAGGCTCCCCAAGTGGATTTAATGGCTTATGGTTATTCCAAGTTTGGTTCTTTTGGTTTTGGTTTGGATAGTTGAAGGGGTCAATGTTTTGGTTCCTTGGGTTCTCTTGGTTGGTAGATGGTAGAGGTGTGACTTTGAGGACAATATCATTAGTGGTGGATTTACTCTTGGAATTGGTATTAGTTGGGTTGTTTAGTTTGGAAGAAGAGGGCTCATTAGGTTTGTAATTTGGGTTTTTGTTCTTCAAATTTAATCTTCCCTTATCAATGGCTTTTTTCTTTAGTTTGCGAGCCATGATAAAAGCTTCATCGAATGTTTGAAAGCTTTGGACATGTAATGTGGATGAAATGTGTTTTGTATATGCCCAAGTGAAGAGACCTATAAGCTCAAGTTGAGGTAATGAAAAGGAAGGTTGGTTGATCAGGCTCCTCCAATGAGCCATGAAATTGACAATATATTCATCTTTAAATTTCCAAATGGAGTAGAGGTCGGTAATAGAAACTTTATTGGATATATTGATCAAAAAGTGACCCAAAAAAGTTTGGGCTAGTTGGGTGAAGGAAAAAATGGAGTGTTTTGGGATGGAAATATATCAATCTAATGCAAGTCTAGATAAGGACATATGAAAGGTAAAAGGAGAAGAGATTCATTATGAGCAATCAAGTAACATGCATGCTTAAATACTCTTAAATGTTATTAGGGGTCCTCCTTGATTTGAAATTTAAAGAATTTTGGTAATTCCCATTATAGAGGATATGGTTAGAGAGGGATAGATGGATCGATGGGTTCATTTCAAATTTGGCCATAAGAGATAAGGTTATGTGATCCCAAGATGGATGAATCAAGGGTAGTCATTTTCTCCATTAGCATCTTGACCAAGTTTTTTTGGGGTTGTTGGGTTGGATAGGTATATGACACATTTTGTTGGGGCTAGGTGACATGGGAATAACTAGTGGATGGTTGGGATGATGTCACATGTGTATGTGAGGTTACATAATATTAGGTGGAAGGTGAAGGTATGTATACTTGTGTGTTAGGAATATATTGATAGGACATCATGGGTATGTGTTAGAGGGTTGATGTTGGGGGGTTTATGTATGGCATCAAAGTGATTAGTGGGTTAGTCTGTTGAAGGTGGGTAGTGACCAAAGTGATTATAAGGGGAAGTGTTTGTGGTATGGAGAGTACCAAGTTTTGAAAGGGGGTTGAGGTTGGTATATTGGTTAAGCTGAAGGGAGTGGTAGAAACATGTGTGGAAGACATTACACTATAAAAATGGGTAGAAGTGACAAGGGGTAAAGTTGAACCAATGTTAGAGGTATTGGTTAGGGTAATAGGTGTTTAGGTAGTGGTATATGGAACAATGGTAGAAGATGAATCTTAGATAGTAGAAGAGTGGGATGATGCAACACCAACTATAAGGTAGTGTGGCATACCATAAGGTAGATATATAAGAGGAACTGAAGCCATCAAAGTACGGTAGGCTAAGGTACTAAGATAGTGTTGTAAAGCAACTAGATTTTTGTCTAGAAAGGTGGAAAAATATAAATTGACTTTAGGAATTATTATAGGCACCATAGGTGGGGGATAATGGCATGGTAAAGCATGGGGCAATCTATCAACATTTGAGGTATAATCCATGGATGAGGATAAAGAGGAAGATGGTGGTGGGTTGTTTTGGTTTTTCACTTGTTGTCTGGTTAAGACCATATGATAAATTTAAAAATAGATAATTAACCTCTTTCCTCACACAATGAGAAAACAAAGAAAAACCCAAATCAAATAAAGCACACACTAAAAGTGCAATTAATCCTAGGATTTATTTTAAATCTCTTTTGGCTTATGCCTTAAAGAATGTGAAAGGGGAAAATAGATTGTAAGCTAGGTACTATAAAATTCATCTATGGATGGTTTTAGGTTGAATTTTGGTGCTCAAATAATCTATACTAGACTAGGTACATGGCTTGGTACTGAGGGCTTGCTCCCCTCACTTCATGGTCTCATGGCTAGTATGAGCACTTAGCCAATATATATTATTTGGATAGAGTTTATACTCCACTAGAGAATGGAGTGGTCCTCCCTTTGGTGATGAAATCCAAGTGGGATCACTGGGTAGGGTAAGGTGATCCAAATGGTGATGAAATCCCAATGGGCCTTGTCTCAAATGAGTTTTTATGTTTAATTTGTGTGTGTGGTTTGGTAGTGTAACATATGTGTGTTATGATTCATTCATAATGTGTTTAACTAATCTAGGTGAGATAATCATTAAGCAATAATACCATCAATGAATTCAATTTTAACCCAAAATAAAAGTTTAGTGTCTTTTCATGAAAATAAGGAATATATAAAATTCACTTAAATGCAAGATATAAAATGCAACCTATCCCTAGGATGAAAACCTTTTTTTTTTCTTTTTTGGAAAAGAAGAAAGGAAAGAAATTTTTCTTTTTGGGAATTTAGAAATAAAAAAAATTCAAGAGCATTGAAATTTCAATAAATTCAACTATATTCCTAAAAAATCATGAACCCATAAGGGGTCCCAATAGGCGTGCCAAAATGTTGCTATCTAGTTTTTGCTTTTTTCTAAGTGTGAAAAGTAGAAACTAGTTATGAAGGGTGTGAAAGAATACCTATTAAATTGCATGCATTAGATCCAAGTGATTATAGAGAGATCTTATTTGGATTGGGAGGATTACCAGTAAATAATAAAACACTAAAATAAACTTGTTTATTAGATAAGTAGATGGGTGGATTGCCTAGTGTGAACTAGATCCTAGAAGCGAAAGCTTTCTAGGAGGCTACAAATCCACCTTCTTCAAACACTTAAGTTGGTAAATGAAAATGTAAATGTTTTCATAAAATGATATCAAACTAAAAATAAGAACAAAAATAACATTAAATTAATTAACAAAACTAAATTCTTTGCTTAGACGGCTAAAATAAAGCAACTAGTTTAAATAGTACTAATGCTGAAAATTGGCTAAAACAAAGTTGTGATTTTTTTGATTTGGATTGATTTGATAAAAGTACAAAGAATGATTTGGTTGGATTTGGAGATGTTTGGAATGGTGAAGAGAAATATTTTCAAGAAAACAAGAGGGATAAATGGTGAAAAAGATGGCCAAGAAGGCAAAGGGGCAATTAGTCACAATGAGGCCAAGAATGCAAATGGGTAAAGGGTCATAATAAGGCCAAGAAGGAAAAGGGGTTAAGGGTGATCAAGATGGAAAATGGATATGTATAAGGGGGTTAAATGATAATAGGGTGATGAAAGAATAAAGTGAAAGAAGAGGGCCAAAGGGAAAGGAATGAAGAAATTAAGATAACTAAACAACAAGATTACCTCAATGCTTAAAGATGTTTGTTGATGAAGATTGGCTTGTTGATAGTTGATGAAGACTTGAATCAATTTTGGTAGTTTTTTGTTGTTTGAGCTCCTTCTCTTCAAAATGATGACCTCCTTGATGATACTTCTAGAATTTCAACACAAATGTTAATAAAAAAATCCTAACTTCCAACTTAACCTTGGGTGAAGGAGAGGGGGGTATTTTAGCATTGTGAAGAATCATGCCAAAAGAGAAAATAATGGGAGTGTGGCACAATTTTCCATGTGGTGCATGATTTAGTCATAGTGAGGTGGGTGAGGATTCACATTTGGGTTGGTGGGTCTCTTACTTTTCAAATGAATCAAAGTTTGAATGGAAATCATGCACATGGGTTCGAATGAGATTGAAGAATTTTTACCACCCTTATTTATCTTCATTCAAGCACTTAAAGAGGTGGCACACCAAATGCGCTTCCATTTTCCATGTGGTGCATGAATGAGTCAAGATGAGGTTGGTAGGGATTTCCATGTGGGTTAGAAAGTCTCCCATTTGGGTTGGTGATCCTCCATTTGGGTTAAAAAGTCCAAAAATTAGTGCCCTTTGTCTTTGAGGAGGTAGGTATCTCATTTTAAGGTCCATTTTCATGTGTGAAGGTAAAATATATGTTTAATTATGGCCCCTTAAGGGGATATTCACCATATTTCAAGGGGGGGCCTTGTGATGCTTAAATGAAGTCATTAAGAACTTTGAAAAAGGGTCCCAAGTGGGGAATGATGTCCCACACCAAGCCATGTCACTTGCCATGTCATCATGAATAGTGATAATGGGTCCCATAGTGAATAGTGATGGTGAATATTAATTTTAATACTACTTTTAAATAATGATTTTAAATAATATTATGTGACTAGAAGAATAGTTATTTGGTTAGGTTAAGAGGGGTTTGTTAAGGCTTAAAAATATTTAGGGGGTATTGAGGTATTTAGTCATCGAAAACTATAAGTGTGTAGTTTTCTAGTGTCTACATTTTCCCCCTTTTTGTTATGTGGCTTTGAATTAATAAGCTAAAAAAAAAATGAATCACTTGGTTGAAGGTTAGGGTGCTTTGAGTATGGAAGGAAGTGTTCCCCCTTAAACCAAAAGTTGATGAGGAAACACTGAATCTGGTGTAGGTTTGATAAGCAGTTGATGGGGAGGCACTAGGTGGTGCCACAATGTAGCTGGGTATGTGAAATCCCAATTGGTTCACAAAATATGATTAAGCACAATAGTCAAAATTATAAAAATACTAAAGCTACCAATTTTGATAACAAAAAGGTTAATTTCTAAGATAAATGACAAGGTAATCGGTCCTCAGCATTGGTCATAGCTAATCAGGTTAGTCTTATCAAGGATCCTAGATAGGGTCAGTGTTGACTCAGGTATCGAAGGTAGGAAGTGCTCCTAAGAAAATATAAATGGTCTAGTTTTTCATGAGGTGGTGTAAATGTTGAAAATTTCAACATGGCAAGGTTGGTCATCATGGTCAAAAGTTATTATAAAACACACCAATGTTCTAGGTCAAAAATAATCGACGTCAAGGTGGACATGGTGAAAGCATGGGTGGATTGGGTATGGGTTGGAAGAGGATGGCTAAGCTTAATCTAGATGCATGTGGAAAGTGGACGCTACTTACATAGTTTCATAGAAAATAATCCAAAAAATTTGTTAGGCCAAATGTATTTTTTGAAGGTGAAGGGTGTTAGTTATCTTGATTTCCCCAATTTGATATCATGTAGTTAGGTCCAATTGAAGGAAGTTGGAGAAAAGGAAGTGACAAAGGGTGGAAAATATGGCTATCAAATAGTTTTTTATGGGTGTGGTTGAAATTATGGATGAGATTACCTAGGATGCCATTAGATGATTTCATCAACTATGTAAAAGGAATATATAGCCATGGATAAGCATGTTGAAGCATGAAAAATTTACCACCTTTTTAAAGAAAAGAAAAGGGAGAAATATGCTTTAGTAGGATTTATAAAATATGGAAGTACTCAAATGAACTAAAATGTTGTGGTTGAATGTAGTTGTGTATGGCAAAAGTCTTATAAGAAATGATTAAAAACATAAAAGGAAACTAAGAAATTATGGCCACAAAAGATGAGAAAACATAACAAAACTAAGGTTCATTAATGGAAAATGATAAATAGATTAGAGTTAGAGGGTGCAGATGGGATCTGGGAAGTGACAAAATCCATTGTATCAACAAACTTATTCATAGATCTTGGAGTGGCTTGGATAAGGTAGTGATCAAATGACATTAATAACACCTACACTAGCTATTTATACTACTATAATACATCATTCTTACACTGGTAAGAACCATTGATTTGATTTAACATGAGTTTGGAGTCACCAAAGATGATTATTGTTTTGAATCCCAAGGCTAAAGTAGTTTAGATACCTATCACTAAGGCTTTGTACTTAGCCATATTATTGATAAATTCAAAATATAGCTTGAAGGATAAAGGAAGAGGTTCATCATGAAGGAGGATAAGGATGATACCAACTCCCCCACCACATTGACACTTCAATCCATTGAAGAACATGGTCACTTGATAGGTAAAGTTTTCTTGAGAAAGGGTCATGATGGACTCATCAAGAAACTTGAGAGGAGAATGTTGTCTACTAAGTGCTTTAGCTAATTGTTTGGTAATGGCTTGTCCTTTAATTGAATTATACTATAGGAATTCAAGTTTAAACTTAGCTAAAAACATGAGCCACTTAACATATGATAATTTTAGTATGGCTTGGAGTGCATATACTTGAGTGGGTCTATGTTAGTGATGATAAAGGTCTTGTGGTTAAGAAGGTGATGATAGAGTTTTTAACCATAAAAATTAAAGTGAGGTTAAAGTTTTTAGATATGAGTATACTAAGTCTTGTACTATATAAGCGTATGGCTTATGAAATAGATAGTTTTCTCTTTATGTTGCTGATCACAATGGGCCAACATTGCCCCTATGGAGTCATCGGTGGTGGAAATATAAAGGTAAAAAAGTTGATCTTCTTTGGGGGGAATAAGGATAGGTGAGGAAATAAGGTACTTTTTAAGTGAATCAAAGGCCTTTTGACAATATTTGTTCCATTTAAAAGAGACATCCTTTTTTAGGAGGTGGTGAAAAGGTTGGCATCGGTCAAAGAGTTGGTAGATAAAGTGATGAATGAATTAGAGCTTCCTTTGTATGCTATGGAGTTACTTGAGGTGGGTGGGAGAGGCATGTCAAGGATTACTTTGATTTTGGTAGGATTGACTTCAATTCCTTGAAGGAAGATGATAAATCCAAGGAGGTTTCCTAAAAACACCTAAAAATACACTGGTTGGGGTAAGGCAGACATGGTAATGGATGAATCATTTGAATATAATCTTGAGAATGGCCAAATGATCTTTACAACATTTGGATTTTCTAAAAAGGTCATCAACATAGTCTTATATGATTTTGTGAATAAGGTCATGCAATATGTAGGTCATAGCATTCTAGTAGGTTGCACAAACATTTTTCAGACCAAAAGGCATGACCCTATTGAAAAAATTTCTCTAGGGGCTGATAAAGGTGGTGGTCTTGTGTTGATCATCAAGGGTAATTAAGATATGATTGTAACTCGAGAATCCATCCATAAGAGACAACATCTCATGGCTAGATATAATATTAACAAGATAGTAAATGCTTGGAAAGGGAAAATCATCCATTGGACAACCCAGATTGAGGTTGTAAAAATATATGCAAATGAAAATTCCCCATATTGCTTTGGTGACAAGGACAACATTCAAGACCCATTGGGGATAATAAATGGGTTGGATGAAATTGATTGAAAGGAGATACTAGAACTCTTATTTAACAAGAAGGTTTATGCAAAGATACATTTAATGAAACTTTTACCGAATAAGTTTAGCATAATAATTAGTGATTATGTTATGGGTGGCGATGGTAGGGTAAATTCCTATCATATCACTATAAGACCAAACAAATGTTATGTTGTGGTCTTATAGAAAAGAAGAGAAGTCTGGATGCTCTGTGGAGTCTAGAGATTGTCCAATTTCAATAATACATGGGTTATCTTGAGAACTTAAGTTAACATCCACAATGGATTCATTCAACATAATTGAAGTATTGATAGGGATAGATTTGTGGATAGAAGAATCTTATACACCAAGATAGGTGAGAATGAAATCATCATCCTAACATTGAATGGTATTAATGGTAGGAGAGTCATATGCTACCATCTTAGGATGAGTCAAAGGAATAGTCATGGTTTCCCCATCCTTTTGATAAGTCAGGGATTTGAGGTTAATCATGTTGATGAAAAAAATTAGGTGGGATGGCATATAAATCATCACATTCTAATGGATAAGGGGTTGGTGAGGAAGGGATGTCATCCTCAACAATGGTGATGGGAGGTGGGTTGGTTTATTATTTAGGTGGCGTGAAATTGAGGCCATGATTTTCATGAGGTTTTTGGGTCTTGATTGGAAGCAAATCATGTGGTATATGTTCATACTATCCTAGACTAAATCCATTCCAAACACACCTATAGAGGTATGTCTTAGCAAACTCTAATTTATCTAAATAGGAGAAATTGGAGGTGAATGGTCGAGGTGGAAAAAGTTTCAAGGGGTTTATTAATTCCCTTATAGATGAAATTGGTTTGATAAGCTGAGGGCCCAAAAATAATAATGGCTCTAATATTAGGATCATAATCAGGTTGTTGGTCAAGATTCCCATACACTTGGGGAGTAAGAAAAGTGTCTAATGTCAAAAGGTGATACTCCCCCAATGAAAGATGTTAGAAGGTTAATTCCAAAGGGTCCATTGTGGGGATTTGGGTGGAAGGGACATATGAAATGGTGGATGATTCATTGGTAGAAGAATATGGGGATTCATCTTTTGTTTATGAAGGCTTGTTGGATGGAAGAAGGAAAACATCAATGGGTTAGTATGTCATGTTGTATGATGTAAAAGGACTCATGTCAGCCTATATGGTAACAACTTGACCTTCATGTTCAAATTTGATGCATTATTTTAAGGTGGATGACACACAACCCATGGAATGAATCTAAGGGAGTCCCAACAAAAAATTATACTAAAAATCACCTTCTACTATGTAGAATATCTCAAGAAGTGTGTGGGGTCCTAGACAAATGTTAAGGACAATAGTTCCTAAAGTTATGGACATGGTGTCATTAAATGATCCAAGAACCATTTAGGTTTTTGACATAATGTTCTATGGTAATTTGATTTGGTCATATGCATGGGAGGAGATAATGTTGATGCTAGCTCTTCCATCAATCATAACCATCTTGATATGGGTTTGGTTGATGTACACGATAATGAAGAGGGGAGGATCTGGATCATCCAAATGGATGGAAGGTTTTTATAAATCCTTGAAGATACAAATGTTGGAAATATGAAGAGCTATGAAAAAGGTTGCTATAGGTTGTGGGTCTTCTGGTTGAACCTTTATGGAATACATAGCCTATATCATTGCCTGACAGTGATGGGGCCAAGTGTTGATCAGTTCATATAAACTCATCTTCATTAGAATTTGGTGAAGCTACTTCAAAACTACTCATTAGATTAACTCAGAAGTGTTGGATTGAGAGGTACCCAAGATGGACATCTTGGGTTTGGTTGAAGGTAAAGGTTCTTGGTGTTGATTGGGTGGTGGAAGAGGGATATGTCCATGGAATGGACACCTTTGCCTTTTCATATCTTTTTTTTGAACTTGTGATCATATGACCACATGGATGGTATGGATTTAGGATAGAGTTAGGATAGAAGATTTATTCATTTTCTCTTCACTCTAAGGTGAGAGTGGTGGAGTAGGTAAGTGTTGGTTGATGTCTCTTGGTTCTTGGAGTAGTTGTGGGCTCATAAGAGGCTCATTTGATAATAAGTCATCCTCATGATATATCTAATGGATTAATACTTAGAGAGACTTATAGTTTTCCATATCATGCCCAGGTGTTTGATGGTATGAGCATACTAATTTATCATTATACCAGGATGGTTTAGGACTATGTGGGTCAAATGGTTTAATAGGTGGAAAGGTTAAGCAAAATGATTGTAATAACCTTTGTAGGATGGTTGAGTAGGAATCAAGTAAAGGTGGTAAGGGTGTGGAGGTCTTAGGTTTGGTTGTTAAGGTGGAAGCCATTTTAGGAGTAAACTTTATGGTAGGAGATTTGGGTGAAGGATCATTCTTGGTGGATGGTTTTGGTATAGATTGCTTGGGGGTGAATGACTTGGAGGTAAAAAGTGTTGGGGTAGATGCTTGAGAAGTAGGCAGTTTGGTTATAGGAGGTTTGGAAAAAATAGGTGAGGATGAAATTAGGAGTGATGGTGTAACCAAAAGTGGTGGTTAGATTTGGGTTTTGTCTGGGATGGTTGGTTTCTTTACTAAGGTAGACGTGTGAGGTCAAAAAATAGAATTCAAAGTGGAGAGGGGAGGAAGAGTTTTGGTTTGTGGGACCTTGGGTGGTTTTACCCTCTTTGTTCATTTAGTTTGGGGTTTTTTTGGTGGGATTGGTGGGCTTAAATCCAAATTTAATAATGGGTGAGTAAGGTTATGAGTAGGAAGAATGCTAAGACTTTTGATGGGATTGGTTAGAATGGTAAGAGGTAACTTGGTTATTCTAGTTGGGTTTGGTTTGGATGGTTTGACTATGGTTTGGTTGGTAAAAAATTCCAATGGCTTGGTTGTGATGATAGTGGGTTTGATAATGGAAGTGGTAGGTTGTTCTAGCAAAGACATGGTTGAAGGATCTTGATTGGTTAGATAAGGGATCCCGAGTTACTACCAAAACATGGCCTAATCCAAATCAGGTTGGGATAGGAACTCTAAGTTTTAAACAAGTATAGATAAAGGTTTATAGACAAGTTTGGTTTCCTCGATAATGGACTCAAAGAATAAGCCCGTAGGTTGAGAGAGGGGAGTGATTACCTTGTCCTTTTCCTCATTAAAAGGTTCCAACATCCAAGAAGGTGATTCCTCGATGGGAAGTGTAGGCAAGGTGGTTTCTTCCTTAAGAATGTTCTCTAAAGGAAGAGTGGAATGTTGTATGATGGAGGAAAAAGGTGGAGTGGTAATGGTTATTTCCTCTAGTGTGTATATCAAATGAGAGGTTAAAGAGTCTACTAAATTGATATGTGGAGAGGAAAAAAGAGTGGTTTTGGTAATGGGTTCTTCAACAATGAGCTCACCAAGAACCATATTGATAGTATGAGCCTCATGGGTGTGAGAGGATTCTACTTTACTATTTTTTTTTCACAGATGGAGCATGGTTTAGAAATGGTTGTCTAAATATACCAAGTGATTGGTTTGAGGGTGTATTGGGGTTATCCAACCCAATTTCCATCTTGTCATTGAGATTTTGGATGAAATTATTGAAGGTATTGCACCTACTAACATTATGTCCAATGACACGATGGAAGGAACACAATTTATTCTCCTTATACCAACTAGGTATAGGATGAGAAAAATTGAATTTTTATGGAGGTTTGATCAGAGGAGGTTGTATGATATTTGGTTTTAATAAATTCTGTAAGACTGAAACATATGACTCCTCTAGTGGAGTAAATTGATTTTGGTTATTGCGGTTTGGGTTTCTAGTGTTCTAATTGGAGGAATTAGAAGAGCTAGGCTGGTTAAGAACTAATAGGGGAGATTTTTTGAGGATGTATTGGTATTTCTCTTATTTTTTCTATTAGTATTGGTTTGATTTTTGGGTTTGGAGGAGGAAGCCTCATTTGATTTGAAGGTGGAATTATTATTTCTCAATTTTAGTTTCCCCTCATCGATGGCTCTATTCTCTAGATTTCATGTCACGCTGAAAGCCTCATCTATTGGGATATCGATGGTATATGTGTTGTCATTAATGTCAAGTGGCATTGGTGATGAAAAAGTGGTTTGTGATGTTAATGAAATGGAGCATGGTGGCTTAGTGTGCTTGGAGCAAAGGGATACTTGTAAGAATGTGCATGGGTGTTCTAGGTGGATGTTGTATGGATGAATAAATCTTGGTATGATGTTGTTTGACTTTTTTTTGATGTGTTCTATGCTCAAGGATTGACTTCATGTGGTCTTCATGAGGCATGTAGGTTAGGTTATACCTTGTAGACTTGATCATGCATGATTGCCTAGGGGTTTTTGAGCACTATGGCTTGTGTGACATGGTAAGGAGCTCATTATGTTGGAATATACATTTTAGACATGTATAGGGTGCTAAGAGGTTAGGTTTATTATTTTCAAGAGGTGACAAGTGTTTTGCATGATAGCTTGGCTATTGGCCTAGGTGGGCTAATGAGGCTTTGTGAAGCGTCAAAGAGTGATTTTAGAGTGGTTAAGCTTATATCTGAATGGGAGATGATTACGAAGGGGTGTTAATGTACATTGACCAAGTTAGAAGTCAAAGGTTGAAGTAAAAAGTTATAAAAAGGATTCCATGGCTTTAAGAGGTGCTAGAAAGGTGTCTAATGAGCCTAATAATAGCTTTATTGTGTTCATTAGCATGTGCAAGGTCTACATGGGGATCTAATCCTTTTTGAGATGTTGGGGAGGGTCCCTAAGAATATTCTCTAAGCATTAATTCATAGACTAAGGTCTTATCCTTTATGAATGATCGTTAAGAAGCTAAGAATGTTTTTGTGTGCAAATGATAGAGAAGATCTTGATGGTTTATGCTTGGAATGGATTGGGTGATCAAATATGATGATTATAGGTTCCATAGGACTCCTTCAAGTTTCTGAGAAAATATTTTTGGTCTCTTGACAATGTGTGGGTCCCATAGAAAATGTGTTGTTAATAGTATTCTTATTTATAAGGAATATTTATGTGAATGACAAGATGATCCAATGGATGATTGTTGAAGCTTAGGACTTATCCCAAACATCCATGAATTTTTTTAGGAATATTCATCTTTCTATGTCAAATTTATAGAAGGTTAAAATTGACTAGTCGATATGAATAAAATGGTATTGTAAGTGAGAAAGAGTGATCAGAGTGAAAAAAGGAATTGGAAAGCCTAATTAGTTAGTAGGAATGGGTATAATATCTTTGATGCGTTGAAGAGGATGTATTACTACTATCCATGAAAGTCTTATTGTTCCTAGTTACTTGGAGATGATTGAATGGTTGACTCATAGTTAACCATGATGCTTTTGCTAACAAAAGTAACCTGTTTTGGTTGATTGAGTTTGTTTGTAGGGTAGATGGTCAGATCAAGTGTTTATGATGATTAAAGAGTGATTATGACTCCTTGAAATAATTATATAGAGATTTTAAATATTTGAATAATCTTTATTTAGTCAAATATAGTCACATAATTGGTGCTATGCTTTGTGTGTGAAGTGTTTGTAACATGAGCTCATGGTATGGTTTAGAAAGCTTGTGTAGAGTATCATGGCCAACCTTAGGGGAAATGAATAATTCTTCCTAAGATATTATAAAGTGATAAGTCTATCCATAATATACAATGATATATATACAATGTGTTTTATGCCTTTTGGGTGTGTGAAAAAGTAAGACAAGCAAGTGCGTGTGTTTTTATTTGAAGACCTTGTGTAAAGGTTTTTGAGGGTCTTGGTGACCAATGTTTGTAGAGTTTGAGAAAATAAATATATCATTAGAATCATCATAAATTTTTGATTATATTGATTATTTTTATCATATTTATGAGTGCATATTTGAATATAAGTGAAAGATTTGTGAAGTGGTTATTTGATTGTGTTGACGTGATAGCTTGGTGTTGGTGACTTGTGTGAAGTTGTAGACTTGAAGAAGAGTGTTTATGTAGGGTTTCTCAACATTACCTCTTGAGTCACCCTTATTCAATTTTTCATGAAATTTCCTTAATCAAGAGTTGACTTATCGTTTTCCCCTTATTGTTCATATCTTTGTTTATTAAGTCAGCTCTTTATTTTTAAAGTTCACCAACCTATCATCTTTTGTGTGAAATTTATAAAGAATTGAACCTTTGAACTTGAACCATTCTTAAATTTCAAGAGTTCAATGATTTAATGGGTTCAATACTCGATGTTTTTAAGGAGTCATGTTCACTCAGTTCCCTTGTATAAATTAATGTATAGTTGAACCTACCGCTTGAACCTCATAGCAGAGTTCAATGGTTCAATGGTTCACTGTTTCAAAGTTCAAAGTTTCTTGAAAAGTTGTGTGACTATTGGTTGGTCTATGTAGTTCATCTCATATATATGAACCTTTGGGTTGAACCACATTCCAAAATTTTAATGGTTCAAGGGTTCATTGACTATACTCTCATCTCACCTTGAGGCTTTCTCTACGTCAATATTAGCAGGATATTTAGAGGAGATTATATTTGAAACTAATTATGAAGTGGAAAGTTTTAAATTTTTGCAAGGTTATGGATAATCATTATTCATCAAGGTCATGCATGAATAATGTTTTTCATTAATGCATATGTCAGAGTTCATGTCTTATCAAGAATTTTTAGAATGTATTGTTTCGGTTAATGATTAGTTGACCTAGTTAATGTCTGTATCAAAAGAGAACAAGCCAAATTTAGCAAAAAAAAATAATGGGTGATGCAAATGAGAAACTACATGGAGGTATAATATTTTTGTTTTCTAATTTCATAGTTATTTTAGATAGATTGAAGGTGAGTTCTACTCTTCTTGTAAGCTATTTCTATTTCTTAACTAGAAAGAAAAATCCTTTTGAGTTTTTGAAATTATTTAAGAAGTTTGAAGCATTCTTTTTCATTATATCCTCCAATCTATAGCTATAAGTCTATCTTGTCTTGGTTACGATCATGGTTTTGGTCTCATATGTTCTCTTTCTGAATTTGGAGACACCTCCCTAGTTCAATATGACTTAGAAGATTTTAAGGAGAGGGTTAAAAACCCTATACTAAATCCTATGATGAAGAAGATAGTAGAAAGTGGTTTGGTTAAACCTGCGGCCTTTCCCATGGTTGTACAATGCCCCAAATTAGTTATAGACTGCATGAATAGATATGAACCCTAAAATAGATGCATCAAAACTATAGATGGTAATGTGTTACTTCATGTGGTTAGATAAACCTTAATGTTTGTGATGAGAATTCCACCCAAAGAACCCTATTTATATCTCAATATTACTTCTTCTTATGGGTATTTCTCATTGAAGAAAACAAATTACATGAATGTGATCATAAGGAATTGGTTAATGAAATTCCAAAAAGGGGGTTCAATATTATCTAGACCATTGATAAGAGATGACATGATTCTAGAAATAAAGGATATTGTGGTATTACTACACAGACTAAAAGGCAATGCTCAAGCATATTATTGGGAAGAATGGATGTAATTTTTCATACAGGTTGTTGTTCCCCAAAAGAATCACTCATTTTCGAGACAACATTTGAACTATTTTGGTCCTACAAACCAAAATTGTCTCTTCCCTTTTCAAAATTTGTCTTGGGATTTCAAATTCCTCATTTTTCAAGCTTCTCAAAAATCTACAGACTCTGCAGGCTTAAATCTACAGACTCTGTAGGCTTGAATCTATAGACTTAGTAGGAAGAGAAAATCTATGGACTCAGGAGGAAGAGGAAATCTATAGACTTTGTAGGTCAAGTTCAATGGGCTTTACAGGTTAAAATCTATGGACTCTTTCAAGGTTAGAGAAAACTACGGACTTGGTTTCTACAGACTCTGTAGGCAGGTTCAATTCTACAGGTTCAAAGGCTTCTGCAGGCGGGTTCAACCAAAAGAATCAATTTCTAACACTTGGTAATTTTCAAAATTGTTTTAGTACCTTGGTTCAAACAAAAATCTCCATCAGCATCAGGTTCAACATTTGGTTCATCCTTTGGCTCAATGTCAAAAGGTTCATCAGTCAGTTCAAGGCTTTGTTTGAACCGTTGAACCAAAACTTGGTTCAACGTCTTTTGGTTCAAAATTTAGTTCATCGATTTGGTTTATTCAATTGAACCATCACCTTGAACCATTTTGGTTCAAATCTTGGTTTAACCGATTGGTTCAACGAAGAGGTTCAACCGATTGGTTCAACGAAGAGGTTCAATGGTTGGTTCAAACAAAGGGTTCATTAGCTTGAACCATTTTGGTTCAACCAAGTGGTTCAATCAAATGGTTCAACAGTTGGTTCAAAGCCTTGGTTCAACAGAGTGGTTCAATATCTTGGTTTAAAAGAAGCAATCTAATGTAAAATTATAAAGAGTTTCCTAAAGGACAAGTGCCCTTGCGGAGGGCACTTGGTCAATGAAAATACCCTTCAGAAGGGTCATTTTCAAAAAAGACTAAGGCAAGTCTAAGGCACAATTCCTTCAAAATTTTTGTCTGAAGGAATTCCTTCAGACAAGAAGTCTGAAAGAATTCTGAGAAGTCATGGGAGTAAATCTTGAAAGAATTCATGTGTATGGCAAATGAAACAATTTCCACAGACTTTTTGTTCGTGGGCAATTTGTCTGCGGGAATTTGTCTGTGGGAATTTGTCCATGGGAATTTGCCTGGGGAAAATACCTATGAGAATTGTCCATGGGAATTTTTGAAAGGCCACTGAAGTACCCCGAAGGGCAAGTTCCCTTGTGGGGGACTCTCGGCTGCCAATTTGAAGAAGCCCAAAGGCCATTCAAAGACCACCCAAAGGGTAGATACCCTTTCGGGGGGCTCCTCTTGACCCAAAGTGAGTCATTTATTAAGACCTAAAAGGGCAAGTTTAATTTGGGAAAGCACCAAATAGAAAAGCTAAAAGTGGACCAAGGGGTGACGCACCTGAAGATGTCAAATTTAACACAACGAACTAGTCGTTGAAAACATAGTGATGGGCGTGTGAACGTCAATTTTAAAGCTCATAAAATATTTGTTGATCCTTGAACCTACAAACTGGAATGCATCACATACTTCAAGGCCAAAACTAGCAAAAAGTGAGGAAGGAACAAAATAAAATATTAAATCCAGGACCCAATTCAATTAACCAAAAAAAGAGGAACGATGAAGATAGGATCAGATCGCCAGGTGGACATTAAAAGTTGAAAACTTTCAATAAGTGTGACTTATTTCCTTGCATTGATAAAATCAAATGGGTAAAATGCCCCTAAGTTTTAGCTTGTCCTCTTAACAGACTCTAATGCAACATGATGTGTTACTGTTCCCGAGTCCTTATTGAAATGGCTATATATGGGACTCTCTTCTATTGTAAAAGCATCTCTTTTTTGACAATCAGAATGAAACTCTGCCCAAATTGAAAGGCACTTCTGAGACTTTGAGCTTAGTTTGTTTATCATATTTTGTTATTAAAATAAGAAAGTAAGTGGTTTTTCAGACTTTGTGCTATAATATCTTTGTTGTTGAGGAAACTATTCTTACGTCTTTTTTCTTAATATATCTTCTATTCCTTTAATTCAACAAGCAAAAATAGTGATAGTAGTCAAGAAGGTGTCCTAAAGAGTCAAGTGTGGAGAGACATTGTGCCCCCATAATTACCTTTAGTGTGTTTTCTTTTTATTTCTATGTAAAGGACCTTAGGACGACTTTGTGCCCTCATTGTCCTTCGTATCTTACTCTTGAGCAATCTAGGTGGAGACTTTGTGTTGCATCTCAATTTGCTGCTTATTACATTCTTTGCTACATTTTGCTATTACTACTAGGAGTATTCTTGTGGTTTGCTGAATAGTACTTCTGAAAGAAGAGGAGTGCTTTCTGTCATTTCCCTTGAGTTTTTCCTTTGATCTGCACGCATCATCTCTAAAAAAAGAGAGATGGATGGTTCATCCTACCCTTGAGTATTATTTTATATATATATATATATATATATAGGGAACCTCCCCTTGATGAGAGGAGAGATCAGTCCCTTTTTGATTTGGTAAACCTACACATTTGGATGACTAATCTTCCTACTTTGGCTGATCAGACTTATTTTGTTTATCAATATGCTGATCAAAAAAATATTCAACCAACAATTTTTGGTGACTCCACTGGGGATATAATATATCCATTATCCATTTATAATCTATCCATTCACGTTCACACTAATTGGGAAAGAACGCACAGTTTAAATCCTCAAGCTTTAACTGAAGCAAGGTCAATTCTTTTCTATTTTTGTTTCACAATCTGGCAGATTCAAAGTATACATGAATCCAAAGGGATAAAGGGATTGTTGACCTTGTATTCAAGTTGGTACAACAAAGTGATTTTGATCTATTTCCTTCACCTCCTCATCTCTAATGAACCAAGAGTTTTCCTCCTACTAAAGTCAGATCTCCATTGCCAGATGAAGTATCTACTTTTATTATTGATAAAGCTTTGCCAATAATCACTCTTTTTAGATTTGTTATCCCTCCTTTTCATAATCCTACAATGGCAGTTTAAGGCCTCTAGGGTAATGCTTTTGGTCCTCTCAATCTTACTCCACCTCTACATGAGTTTCCACATATTTCAAGGAAGAACTTCCTCAAATTCTATGGTGATGGAAAAGTTCATCGTGATGAACACATTGCAGCCTTCAACATAGCTTGTGGAGTAATTGGAGTAGAATTTGAAGATGTAGCAGTCAAGATTTTTGTCGAGACACTACAAGGTGCTACTACAGATTGGTTTTATCATCTACAAGCTTAGTCAATAATAGATTGGAATACTCTCAAAGCTAAGTTTGAAGCTAGATTCAAACCTATAGAAGATTAACATACACTTCTAGCTCAACTTACACAGATGAAGAAAGAGCCTCATGAACCAATGAGGGACTTCATAGCCAAATTTGACAAACTGAGGAATAGAATCCTTGTAATTACTCGACCTACAACTGAGAATCTCAAATGCTTTTTTATTAATTCTCAGCTACCTGAAGTAAGTTTTCTCTTGAGACGTGATAGTCATATAGATCTTGCTGCAACTCAAATTTTGGCCACTGAAGTAAAAGATGATCTCATCTTAGCAGGGAAGATAAGAAGAGATACAAATAGAAATAGAGCTTCATCATCTTCTGAATATGCATCTACAGGCACCACAGATTTAATGGTGCAAAAATTGGCGAATGAGTTTCTTGCTCTCAAAAAGCAAATGGGTCAAGGAATGTCTTTTGCTCTTTCATATAGAAGGACATTCCCAAATCAGTCATATCAGGGCAATGCTACCAAGAATCAAGGGAAACAAAATCACCTTCCTCCCCCATAAGGAAAACTTGCCCTGGAAGCTCCTCCAACCAATTCAATAATGGGATATCTTGAAGCAGAATCAAAGTTCTCTTTCCAGCCTGAATTGAATCAAGAAAATGATGTTGATCTCCTTAAAGACAATCAAGAAAAATTAGCTGATGACTCCCACATTGGTTTCCTAAATTATTAGGATGAACCCAGAAGCAAAGGAGAAGCTTTTGATAGATCATATGCAGTGTTTACTAGGCCTAAAAACTAATCAGTCTAGTAGGCTGATAAAAACAAGATAAAAGAGCAACCACAACCAATAGTCATGATTGCTAAACGTGGAACCATTTTGCCTTTTTAGTCAAAGGATCTGATAATCACCCAAAAGGCAAATACATCAATTTTGCCTTCCCCTTCTATTTTAAATTTGCAAACCAGCCCATCTCCCATCCCTCCTAAAACTCAGAAAGTTGAAGTACCTTTCTCTGTACCTAGTTCAATTCAGCCATTTGACATAATCGATCATGTCAAAAAGACAAAAATACAAATGTATTAGTTCGAATATTTTTAGTCCAATCTTGATCAATTGAATAAGCTGGTTCAATATGTCAAAAACCAAACTGTCCCTACAGGACAAAAGGCTAAAAAGGCAACTCCTAATTCTCCAAAGAACATGCCTATTCCAAATAATTTGGTCATTACTCCCCCAGCTGCTCTTGGAAAAATAGAACCTTTATATGTTTCCCTGTTAATTAATGGCCACAAGCTGAGTAACTATTTTATAGACTCAGACGCATTTGATAATGTCATGCCAGCTAAAGTAGCTGAGTCTCTTGGTCTCACACTGACCAAGACATTTGGGAGATGTTTCTCCATGGAGAACAAGCAAGTACCATTGCTGGGGAAAATCAAAGATGCCCAATTTGTATTTGTAACCTTTCCATACAAGAGAATCAAGATGATTGTCTTGGTGGCTAACATTCCAGCATCCTATGGCATTTTTCTTAGATGAAATTTTTGTAAGGACATGGGAGGAGAACTAAGCATGGATCTGTCTGAGGAAAGAATTCCTATCTAAGGCATGATGAAGAGATTGCTCTCTGAAAAGGAAGTAAAATATGTGGTCACCCAAACATTAGCCCCTGAAGCTCAAATTCTTTTTGAATTCGCAGGTATGGATAACTATTTTCTATCTATAGATGAAGTGCATGAAACATCTGATATAATTCTTGAAAGGGTCAACTTAGAAATCAGTTCAACAAGGACAACAAAAAAATTAGTAGGCTGTAGAACAGACTAAGAAGTATCCTCCATCTCTGATGATGGAAAGTCTAAAGAAGAATCAATATCATATGAGATGTTGACTTTGGAATTTGATGGTAGCTGTTCCTCTACTAGTTTACGAGCTGGGATTGTTTTAATATCTCCTTAAGGAGATATGTTTCCTTCATCTTACAAACTACAATTTAGCAACACTAACAATACAGCTGAATATAAATCTATGTTGCTTGGCATGAAAGTTGCTAAAAAAAAGGCATCAAATTTCTTCATGCCAAAGGGGATGCTGAATTAGTGGTTTGTCAAGTGAGGAACTTATACCAAATCAAGAATGAAATATTATGCCATTATCATAACTTGGTTTGGGATCAAATTGAAAGCTTTGATGCTTTCAACATTTTTGCTATACCTAGAGAGTCTAATGACAGATTTGATGCACTTGTTATTTTCAGGAACTCTTTTAGTTCTCCATTCAAATTTCAAAGAAGATAGGTATACTATTGAGCTAGTCTATAGACCAAGTGTTCCTAACAATGCTGATCATTGGCAAGTATTCAATTATGATCATCAAATCATTGCCTTCCTGAAACGTACAGATAATTTTGAACAACTATGTTTTGAAGGCAGTGAACCTCATAAAAATGATTTTATGTCTGAATCTAGCTCAGATATAAATGAAGAATTCTTACAGCTGAAAGGAAACAAAATTCCCAAAGGCCTGGTTTATCTTGAAAAGTTGTTTGACAAGCATGATAGATTCATCAAAAAACAAAAAATAGACTCGAGTTTCTCTCAGGGATTCGATCAAGTGAATCTGACTACTGAAGAAAATCCCAAGATGATCAATATTGGTAAGTGCTGCACCCCTAAAGAAAGATTCAAGTTCACTTCTATACTCCAGAATACATAGATGTCTTAGCATATTCTTATGAAGACTTGAAGTCTTTCAGACCAGATGAAATCCACCATGAGATTCCTCTCAAAGCTGAATCAATGCCATACAATCAAAAATCTAGACAGTATAATCTAAAAATATCAGGTACTATTCTATCTGTGATAAAAAAATGTTAAATGCTAGAATCATCTTTCCAATTCATCATTCTACGTGAATTGAAAACATAGTGCCTGTAAGGAAAAAGAATGGCAAAATTTGCATTTGTGTAGATTTCAAAAATCTGAATCAAGCATCTTTGAAAGATAATTATCCTTTGCCAATTATGGATCAAATGCTTCAAATAGTGACAGGTGCAGAGATGTTATTAATGCTGGATGGCTTCTTAGGTTATAATCAAGTTGAAGTTGGTAAAGTAAACCAACACAAGACTGCATTCACCACACCTTGGGGTACATTTACATATAGAAGAATGCCTTTTGGTTTAATAAATGTTGGTGCTACTTTTTAGAGAGTGATGGATCAGGCTTTCAAAGATGAGATTGGTAAATTCATAGTGGTATACCTTGATGACTTGAATATCTTTTCAAAGTGTCGATATGATCATGTACGCCACTTACAACAAGTGCTGGAGCGCTGCCCCCAGAATGGTATTTCCTAAAATCCTAAAAAGTCTATTTTTAGAGTAACATAAGGGAAACTCATTGGACACATTGTGTCCAAAGAAGGCATAAAGATTGACTCAGATAGAGTCAAGTCTATTCAAAATCTTAATTTGCCTACAAGCAAAAATATTGTTCATTCTTTCTTTAGAAAGGTGAATTTCTTAAGGAGATTCATCCCCAAATTTGTTGAGAAGATTAGACACATTGTGAACATGATGAAAGGGAAGACCATCTTCATCTGGACTAAAGAAGGTAAATTAACATTTTAGGATATCAAAACTGCCATTGCTCACGCCCCTACCTTGGTTTGTCCAGATTATAACAAAGTTGTCATCATAGACAGCTATGCATCTGAACACACTCTTTCAGTGATTCTTGTTCAACAAGACAAGGAAGGTATGGAATATCCTATCTTTTTCATGAGTTTCCCTTTCAAAACCCATGAGATGAATTATTCAAATATAGAGAAGCATGCTTATGCCTTGGTGAAAGTAGTCAAACATTTTCGCTTCTATATTCTGAATTCACACACTATTGCCTTAGTGCCTGAAACTACAATCAAGTCTTTATTAACTCAGCAGGAATTTGACACAAAAAGAGGTAATTGGATTATAAAGATCCAAGAGTTTGATCTAGACATCAAGTTGACAAAGCTGGTCAGGGGTAAAGGCTTATGCCAATTAATTGCTAACAATAAGCTAGAAGACACACAACGTGAAGAAATTGAAGTGGAAGAGACACCAACAATCCTTTTTGTCTCCACTACTAATGAGTGGTATTTAGGTATCGCTCATTTTTTTACTTATGGTGAATGTTCTGCTCATTTTTCTTACAAAGAAAGGAGGACTATCAAGTTGAAAGCTGACAATTTTGTCCTTTGGGACAACGGCTTGTACAAGAGAAGCATAGATGGAGTATTCCTTCACTGTGTAGACAAAGAGAAACAAAGCCATATTTTGAAATCTTTCCACAATCTAGCCTATGGAGGACATTTTTCTACTCCTGTGACTACTCACAAGATTCTATGAGCCAGGTATTACTAGCCAACTCTTTTCCAAGATGCACATAAGTGGGTGAGAAAATGTGAATTTTGTCAGCAATTTGTTGGAAGACCCAAGTTAGCTGCTATGCCTCTCAAGCTAGTGATCATAGAAGAACCTTTATAGCAATGGAGACTTGATTTAATTAAGAAAATAAATCCATCTTCAAGTGCTAGACATGATTATGTCCTTACAACAACTAATTATTTCACCAAGTGGGTAGAAGCAATCCCAACTAATCATGTTACTTCAGAAGTTGTATGCAACTTCCTCAAAGAGAATATCATTTCCAGGTTTGGAGTTCCCATCAAAATTGTTACTAATAATGTAGCTTGTTTCACCTCTCAGGATATTAAACAATTCTATTTCCATTATGGAATTACAATCTCCCACTCTTCTGATTATTTTCCACAAGGGAATGGACAAGTTGAATCCAATAATAAGAACGTGGTACCTATTATCAAGAAGCTAGCAGATGACAATCAAAGGACATGGCATAAAGCATTGGTTGATGCTCTGTGGGTAGATAAAATCACACCAAAGAGGGCAATTGGTATGTCTCCTTTTCAACTTCTTTATGGTATCAATGCTGAGATACCAATCACCTTAGAATTGCCAGCCTTGAAATTGGCAAAGGCAATTGAAGATCAGACATATGAAAGTTCTCTTGATAAAAGAATCATGTGCCTGACTAAGCTGGAGGAATAGAGAACCATGGTGGTGGATAGAATTGCTACTCATCAAAATTTGGTAAATAAATTCTTTGACCAGAAGGCCATAAATTGTGATTTCTAGATTGGGGATCAAGTCCTGCTGTGGGACAAAAGGAGAGAACCAAATCAGATGCATGGAAAGTTTGACTCCCTTTGGAGAGGCCCATTTATAATTCATTAGAACATTGGTAAAAATAGCTTTCTACTGAAATATCAAGATGGCACACTCTTTTCTCTGCCTCACAATGGGCAGCATCTGAAACACTTCAACTCTTGAAGTATTTGATCATTACATCTATATATATGTATATTTGTACAGTTTTTAATTATGTTTTGCTTTGTTTTTTTCTTTTTTTTTATGCCTTTCATTTCTAGGTAGCATGAATCCATAACCCAATGGTACACATAAAGACACTGGAGATTCTAGATTCTACTCCTTTTAATTCTTTTTACAATTGATAGAATTTCCCCAACTGGAGCCAGTTGTTGTTCCCCAAAAGTATCACTTATTTTTGGGACAACATTTAAACTATTTTGGTCCTACAGACCAAAATTGTCTCTTCCCTTTTCAAAATTTGTCTTGGGCTTTCAAATTCCTCATTTTCAAGCTTCTCAGAAATCTACGGACTTTGCAGGCTTAAATCTATGGACTCTGTAGGCTTGAATCTACAAACTCAGCAATAAGAGAAAATCTACAGACTCAGGAGGAAGAGGAAATCTATAGACTTTGCAAGTCAAGTTCAATCAGGCTTTACAAGTTAAAATCTATGGACTCTTTCAAGGTTAGATAAAACTACAGACTTGGTTTCTATGGACTCTGTAGGTAGGTTCAATTCTACAGGTTCAAAGGCTTCTGCAGGCAGGTTCAACCAAAAGAATTAGTTTCTAACACTTGATCATTTTCAAAATTGTTTCAGTACCTTGGTTCAAAAAAAAATATCCATTGGCAAGCATCAGTAGTAGGTTCAACATTTGGTTTATCCTTTGGTTCAACGTCAAAAGGTTCATCAGTCAGTTCAAGGCTTTGTTTGAACTATTGAACCAAAACTTGGTTCAACGGTTGGTTCAACATCTGTTGGTTCAACCAGTTAGTTCATCACTTTGGTTCATTCAATTGAACCATCAACTTGAACCATTTTGGCTCAAAGCTTGGTTCAACTTATTGGTTCAATGAAGAGGTTTAACCGATTGGTTCAATGAAGAGGTTCAATGGTTGGTTCAAACAAAGGGTTCATCGGCTTGAATCATTTTGGTTCAACCAAGTGGTTCAATCAAACGGTTCAACAGTTGGTTCAAAGCCTTGGTTCAACAGAGTGGTTTAACAGCTTGGTTCAAAAGGAGTGATCTAATGTAAAATTTCAAAGAGCTTCCTGAAGGACAAGTGCCCTTGCAAAGGGCACTTGGTCAACAAAAATACCCTTCGAAAGGGTCATTTTCAAAAAAGACTAAGGCAAGTCTAAGGCAAAATTCCTTTAGACTTTTTGTCTGAAGGAATTCCTTCAGACAAAAAGTCTGAAAGAATTATAAGAAGTTGCAGGAGTAAATCTCGAAAGAGTTCACGTGTATGGCAAACGAAACAATTTCCACATGTAATTTGTCTGCGGGAATTTGCCTGGGGAAAAGCCCAGGGAAAATACCCATGGGAATTGTTCACAAAAATTTGTGAAAGGCTGCCAAAGGACCCCGAAGGGTAGGTGCCCTTGTGGGGGACTCTCGGCTGCCAATTTGAAGATGCCCGAAGGCCATTCAAAGACCGCCCGAAGGGTAAATACCCTTGCAGTGGGCTCCTCCCGACCCAAAGTAGGTCATTTATTAAGACCCAAAAGGGCAAGTTCAATCTAGGAAAGTGCCAAATAGAAAAGTTGAAAGAGGACCAAGGGGTGATGCGCCCAAAGATGTCAAATTCAACACAGTGAACTAGCTGTTGAAAACATAGTGACGGGCACACGAACGTTAATTTTAAAGCTCATAAAATAGCCAGTGATCCTTGAACCTAAAGAACAGAATGCATTCACAAACTTTAAGTCCAAGACTAGCAGAAAGTGAGGAAGGAAAAAAATAGATTGAATCTAGGACCCGATTCAATTAACCAAAAAAGGAGGAATGATGAAGATAGGATCAGATCACCAGGTGGACATTGAAAGTTACAAACTTTCAATAAATGTGACTTGTTTCCATACATTAATAAAATCAAATGGGTAAAATGCCCCTAAGTTCCAACTTGTCCTCTTAACAGATTCCAATGCAACATGATGTGTTACTATTCCCGAGTCCTTCTTGAAATGGCTATATAAGGGACTCTCTTCTATTGTAAAAGCATCTCTTTTTTGACAATCAAAACAAAACTCTGCCCAAATTGAAAGGCACTTCTGAGACTTTGAGCTCAGTTTGTTTATCATATTTTGTTATTGGAATAAGAAAGTGAGTGGTTTTTAAGACTTTGTGATATAATATCTTTGTTGTTGAAGAAACTATTTTTACGTCTTTTTCCTTAATATATCTTTTGTTCCTTTAATTCAACAAGTAGAATTAGTGACAATAGTCAAGAAGTTGTCCTGAAGAGTCAAGTGTGGAGAGACTTTGTGCCCCCATAATTGCCTTTAGTGTGTTTTCTTTTCATTTTTGTGTAAAGGACCTTGGGACGACTTTGTGCCCTCATTGTCCTTCGTATCTTACTCTTGAGCAATCCAGGTGGAGACTTTGTGTTGCATCTCGATTTACTAGTTATTACATTCTTTGCTACATTTTTCTGTTACTACCAGGAGTATTCGTGTGGTTTGCTGAATAGTACTTTTGAAAGAAGAGGAGTGCTTTCTATCATTTCCCTTGAGTTTCTCCTTTGATTTGCACGCATCATCTTTGAAAAAAGAGAGATGGATGGTCCGTCCTACCCTTGAGATTATTTTTTGTTTATATATATATATATATATAACATATCTATAGGGAACCTCCCCTTAATGAGAGGAGAGATCATTCCCCTTCTGATGTGGTAAACCTACACATTTGGATGACTAATCTTCCTACTTTGGCTGATCATACCTATTTTTTTTATCAGTATATTGATCGACAAAATATTCAACCAACATAGGTGATCCTCCAAGGAGAGAAATATTTGGATTGGGTGGAAATTACAACTGAATGTTTACATCTGGGTTTAAGTAATTGTTTGAAGAATAAAGATTTTTATATGTCTTTGTATTTTTTTTGCCTAGCATCTACGAGATAGTGGTTAGTAATATCTCATGCATCCTTGGTCGAAGACATCAAAATTTATGACTATCATTCACAGTTATAGATGCATAATTGTTATGAGAATTATAGGAGGGTTAATGATATTTTTACTAAAAGAATAACTTATGAACTAGCAAGCAATATAAATAATAGAATGTCTGATGAAGTAATGTAGCTAGTCAATATCTATGGTAGCCTCTTTATCTAGTTCTCCAAATTTACTTATATCAGAGTTGGAGGTTTTGATGATGAACCCATGAAGTTACCCAGGTATATTTTTGATCATTCCATATTGATAGAAGTCTGCAGACAGCTAGCCCATGTGGATAAGAGGTTCTCAAAGAAGAAGGAAGCTGGTACCTCTTTTGCCATTTAACTTAGACATTATTATTGTTATTTAATTTTTGACACCTTGAACTTAGAAGTGGATCTTAAAAAATTTAATTTTCAGCATTATACTACTCGATCTTAGTTTGACAACAAAGGCTTTAGAAGAGATAATTTAGATTTTGGGATAGAATTTTCACATATCCCTCAAATAGAGGATTATTAGAAAGATTGTTCAGATGAATTTGAGATCAAAAATAGACTTTAGTCTAGGTTCTGTTGATGTTTAAAATTGCACTTGATTCTAATCAACAACAATGGGAAGTTTCAAGCTGTGGGATATTGTGGCTTGAAACAACCTCCAGATTTTAGAGAAGCTGGTCTCTTCTTTCGTATCAAGTGTGGGGGAAAAAGGATAGGAAATTAAATAGAAATGTAAATGCAGGAAATGAAACCTAACTATGGCGATGTGCCTGAGTGTAATTTTGACCTTAACCTTGAGCACAGTGAGACTATATGTAGGATTCATTCACACTTAAGAGAAAACAAGTGCATGATCAATGTAAAAGATTGAAACAATAGAAACAGAGGCTCAGAATAGAGGCTTCTTTTGTTGAGATACAAGAAATGTCAACAAAGGCATAGGGTTCAATCTTCTTATAAGAATCTTCCAATCACATAAGAGGCATAGAAACACATACAGTTATGTAAACCTTCCGACTCAAGATAACAAGACAAAAGTAAATGACATTCTTAATCACAACCCTAGAAAATCTACAGTATAGACTAATTTTTCCAATGATAGCTAATATCAACAAAGGTGTAGAGTTCAATTTTCTTAATTCATTCAACCACATAAAAGGCACATAAACATGCATAGTTACATCAACTTTACAACTCAAGAAAATGAGACAAAAGCAAATGATACTATTTGGTCACGAACTCTAGCAAATCTAAACTCTCTCCTTTTTTTCTTTTTTAATAATGGATCCCCTTCTTTATAGCCTCGGATGTCTCCTTTCACCATCCCCTTTCCTACGCAATTATACTCCGCCCTTAACTCACAAGGGATAAACAAACGGTGCCTTCAATGCCTAGGATGTATCATGGTCTTATCAAGAAGTGGCCATGCTGGGGTGGGATGGCTGCCCTAACTGCAGTATGTCGATTCATGACTATTACCTCCTTTTGCACCTGAATTTCCTCATTCCATCACCTACTTAGCCACGTAACTATCCATTTTGTCTTCGCTTATAGGGGATAAACATACGTCCTTTTAATGTTTGCAGGCTCCAAAAATCTACCCAGTGAACTATTCCATCTACTAGAAATAACTCCCACCCAGTTTCCCTCCATCTCACTTTGTTGTAATAGATACATGGAACACTCTATTCTATTGAAACGAGAGAGGACACTTAGTCGATTTCCTAAAATTCTCCTTATTGCTTGGAAGGCACTGGAGGATGACACTTGGTGCTTTCCACTTGATTTATCAAAGACACGTGACTCTCTCTACTTTCTCTATATCTTGTTCAGGAATGCTCTGCCTTTTGACACCTGTCGTAATCTGCTTCTTACATAATTAGCAATTTTAACAAAATAAACTCACCGCATTCCTTGCCTGAGCAACTACAAAAAGGGATGGATGTACATGGCCATCTTCGCTTGGTGACACTTGGCACTTCCATAGACCTTTGAAATAAAACCCATGACCCACCACAATCTTTATTTAGCAATGAAGCTTGAAGATGATCTCTCGAAAGTGACATGTGGTGGCCTCCACTGTTCTTGAGAAGATACATGGCATCTTCTGCTTCTTTCGAGAATGGAATAGAAAGGGGATCAGAAAGTGATACTTGGCATTTTCCACTACTGTTCAACACTTAGACAAAATGAAATGATGTTTTCCTGCCTTTCAAAAAGGTACTAGTCCCTTTGGATTTTGGGACACTTCCTTGAACTGCCCGATGAACCAAAATGGTTCAACGGTTCAATACTGCATGCCATTTACACGTTAATCAAGGTATTGAACCCAAAACATTGAACCATTAAATTGAACCCAGGCATTAAACTAACTATCTCTTAGATACCGACATGTGGTGACTTCCACTTTCCTTTGAAAATTAGTTTAGGGCCTTCTGCGACTGCCACTTGGCACTTTTTGCATGATCCTGTTGCTTAGCTTATTGAAACCCTTCCACCAAAAAAAAGATGAAATGCGGGTGTTGATATGAGATGCGAATGCCGACACATGGTGACTTTTGATGAGTGGCTATTGGATACGTGGCACATTCCACAGCCTTCCTCAAAGTTATGAAAATTGTCTCGGACGATGCCAGCTGGCTGGCTCTGTGTTTTAGAAGGCAACACTTGGCAGCTTCTACTCAAATTAAACACTTAGGCAAAAAATGAAAGGAGGAATCAAAAAGGGGAAAGAGAACCCATGCTCAGATTATGCCACTTGGCAGCCTCCACTGTACTTTGACACTTAAATAGAAAAGAAATGCGCACTCTATTCCAAAACTCTGTCACCATGACCAAGGTATGCGAGAATCAAAACTATAGTGCTCGACTAAAAATTTGAAAGCAACGTAGAGTGAAAATTTACTCTACAGTTACTAGTGACCCTCAAGAATTTTGAGCCTACTCAAAAAGAAACCCAACTCCCGCTCTATCAAAATTTCAAAATTTTACAGCTTCAAAAGTGCTGTTTGGTTGATGGACCATTCATGGTCAGATAACCCTTGCTTGTTTTGCAATTTAATGAAAGCTAGATCAAGGTTAATGATATCCTTGTGCAAAAATTTTTGTAGAATTTGGACTGTAGCTTTCAGTTTGAATTCTAGCTAAGAAACAAGAACCAAAATAGCTTCGACTTCTGAGACTGAGGAATCATCTCGCAGGTCTTGGAAAATTGTTTGATAATTCTATTTGGCCAGTAGCAATAGTTCAATTTGATCAACCATCAGCACTGTGTTAGCAGTCAAAAATGGAGAAGGAAGGCCTAGTTGTACTAGATCTTCAATATGCTGTCTCATCTCACCGATGCCTTCTTTCATGACTTTGAGAAACTCTTTGCAACTGTTGGCCGCAGCATTGCAATTGAGCACCTCATTGACCCGTTTCACAATGACCATTATGTCAGTGATTCCCACAACTACCAATGTCACATCCATTGCATTGTAGAGCTTCTGCAACAAGGTTTGGGAGTTTGTGACTTTGTTAGAGATTATAGCCAGAGTGTTCTTCACTAAATCTTCCACCTTCTCACACAATTATTGTGCATTGAGCAGGAAGGCGAGAGATGGCCTGAGCTAAATAATCTCCAAGGAGATTCTTTTCCACATTGATTCATAGAGTTCCTTTACTAGTTATATCACTTCGACACCTTTTGGCCTATTAGCTAGCTCAAGCGTCAGTTGCACCACTTTTTATCACTTCACTTGGAACTGGGCCTGAAATGCTATAGTATTATTTTGTTCATCCAGTAACTTCTACTGCAATTGAGTAATCTACAGCTGATGTCCTTTGATTCTTCCTTGCAACACTACTTTCTCCCTCCTAAGGGTCATCACTGCATCTTTTGCATGCGTGAGCTCTAATTTTAATGAATCATTCTGGGCCTAGACTGCTTGGTGATTCTGAAGGGAAATAGTATCTTACAACTATTTATTCAGACTTGCTATTTCATTATCCTTCTTATTTATTTCTTTGGCCAAACTATTATAGTTTGCCTTTTCTTTGGCCAAATCAGCCTCCATCTTCTGTAGTCTTCTTGATGTTTTCAAATAATCTTTCATGACTATAGAAGTGGATTCTGTCAATAGCTCAACTCTGTCCTAGGGCCTAAATAGGGACATATCAATGGCCACTACGTTCATTGTATAATCCTCTAGCTGCATTTGCTCGCTCGGCTTGACAACATTGGGTGACAAATGGGTCACCATCAACTACTGCTGAATAGGGTCAAATTGTGACCGTAGGTGTGGGACAACCAATGCTTTATTATCTTTAGTTCTCTTTTTCTCCAACTGGGCTTCTCTTGTCTTCCTAGCAGCATCGGCCTGTGTCTAGAAGGTGGAAGGGGATGCAATGTATCCTCCCACAAAAGGATATCCTTGTGGCAGGCCATATTGAATAGCCAGTGGTTGGATATGGGCGAGCTAAAGGGGCATCTTTTTGGGAATAGAGGGGGAGAAATGAGGTAAAGTTAGGGCTTGAGGTGTCAAGGATGGGGGGAAGTGCAAAATGGGGATGATAACAGTGGCAAGAGGTGTCATTTGGCTAGGTGGAGGCATCCTACCAATCGGGGAAGGAACAAACTGAGAGGGAGGAAGAGTAATACTTACTTGAGGGGAATTATAGTGTTCTACAATTGGCATTGTGAAGGTTCCTCTTCCTCCTCTGAATCTATTTAGAACTGCACCCTCTTTCTATTCCTAGGTGTCTCTAATTTTGGCTGCATTTGCTTCCCTTCCACATCTTCTGTTGCCAGTGGTGCTTGTGGAGGATTGGGTATTTGAATCACTTTCAATGATGGGGAAGATTTTGGTGGTGAAAACACCAAACTCTTTTGTTATTCCACTGTGTTAGGAGGCTGGGGCTAGGTTGATGTAGTGACTGCAGCAAAAGCTTGCCATGAGGCCTGTGATTGCTAGTTTGGTCCCGCTTTAACTTCCTACCCTATATCGAGTGTTAGCAATTGGCTAGTTTCTGGGCTAGATGCAGGGGAGGGATGACACTCATCCCAAAGTTCCTCCCATATTTCATTTAAATCCATGCTTATGAAAGTGTGGGTGGTTTGAGAAATCCTTGCCTATATTTCCAATAGGCTTCAATCTTTTCCGCATCCCAATCTTTTTTCTTCAATGTCCTTCTCAAACCAGAAGTCATCCTGACTTTGGGATCATAATCCCTCTGCTTATCATAGAAGGTTTCCCATGGCCTATTCTGTGGCAGGGGAAAATCTATCAATTCAACATAAAGACCAAGAGCATCTTCTGCAGGGTTTTTTTTGGTCTCCCAAAAAGGGCAGCCTTCATGTGTAATCCTAGCCCCAATCCTATTGGTCCTTACCCAGGAAGGTGTGTAATCACTTGGGTCATAAACCCATTTGTCTTCAACTAGCAAGAAACCTAGGAAGGCCAGCTTTTGCATCAGCACCGTCTCAGCGTCTCTAGCTTCTAGGCTTATGCTGCCTACCATCCACAGGAGATTGTACATTTTTCTCTTCTTCTTCCTAAAGCCATACTCATTGTCGAGTAATGACACCTACCTGGTGACCTCCATGAATGCTATCATAAGAGTTAAAGTCTTTGGTAGCAACATTGGTTCCCCATAAAATCTATGAACCCTTATGATCGTGTGGTGGGACCCAAAATAGAAGTCACATGGGATTGGACAACTGACCAGGAGGTTCCTAACACTTGGAAATAACATGTTTATGATAGGTTCAGGGATAAGGCAACAAGAAGAGGGGGTGACGAACAGTTCCCAAAAATCATACGGGTTGCTAGTTTTTGATAAAATGTGTGTCCATGCAGACATAAGAATGGTCCTTTGAGGATCAAAATCTGGGTCATATATGTTCAGGTTCATATGTTGGGTGAAAAGGTCAGGGTTCTAATATAGTATGAGATGGAACAAATAAGATAAATACCTAAACAACCCTTTTGAGTTGAATTGGGTCAGCTATTCCACCATTGAAAAGTCAACGTGCTCTGAGAAGTCAAGTCAATACTCCTGCATCTTATCGACTATCTTTAACTTGAAAAGGATGGCCATTTGCTCTACATACATTGCCGTGTCATCCTTCATGCCAAAAATGAGAGCCATCATTGACAGCACGTCTTAGATAGCTGGCGTGAATTGAGCTCTTGGTGTAGGGAGCGTGGGTACCATAGTATTACCATCGGCCATCTATAACTCAGACCTCAAAAACCTTGTTTGAGTGTTGACATTCACCCGCATCCTTTGCATCATATAAATAGTGGGGAATGTAGTAGTATTTTCATAATGTAGGGCTAACATGTCCATGATATCTTGTGGGGTGATATGCACCATGAAGGGACCTCGTTGAATGGTGCAAGATGGTGCATGGAGCAAGTTTGTGCATAATTCAATCAAATCAGGGCATGGATGCACAGCTGGGACAATGAACTAAGCCAGTTGTGAGGTCCACATCCTCATGTCAAATGTCTCGTATTGGCCTGCTCAAACTCTCTAAAGACACCTTTGATGTGCCCCTTCTCTAAGACTCTTGTTATTGGTGTTTTGCAATATCGGGTCCATGATTCCATCTGCGTAATCCTATACTTTTGATGGGTCATTAGCTTGACCAAATATCAAGATTCTAGTTCTCAGATAGGTTCTTGATGGTTGTGTAGGAGCTAAAGCATATGATTTACTAGAAAGTAACCTATCAAGAAATCCAGACGTCACAGCTCCTTGTTGTGAAGATGATTCTCCCACCATCTCTATATCTTTTATGCAATATCTGATATGAACCTTGTGCAAGGTAGAAACACTCTTACTAAAGCAAATTTTACTAGGTGCTAACAAATCACAAGGAGCAGGATATTTTCACAAGTGCAGGAATGCTTGAGAGTTTGTAAACTTTAAATCTTGCTAAGAGATATTTATGGACCTATCAAGTCTCAAATAGCATTAAATTCGGATGACCGTTAGCAAATCCTACTCAATCTTCAGGGAACAATAGGGTGGACACACTATGCAAGTTGTGGTGCAAGGTACTTTGGAGATTTCAAAAGATTTGGGAAGCATTTAATGTGGCAAAATTTGAAGAATTAAAAGAAACTTACTAAGCCACCAACTCTGTGTTTAAAACACTTATTTAAAAGGAAAGTGGGAAAATAACAATGGAAAAAAAAATAATGTGGGAATGAGAAACTACCTAACTACATTAATTAAGCATCTTTATTTCCCTTTGAGATCAAAAAAAAAATTTCTAATGTCTCCATGACAAGCCAGCTTATGTTTCCATACAAGTGATTGAGATGGGTATACCTTTGGTGAAATGTCCTCTGTGTAGGCCACACAAATTCACCTGCATTTGAGTTAGTCTAAATCAAATATGCTTTTGACATCCATAAGCTCTTCTTGTTCTTGAAAGCCCATCAAATACTAGTTCTTCATGCTGTCGTGTCTCATCAAGAAATTGATGGCTGTTGGTTCTCCACTCTGTGTCTTTTGATATCCATCATCTTTTGGCTTATCTCCTTTTGCCTCATTTTTAGGTTCCATTGCATCATCATGCTCCTTGATGACTTCAACCTCTTGAAAGGATAAATCTGAAAGCTGGCATCCTCTCTGTATACTTAGTTGAGTCTTAATGTTGTCTTCTCCACATTTGGCTAGTTCATGGCCTCCTTGAATAATAGTGTAACCTATCCCAATGACTTGATCAAGGAAGTGTCCATGCTCCTCCATATCTTCTTGCAAAGTGAGAAAAAAGTCAGAAATGATCTCTTCCTCATCAGAGGTTAAGGCAAAATCTTGTGACTTGTCCTTTTGTTCATCAAAGGGTGTACCTATGGTGATTTCCTCCTCATCTGTCATGAAATCTTCTTGACTAGCCATGAACCGAGTATACTTTTCTTCAAAATTTTCAGCTGATTCATGATCTTCTTTCTTTCAGCTTGGAATCTTGTCATCATGCTGAAGGACCTGAGGATGGGTATAGGAGGTATCTTTTGGTGTAGGATTTTTTCTAAGGTCTGAACGCTCTATCTCTCTTTTTCTAAGCAATCTCATCTTTGACTCTAATTCCTCAACTTGCTTAGCTAGATTTTATTGAAAGAGTCTTTCCTAGAGCTCATAGGAATCATCATAGAAGGGGGGAGTGTCTGAAGGCTGAGATGAAAAGCAAGAAGCTTCTTAAGGAATGGTGAGAGGGACTTGAGGGGAAAGTGAGGGCTTGGAGTCCACTTCCTTCACTGCCAATATAGACTCGACACTATTGGGGAAATAACCTTGACAGGTTTGATTTGGTTCATGAGCAGGGTTTGCGTATATTTGATATGAAACTTGTGGCAATGAATGTGTAGGTTGATAGACTTGGTAAGGTTGTCTCTCATGAATGCTCAGCATTTATTCTAAAAATGAAATCAAGCCACACACATCCAACATCTCATATGTAAGCCTTTTTCAATTTGCTCTTTCAATGGGATCCCATTCACTTTTAATCAGATCTACTGCATCCCTTATTTGATGGATGACATGATTAGGAATTTCTTGGCTGTATCACCTTCTGTCGTCAAGCTCCAATACATATTTTTTGTATCCTAGTAATGCTTTCTTGAAGGTGAAAATAAGATTAGGTTGAGTATGGGATGTGACATTTGGGAAGACTGGGCATCAGACTGGTATAACTCATGACAGGGTTGAGGCTGGTCATATCAGACCTGTGAAGGGTAAAACTCATGACCATATACATCCTTGTTGCTTAATGTGATTCCAGGAGAAACTTGATCTTGATTAAAAATATATGGAGTGTAAGACTTATAGCTCTGAGTAACAGAATTATACATACCAAATGGTGATTTCTTGATGATACCAGGACCGCTTAATCGACTAATTTAACTCAGAGTCACCATTGGTGTTGATAAAAAGCCTCCAAAGGCTAGTTGGCCAAAGAACACACCAAAAATTCTTCAACTCCTTGAAAGATTGGTCCCATTGGGCATGCCAAAAACTATTGATGTTTAAAAGTGCACTTGATTCTAATCAACAACAATGGGAAGTTTCAAGCCTTGGGATATTACGGCTTGAAACAACCTCCAAATTTTAGAGAAGCTGGTCTCTTATTTCATATCAAGTGTGGGGGGAAAAGGATAGGAAATTAAATATAAACTCAAATGTAGGAAATGAAACCTACTATGGCAATGCACCTGAGTGTAATTATGGCCTTAACCTTGAGTACAGTGAGACTATATGTAGGATTCATTCACATTTAAGAGCAAACAAGTGCATGATCAATGTAAAAGATTGAAACAATAGAAAAAAGGCTCACAATAGAGGCTTCTTTTGTTGAGATATAGGAAATGTCAACAAAGGCATAGGGCTCAATCTTCTTATAAGAATCTTCCAATCACATAAGAGGCATAGAAACACATACAATTATGTAAACCTTTTGACTCAAGAAAATGAGACAAAAGTAAATGACATTTTTAATCACAACCCTAGAAAATCTACAGTATAGACTACTTTTGCCAATGACACAATATCAACAAAGGCATAGAGTTCAATTTTCTTAATTCATTCAGCCACATAAAAGGCACATAGACATGCATAGTTACATCAACTTTACAACTCAAGAAAATGAGACAAAAGCAAATGATACTATTTGGTCACGAACTCTAGCAAATCTAAACTCTCCTTTTTTTCTTTTTTAATAATGGATCCCCTTCTTTATAGCCTCATATGTCTCCTTTCACCATCCCCTTTCCCACACAATTCTACTCCACCCTTAACTCACAGAGGACAAATAGACAGTGCCTTCAATGCCTGGGATGTATCCTGCTCTAATTAGGAAGTGGCCATGCTGGGGCGGGATGACTGCCCTGACTGTGGTATGTCGATTCATGACTAGCTCATTCCATCACCTACTTAGCCGCACAACTATCCATTATGCCTTTGCTTATAGGGGACAAACAAATGGCCTTTTAATGTTTGTAGGCTCCAAAAACCTACCCGATGAACTATTCCATCTACCAAAAATAACTCCCACCGAGTTTTCCTCCATCTCGCTTTGCTGTAATAGATACATAGAACACTCTATTTTTTTGAAATGGGAGAGGACACTTAGTTGATTTCCTAAAATTCTCCTTATTGCTTAGAAGGCACTAGAGGACAACACTTGGCACTTTCCACCTAATTTATCAAAGACACGTGACTCTCTCCACTTTCTCTATATCCTATTTAGGAACACTCCACCTTTGACACCTGTTGCAATCTGCTTCTTCCATACTTAGCAATTTTAACAAAATAAACTCACCACATTCCTTGCCTGAGCAACTACAAAAAAAGATGGATGTACATGGCCATCTTTGCTTGGTGACACTTGACACTTCCACAAACCTTTGAAATAAAACCTAGGACCCACCACAATCTTTATTTGGAAATGAATCTTGAAGATGATCTCTTAGAAGTTGACACGTGGTGACCTCCACTATTCTTGAGAAGATACGTGGCATCTTCTGCTTCTTTCAAAAATGGAATAGAAAGGGGATTAGAAAGTGACACTTGGCATTTTCCACTACTCTTCGCCACTTAGACAAAATGAAACAATGCTTTCTTGCCTTTCAAAAAGGTACTGGTCCCTTTGTATTTTGGGACACTTCCTTGAGCTGCCCGATGAACCAAAATGGTTCAATGGTTTAACAGTTTAATACTATGTGCCATTTACATGTTAATCGAGGTATTGAACCCAAAATTTTGAACCATTGAATTGAACCCAGGTGTTGAATTGACTGTCTCTCAAATACCGACATGTGGTGACTTCTGCTTTCCTCCAAAAAGTAGTTTAGGGCCTTTTGCGACTGCCACCTGGCACTTTCCACATGATCCTGCTACTTAGCTTATTGAAACCCTTCCACCAAAAAAATAGATGAAATGCAGGTGCCGATATGAGACCCAAATGCTGACACATGGTGACTTTTGTTGAGTGGCTATTGGATACATGGCACATTCTGCAGCCTTCTTGAAAGTTATGAAAATTGTCTCAGACGATGCCAGTTGGCCGGCTCCGTGTTTCAGAAGGCAACACTTGGCAGTTTCCACTCAAATTCAACACTTAGGCAAAAATGAAAGGAGGAAACAAAAAGGGGAAAGAGAACCCATTCTTAGATTATGCCACTTGGCAGCCTCCACTGCACTTTGACACTTAGACAGAAAAGAAATGCGCGCTCTGTTCCAAAACTCTACCGCCATGACCAAGGTATGCCAGAATTATAATTACGGTGCTCGACTAAAAATTTGAAAGCAACATAGAGTGAAAATTTACTCTATAGGTTCTCCTTGGATAATATAGTCACCCTTAATTTAAATATGAACATTTCTAGAATAGTTGACAATAAATAATAGCTGATTAATCCTCAATTTGAAAAAATAAAATAATTACCTATCCCAAAAATTGATTGGGATAAAGAGGAAGAGGATCAAATTGAGGTTAGAACTCTCCCAATAATAAAGAGAATTGAGAAATGGTTGAGGGAATGTAGGCTGGAATAAGATCAAAATAAAGGTTCCCTACAATGTGCATCATTGGTTGAGTCACCATTCCCAATAAGCTCTTCTAATCAGCTTATTGCCATCTATGATGTAGGTAATTCCAAGCCTAAAATTGGAAGGGGTCCTATCATCAGAGAATCCAAGAAAACCCTCACAACTATTCTACCCCCTCATGCCACTAGATCAAGAACTAAAAGCAAGAAGAAGAAGCAGATTTCTAAGAGAATAGTTGTAAACTTGAATTATGAAGAAGATTCAGGAGAAGCAACAGGTGATAAAGACTCTGATTCACTAATGGCAGAGGAGGTCAATGAAAAACAATAGACAAAATTTAATTTATAGTTTTTTGACCTAATGATGATTTTATATGTGCCTTCTGATCAATTAAATCTTGATAAAGAAGTCCCAGCCTCTACACCCAAATGATTGGAAAGTTTGATCAATGACAAAAAATAGTCTCATTTTCATTGCCATTGGAGGACATGGTTAGCAAGTGCCTAGGGAAGACTCATAAATCTAAGAAGTTAAAAACAACATCCAAGGTAGACATCAGCCCTAACACAGGGAATTAGAGTGCAGATATAGCTTGGCCAATAACTAATGAGGAATTTTAAGATCCTATAGTTTAGGATTTTACAATTGATAAGATAGATCTTGGGACTGTATCATGTGCCACAGATGTGCATCACCTTGAAGCATCCACCAAAAGGATATTCAATCAAACTTGGAAAGATGAAAAAGATAAAAGGAAGTTAAAATATACCTTGCAGTCAATAGTAGAGTACATTGACACCATTCATAACCTAAATCCACAACCTATTAACCAACTACCCCTATCTTTTAATCCAAAATTATCAATCAATCAAAAGATGCTGGAATAGATACACAAAAACAAAATGGTTGCCAAGGTATTTGATGATTGGTTAGATGGCATCATCTAGAAAGGTACATAATACATTCATGAATTGAATAATATATATGATCAAACCACAGCTACCATCAAAGACTTGAAAACACATAATGCTTTATGGATAAAAGATGAATGTAAATGGATGAATATAATGAATCAAATTAATTAAGTATAGAAGTATGGGATATCAAAAATTTTGTCAAAAAATAATATGAAAAGTATGAATGATTATATGTTGTATGTAAGTAAGAAAAATATTGAATAGAGGAATTCAGTATCCAAACAATGGAGAATTGAATTTATGAAAATGATCAAAAAAATAATTGAATTCACTCAATCCTTGCAACACGATTTACAATGTATCGATGTAAAGTATATGAAGGATGAAGAGGAACCCAAAAAATACATCGATACTGTGATTTAGTCTTTTAAGGAAAAGATCAACTTCATAAAAAAAATGACAACTTATTAGCCAAAAATTTCTTCCACATTTCAAAGGTGGAGTCACTCCATATCTATGTTGATGCACTCCTAGAGCATGCCAAGAAAGTAGAGAAAATTTGGAGAGAGAAAGACATCTGGAAGGGAAGAGTGAAACACATCTACATCCCTAATTTCTCAAAAATCTAGGAATTTGTTACAGCATCTCAAGATTGGAAAGCGCAACTTGCCTCTTCAACTGAGCAAAATAAATCTAAAGATTTTAAGCCATCTCCTCAGTCTTAATCTTACCTAAATAATATTTTATTTAGTTATTTAGTTGGTATTCTATTTAAAACTTGGTTTTTAAATGAGTTTGTAAAAACTAAATCCCATATAGGTAAGAGTTACTTTAACTCTGGGTTTTGTTTAAAATATTGAATAATTAGGGAAACTATATATATGTCTTTTTAGTTGTTGAAGCAAGAGAAGAAAAAAGAAAAAGAAAAAAGAAGTTTTAAAGCTGAAGATTACCTATTTTACAATATATATGATGTTTATTTGAAATTTTTTTCATCTAAGAATGAAAAGGAGAAACAATTACTGCATACTTAAATTTGTGCGTTTGAGTATTTGAAATCAAATTTTTTTTGTGAGATCTTCTTTCATATGGTGATTTCTCTTTTATTGGACAACTCATTGTATGTATTTTATTGTTTATTGGTTTAGAAATTTACATGTTTATATTTCGTTATTATTGAAGATGGTATTTGTGTATTCTATTACCAAATGATGTTATAAAATCTCCTATTCATAGCATGATGATGTGTGGATGTTAGTTTATCTTTAAGCACTTTCTGGTTAAAAGTGTATCTAAATATTTAGAATAATTTAAATTCATTGAAGATATTAAAGGGAGATATAACTTAATTAAAAGGGGAATTATTCTTGATAGTTCACCCATTTATTGATTAACGTATTTGTTCTTGAAATAAACGGGTATAGAGTTAGAAGAAATTAAGACAAATCTGTTAGCCAACAGTTTTTGGTGACTCCACTGGAGAAACGAAGAATATTTGTTGAAAGATTAGTCGCCTTAATATGAAGCAAAAATGGTGCTTCCACATGAAAATATAACTTCTATTCTGCAACCTAATCTTGGTTTTCAAGATGAGCAAGAAGATATAATTGGTCAGTTAAATACCCTTGCTTGGCACACTCATCAGAATATTGATGATTATAAGAAGGCAAGAAGAGTATTAGAAAGAAAAGAAGATTTGGCTAATAATTTGAGATTAATATTGCTCAAGAAAAGGAGAAGACAAGTGGAAAACATAATAAGAAATCAAGCCCCTGAAGTATGAAGAGATCAAGAATAGTCTAAAAACCAATAACTGCCTATCTAATCACAAAATTATAAGTTGGATTCTAGAAGGTACACAAGATCTTTGAGAAGAGAGGGAGTTGAAGATCCTATTTTTAAAATTCTACAAAGCTTAAATTTTCCTTATATTTTTACCCATATCAAAAGATCTAGAAGTAGACCTCTTAGCCCCCTATACCCTCTACATCCCCTATCTGTCAAGACTTAACTCTATTTGGTACCATCATCCCTTATTCTATAAGCTTTCTACTAATGGTGTAAAATTAGGGAGCAGTCATAGGGCCTCTAAATTTAGGGGCCAACCTGAATACTATACCTAAAAATGCAAGGGAAAACTTGCCTAAGTTTAATGGAGATGGGAGACAATCACCAGAGGAATCTCTGAGTGCCTTTACAACAGCATGTGGTGTGTTAGGTGTGCAACATCAAGATGTAGCCATATGAATTTTTGTGCAAACTCTAACTAATAATACAACATAATGGTTCTATCATCTCGTTGACTCTTCAATTATGAACTGGAATGATATAAAATCTGCATTTAAAAATAGGTTCAAAAGCATAAAAGATGAACATTTAGTTCTTGCTTAGTTGACTCAACTCAAGAAATAAATACATGAGCCTATGAGGGAATTTATAGCCAAATTTAATAGAATAGTACACAAAATCCCAATTGCTAAAAGACCAACTACTAAGAATTAGAAATGTTAATTTATTAATTCTCTGCCTCTTGATATTAGCTTCCATCTTAGAAGAGGTGTAATTGCTGACTTGGCAGTCACTCTAACCTTGGTGATTGGTTTAGAAAATGATCTTATTATGGCTGGAAAATGGAAGAAAGAAGTCCAAATACCTAATACTCATCTTTCATCCTCTACAGATCATGTGGTCCAAATATTGGTGAAAGATATGATTACCTTAAAAAGGTAAATGCCTAAGGTTAATACCCCATTTCAACAACCATATCAAGATATTAACAGGAGAAATCTTAATCAATAGATAAATACTTGTAAGACATTGCCACTCACATCAACATAACCAAAGTTAGCTATTGAAGCTCTTCTTAGGAGAGGGAATATGTGTACCTTTCATTTGACTACTGATCATGATGGGAATTCTTGTCTGGAGATGCTTAGATATGCTCAAATGGCTGCTACTCAAGATGTATTGGGAAAGGCTACCAAAGAAAAAAAGAACTTTGAGGAACCTGGTGACTCTAAAATACTCTTCCTATAATATGAATCAGATTCAGAAAAAGGAGGTGAAATATTAGTTACTCTCAAAGATACTTCATGTGTTGTCTTGACTAGAAATCAGAAGAATATGAGATTTTTTAATACTCAAGAAGTGCTTTTTAAAGGTAAAGAACCTTTTACTAGAAACTTTGATGCTAATCTGAAGACCCAAGAAAATAAATTGTACATATAAATGGTCATGAGACTTTTTTTGATATTTTATAATTTTGTAAGTCTGTAAAGATTCAAATATCCCCTGCTGAATGCCTTATGTTGAAACCCACCGAACTTGATAAATTAGTTAAATATGTCAAAAATGGCCCTACACAAGTTGAAATTGAGAGTCAATTAAATGTTAATACTCAGTCTCCTATTGCCCAATTATTTGCTTCTCCACTTGAATCACCCACGCATACTCCTAGAATGACCCTCAATTCATTTGATGATACTTCTTACATGGTTGATATGAAGCCCAACCTATTTTATGTTTCTTTATTCATAAATGGTCATAAACTCAGTAATTGTATCATAGACTCAGGTGATTTTTATAATATAATGCCTTCTTATATAGCTAAAGCCTTAGGATTATCCCTTACAAAAATATTTGGTAGATGTTTCTCCATGGATGGCAAACATATTTTTTTACTCGAACAAATTAAAGATGTACGAGTTGCTCTTGTAGCCCATCTTGATAAAAGGGTGAAGTTGAATATCTTGGTAGTGGATATTCTTGATAGTTATGGGATGTTGTTGATCAGGACTTTTTGCAAAGATTTAGGTGGGAAGATTAAATTGGATTGGTTAAAAGCTACAATTCTAGTGGGAAAGTAGAAAGTTAAGCTAGTTACTAAACTTAAATACAAATTTACTGTATATCCTTTTGATGATCCTAAGTCTCAGATTTTATTTGATGAATGTGAATTTGGTAATTATTTTCTCTCTTCTCAAGAAATGAAGGAAGAACCTATCCCAAAATTTGTTCATTCAGATGATATATGGAATATGAAATTTGATGGTAGTTGTGCTACCATTGGTTCAGGAGATGGGGTTGTTTTGATCTCACATAAAGGTAAAACTTTTCCTTACTCTTTCAAGTTAGAATTTAAAAATACTAATAACTTTGTTGAGTATGAATCCCTATTTTTGGGGTTAAATGAAGCCAAAGGAAAAGGTATACAAATGCTCAGAGCAAAAGGAGATGCTAAATTAATTCTTAAGCAACTGAGAGGCATTTTTTAGTTTAAAATGAAAGATTACGACATTACAGGAACAAAGTTTGAGATGAGATAAAAAAATTTTGATGCCTTTTCTATTGAAGCAATTTCTAGAGATATAAATACATGACTATATTCTCTAGCAGTGTTAGCTTCCCTTTTCCTCCCACACCTTGATTTAAACATAGATTCATATAGAATAGAATTGGTCTACCATCCTAATGTCCTAGATAATGCTGAAAATTGGCAAGTGTTTGAGAATGATAGGAAGATTAGAATATTCTTGGAGAATCCTGAGGTGTTTCTAGGAACTTATTTTAAAGTTTCTGAAGCAAGATGTAAAGAATATAGTGTTGATTTTTAGAGCTAAAAGCTTCACTAATGAGGTAATATTGAGGTTGCTGGGATTACATAGTAACTGACATTAGTCAGAACCAACTGACATCGGTTAGGGGTCGATCGGCATCGGTCAGAACCAATCGACATCGGTTAGGGGTCGACCGACATCGGTCATCTTTAGACTGACACCGACTTCTGTGCGTTTCCATAATTGCTATTTTTAGGAGAACAGTTAGTTTGCATGTAAAGACTAAAATTAGTCTTGAGTTTTTTTTTAATTATTGTTTGCTTTCAATTCTATTTAAGAGACCCATGGGGCAGTATTCTAATTTGAGCAAGATAAGCAAGATCAAGAAGATCTACAAGAATCAAGAAGATTATTAAAAAAATCTTGTTCCATGATTGCTATAGCAATTTGAGTGTGTTTTTATAATTTTCTAATTTTTAGTTACTTATTACTTCTGGTTTCAATTCTGTGTTTAGTTGCTTATACAAAAGGAATCAATTATACTCTAAGATCCTAACAACTAGTATCAGAGTGTGTTAGTGTTTGTTGATTATAGAATTCACTCACAGGGCTTTTTGATTGAGTGGGAGTAAAGCAATGGCAGAAGAAAGTAAACTAAGAATGGAGATATTCAATGGCAAGAATTATCAATTATGGAGGATGCAAATTGAAGATTATCTATATCAAAAAGATCTGTATTTACCATTGGGTGGGGTTTCAAGGAAGCCCACAGATATGAAAGATGAAGAATGGAATGTTCTTGATAGAAAGGCTCTTGGATCTATAAGGTTGAGCTTGGCAGCTTCTATGTTTTCCAACTTATCACAGGAAAAGACAATGGTAGAGTTAATGGATTCTTTGATAAATTTATATGAAAAACCCTCAGCTTCGAATAAGGTATATTTTATGAAGCAATTATTTAATTTGCAAATGTAGAAAGGTGGATTTGTATCTAGTCATCTTAATGATTTCCATACAATAGTAAATCAGTTAAATTCAATCAAAATAGTTTTTGATGATGAAATTAAGGCTCTCTTAATCTTATGCTCTTTACCTAAAAGTTGGCATAGTTTGGTAATGGCAGTTAGTAATACTGCATCTACTTCAAATATCTTGAAAGTTGATGATGTTGTTAGTGTAATCTTGAATGAATAAATTCATAGGAAAAGCACATGGGAAACATCAGGTAATGATTTAAGTGTTGAAAGTAGGGGAAGGCAAAGAGAGAAGGGAAAGCAAGAGAAATCAAGGTCAAAAATGGGAAGTAGATCCAAATCCAGAAATGGAAGAATAACCTGCTAGAATTGTGGAAAGAAAGGGCATGCAAAGAAAGATTGTCGGTTGAAGGATAACAAAGAAAATCAACATGAAGGTAATAAAAAACAAAAAGTTGTAGGTATTGTTGCATAGGATGCTCTTATATTTTCTTTGGATAATAAAGTAGAATCATGAGTTTTAGATTCTAGTGCCTCTTTCCATGCAACCCCAAATAGAGAATTTTTCAATGATTATGTCCATGGAGATTTTGGAAAAGTTTATTTAGGGGATGATGAGCCTTGTAAAATTATTGGCAAAGGAAAAGTGCAGCTGAAATTGTAGAATGGCAACACATGGGTGTTGAAGGATGTCATGCATGTACCCATCCCGAAGAGGAATCTAATTTTTGCAAGAAAGTTGGGTGATGAGGGTTGCACAGTAACTCTCACAGCTGAATCTTGGAAAGTTTCCAAGGGTGCACTTGTATTAGCAAAAGATAAGAGAGTAGGTACACTTTATATATCTACTTGTATTACTGATTATTCTCCTTTTATTTTATCTAATTTAGATGTAGATGCAAAGTTGTGGCACTGTAGGCTTGGTCACACGAGTGAGAAGGGAATGAATGTTCTTAAGTCAAAAGGTAAGATTTCAGATTTGAAAAGCATAGATATAGATTTATGTGAGCATTGTATTTTTGAGAAATAGAAGAAAGTGAGGTTTCTCAAAACTGGGTCAACAAAGAAGCACAAGTTGGAGCTTGTTCACACAGACGTGTGGGGACCAGCTCAGGTAGCTTCTATTAGAGGATCACAGTATTATGTTTTTTTCATTGATGATGCCACAAGAAAGGTATGGGTTTATTGCATAAAGAGAAAATTTGATGTTTTTGACACATTTAAGAAATGGAAAGCTTTGGTTGAGAATGAAACAGGTTTGAGATTGAAGTGACTTAGATTTGACAATGGTGGTGAGTACTGCAGCAATAAATTCAATAGTTACTATTCTATGAGTGGAATACGTAGGGAAAGGATGGTTCTAAGGATGCCTCAGTAAAATGGAGTTGTTGAAAGGATGAATAGAATAATAATGGAGTGTGCACGGAGTATGAGGTTGCATGTTGGTTTGCCCTTATAGTTTTGGGTAGAAGCTGTAGATACTATGGTTTACCTAATTAACAGAGGACCTTCTACTACACTGGATGGTGGAATTATAGAAGAGGCTTGGATAGGTAAAAATATAGATCTTTCATTTCTCAGAGTTTTTGGTTCTAAAGCTTTTGTGCATATGATAAAGAAAATAGAAAGAAGCTGGATGCTAAATCTATGCGGTGCACTTTCATTGGTTATGGTTTTGAAGATTTCAGATTCTAGTTGTGGAATTTAGAAACTAACAAAATTATTAGAAGCTGTGATGTAGTTTTCAATGAGAAGGTGATGTATAGTGATCAGCTCAAGAGGCTAAATAATTTTGAGCATGTCAATCTTGATTTGGAAGAGGTTATGATCCAAAATGAGCTCGTGGGTAAAAATCATCACTCACAGAAAAACATAGATACTGACATCGATCAAGTGGAAATAGATGTCAATCAGGTGGAAACTAATGTCAGTTAGGTGGAAACTGGCATCGATTAGGAGGAATTGACATTGGTCGGGTGCAGACTAACATCGATCAGAGATGACTGAGATCAATCACTGTTAGAAGAAAATTTGGGTGGACAACAAGCTGTAAATGAGCCCATAAGGAGGTCTAAAAGGGTAAGTAAACCTCCAATTCATCATTCCCCTTCTTTATACTACTTATTGTTCACTGATGGTGGAGAAACATAAAGTTTTGATGAGGCAATGTAGGTAAAATCCAGGAAATAGTGGGAGCATGTCATGAATAAGGAAATTGATTCCTTGGAAGAGAACCATACATGGGATTTGGTTGAGTTGCCAGCCAGAAAGAAACCACTAAAAAACAAATGGGTATACAGGTTAAAGGAAGGAGAGAATGGACAAATGAGACATAAGGCTAGGTTGGTATTAAAGGGATTTGCACAGAAACTAGGTATTGATTTTGGTGAATTTTTTTCTCTTGTAGTAAAGATGACTTCTATTCGGACTGTATTGTCTTTAGTTGTTATTGAGGATTTGTATCTTGAGCAGCTTGATGTTAAGACATCATTTCTTCATGGAGATTTGGATGAAGAGATATATATGGATCAGCTGAAAGGTTTTGAGGTCAAAGGTAAGGAGAAACTTGTGTGTAGGTTGAAGAAAAGCTTATATGGTCTTAAGCAAGCTCTGAGACAATGGCATTTGAGGTTTGATAGGTTTATGACAGAGCATGGCTTTAGTAAATGTCAATCTAACCATTGTGTTTATTTTAATAGATTGGATAATGGTAGTTATATTATCTTGTTACTGTATGTAGATGATATGCTTGTTGCAGGTTCACACATGCAGGAAATTACTGAGCTTAAGGTAAAATTAGCTCACACATTTGCCATGAAGGATTTAGGAGCAGTAAAGAAAATCCTAGGCATGAGTATTAAGAGAGATAGGAAAAATCATAGTTTGATTTTGTCTCAAGAGGATTATGTGAATAAGGTGTTGGAGAGGTTCAATATGCAGGATGCAAAATCGGTAAGCACACCTATGGCTGGACACTTCAAGTTGAGCAAAGAATAGTGTCCTAAATCACATGATGAGGTTGATTACATGAGTAGAGTTCCATATGCTTCAATAGTTGGGAGCTTGATGTATGCAATGGTATGTACTAGACCAAATATTTCCCAAGCAGTGGGAGTTGTCAGCAAGTTTATGGCCAATCCAGGTAAGGAACACTGGAAAGTAGTTTAGTGGATTCTCAAATATCTAAGAGGGACCAGTAGTAGGCATTTATGCTATGGAGGGTCAAACACTTCTCTACATGGGTATGTAGATTCAGATATAGAAGGTGACTTGGATGGTAGGAGAAGCACCACATGATATGTGTTCACTATTGGTGGAATGGCAGTTAGCTAAATTTCAAAGTTGCAGAAGGTTGTTGCCTTGTCTACTACAAAGGCAGAATACATTGTAGTCATAGAGGCTAGCAAGGAAATGATTTGGATGACTCAGTTCATGGAAGAGTTGGGAAAGGAGCAAGAGAGTTGTATATTATACAGTGATAGTCAAAGTGCAATTCATTTGGCAAAGAATTCAGCCTTTCATTCAAGAACCAAACATAGACAGCTTAGGTACCACTTCATTAGATAGGTATTGGAGGATGGACAGTTGAAGCTGGAAAAGATCCATACGAATAAGAACCCTACTGATATGTTAACAAAGCCGGTAACAAAGGAGAAGTTGAATCTTCTTTCAACTTTTGTTGGTCTTCAAGATTGAACTTGAAGAGGGAGAAACAAGCCAGAGATGTTTAGAGAATGTTGTTGTACAGGTACAGGTGCAGCTGTTTATCTCCAAGTGGGAGATTGTTGAGTTGTGGAGCTAAAAGCTTCACTGATGAGCTAATGTTGAGGGTGCTGGGCTTACACAGTAACCAGCATCAGTCAGAACCAACAGACATTGGTTAGGGGTCAGTCGGCATCGGTCATCTTCAGATCAACACCGACTTCTGTACGTTTCCAAAATTGCTATTTTTAGGAGAACAGTTAGTTTGCATGTAAAGACTAAAATTAGTCTTGAGTTTTTTTTTCTAATTATTGGTTGCTTTCAATTATATTTAAGAGACCCATGGGGTAGTATTTTAATTTGAGCAAGATAAGCAAGATCAAGAAGATCTGTAAGAATCAAGAAGATTATTAAAAAATCTTGATCTATGATTGCTGTAGCAATCTGAGTGTGTTTTTATATGTTTCTAATTTCTAGTTACTTATTACTTCTAGTTTTAATTCCGTGTTTAGTTGCTTATACAAAAGCAATCAATTGTACTCTAAGATCCTAACATATAGTCCTAACTCAGGGATCAATTCAAAGGATGATGTAATTCAGTTGAATAAAAATAAAATCCTCAAAGGATTGGTCTCTTTAGAACAGTTTTTTACTCAATAAGATGAATATACAAAAGGCAAGCTTGTTCAAAATTTTAGAAAATTGGGGGACTATGAGAAAATAAACATTGAAAATGACACTGATCCTAAGTGGATTTATATTTTTATATGTTGTTCACTAGAGGAGAGAAACAAATTGACTAATCTGTTAATTAGGTATAAGGATATCTTTGCTTGGTGTTATGATGACCTCAAGGATTTTAGGCATGGGCAATTTTAGCATCATATTCTTTTGAAAACAATTGTAACCTCATTTAGGTAGAAGTTGAGAAATTATAATCCAAAAGTTGTTGAGGCCATGTTTAAGGAGATTGACAAAATGTTGAAGGCTGGGATTATTAGTCCATCTAGGTGGCAAACATTATCCTTGTACGTAAAAAAATGGAGAAATAAGAATCTGTGTTGATTTTAGGAACCTAAACCAAGCTAGTTTGAAGGATAATTATCCTTTACCTATGATGGATCACATCTTGAAAATAGTTGGTAAGTTAGAAATGATGTCCATGCTGGATGGATTTTTAGGTTATAATCAGATAAGTGTAGCTGCAACTGATCAACATAAAACTACTTTTTCTACACCTTGGGGAACTTTTACTTATAACCGTATGCCCTTTGGTTTAATTAATGCTAGTGAAACTTCTCAATATGTGATGGATTCATATTTTAGAGATATAAAAGATAGAATTATTGTCATTTATCTTGACGATCTAACTATTTTATAAAAAAATAGATCATCTGAAGGATGTAGAGATCATTTTACAAAGGTGTTGAAGTCATGGCATATCTCTTAACCCTAAGAAGTCAATTTTATATGTAACAGAGGGTAAGTTGTTGGGACACTTAGTTTTAAAGGATGGAATCGAGATTGACCTAGAAAGGGTTAGAGAAATACAACAACTAAGCCTTCCTTCAAATACAACTAGAGTTAAGTCTTTCTTTGGCCATATCAACTTCCTTAGGAGGTTCATTATTTATTTTTCTAAAATTATAAAACATTTTTTGGGGATGATGAGTGAAAAATAGGCTTTTTGATGGAATGAGACTGCTAAGAAAGCATTTGAAGATATTAAATAAGCAATTGCACAAACACCTACTCTAGTAAATCCTGACTTTTAAAAATATTTTATTATTTATTGTTATGCTTCAGAACATACCATGTTTGGTATCTTATTATAGAAGATTGAATTGAATGTAGAATCCCTAATAACCTTTATGAGTGTTCCTCTCAAGAAGCATGAACTTATATATTATTTAATTGAGAAACAAGCTTTCACTATGGTAAGGCTATCAAACAATTCATATATTGCATTCTACACTCTCATTTAGTTGTGTTTGTGCCTAGTTTAGCTGTAAAAAGTATTCTCACTCAAAAAGATGTTGGGATAGATAATAGAGCAATATAGGTTGATAAAATTCAAGAATACGACTTGGAGGTTAGGCAAACCAAATTGGTTAGAGGTCAAGATTTGTGCAAATTGATTTTTGGAAGTAAGGAAGAAGAATAATAACTTCCTACTGTCTTATTGGTGAGCTTACAAGATCCATGCTTCATAAACGTGGCACACTATCTTACTTATGGAGACTATCCTAGTCACTTATCCCTAAAGAAGAAAAGGAATATGAGGTTAAAAGCAACAAAATATGTCATTTAGGTTGATGTCCTATACAAAAAGGGACTATATGGAACCTTTCTAAGCTATGTAGATAAAGAACAACAATACAAATTGTTGGAAGTTTTTCGTAATGAACCATGTGGTGGACATTTCTCTTCTTTGGTCACATCATTCAAAATCCTTAGAAATTGTTATTATTGGCCAAGTATATTCAAAGATGCATATAAATGGGTGGCTAACTATGAGAAATAGAAAATATTTTTAGGAAGGCCATAACTTACAACATTACCTCTGAGGCCTGTCATTATTGAAGAACCTTTTAAATAATGGGGATTAGACTTCATTGGGCCTCTTCCACCTCCTTCAAGTGTTAGACGTACTCACATTTTAATGGCAATAGACTATTTTATGAAATGGGTTGAAGTAGCCCCTGTGAAGGGAACCACTTTAGAAGTGATATGTAATTTTCTCAAAGAAAATATACTGGCACATTTTGGTGTTCCCCAAAAACTTGTGGCAGATAATGCTACCAATTTTTCTTCAATTAAACTTACTTCATTTTTCTATGAGCATAGTATCTCTCTTTCTCACTCATCAAATTATTACCCTCAAGGGAATGGACAAGCAGAGTCTAGTAAGAAAAATCTGATAGCCATCATGAAGAAATTAGTGAGTGATAACCCCAAATATTGGCATAAGAAGCTATACAAAGCAATTTGGGCTGACAGGGTAACCCCAAAAAGAGAAATAGGAATGGCACCTTTTAAGTTGGTTTATGGGATAGAAGCATAGTTATCATTACCTCTAAAATTATCTACGACTAAATTAAAAAATGTTATTGAAGATCAGTACTTTCAATATTATTTAGAGAAAATATTTATGTACTTAACTAAGATTGAGGAGGAGAGGAATAATCTGGTTTATCAGATTACTGCTCATCAAGCTAGAGTTAAAAATATTTTTGATAAAAAACTAAACCTATAAATTTCATGGAAGGAGATGAAGTATTGCTATGGGATAGAAGGAGAGAACCTAAAGGAACAAATGGAAAATTTGATTCACTTTGGAAAGGGCCTTTCAAAATTCATCAGGTACTGGGTCCTAATTATTTTAAATTAGAATATCTAGATGGAGCTATTTTACCCTTGTCTTATAATGGATATGATCTTAAGTTGTATCGACTGTGAAATAGGTGTTCCCTATTTTGTACATAGCCTTTCCTTTGTTTTTACATGTTATGTTTTCCTTTCCCAGTTTTGGTTTGTCTTGCTTCTTTTCTTCCATCTATGTGTTTCAATTTATGCATAACCAGAGTTTCTGAGTTCTTTGCATTTTTCCATAGAATACAATCCCCAGTCAATGCTAATGTTACCTTTTGAGCCACCCTTATTCAATTTTTCATGAAATTTCCTTAAGCAAGATTTGAATTATCATTTTCCCCTTATTGGTCATATCTTTGTTTATTAAAATAGCTCTTTATTTTTAAACTTTACCTACCTATCATCTGTTATGTGTGAAATTTCTAAATAATTGAACCTTTGAAATTGAACCATTCTCAAAGTTCAAGAGCTCAATGGCTCAATGGGTTCAAAACTTGATGTTTTGTAAGTAGTTATGTTCACTCAGTTCCCTTGTATAAATTAATGTATAGTTAAACCTACCGCTTAAAACTCATAGTGGAGTTCAACGGTTCACTATTTCAAAGTTCAAAGTTTCTTGAAAAGTCATGTGACTATTGGTTGGTCTGTGTAGTTCATTTCATATCTTTGAACCTTTGGATTGCACCACATTCCAAAATTTCAATGGTTCAATGGTTCAAGGGTTCAATGACTATACTCTCATATCACCCTGAGGCTTTTTCTAAGTCAAAATAATTGGGAGATTTAGAGGAGAATATATCTAAAAATCATTATGAAGAGAATTTTTTTAAATGTTTGCAAGGTTATGAATAATCATTGTTTATCAAGGTCTCGCATGAAGAATACTTGCCATTAATGCATATATCAAATTTCATGTCTTATCAAGCATTTTTATCATGTATTGTTTTGGTTAATGATTATTCGACGTGGTTAATATTTGTATCAAAAGAGAACAAGCCAAATTTGGCAAATAAACATACTGGGTGATGCAAATGGGGAACAATGTGGAGGTATAAAAAATTTTATTTCCCAATTTCATAGTTATTTCAGATACATTGAAGGTGAATTCTACTCTTCCTGCAAGCTTTTTCCATTTCTTAACTAGAAAAAAAAATTCTTTTGAGTTTCTAACATTATTTAAGAAGTTTGAAGCATTATTTTTCATTATATCCTCCAATCTGTAGCTATGAAGTTGGCTTGTCTTAGTTACGAGCATGGTTCTAGTCTCATCTATTCTCTTCCTAAATTTGGGGACACCTCTCCAGTTTAATATGGCTTAGAAGATTTTAGGGAGAGGGTTAAAATCTTGTACTAAATCCTATGCTGAAGAAGATAGTAGAAAGTGGTTTGGTCAAAGTTAAAGCCTTTCCCATGGCTGTACAGTGCCCTAAATTAGTTCTAAAGTGAATGAATAGATATGGACCCCAAAATCGATGTATTAGATATGCAAATGATAATGTGTTACTTCATGTTGATAGACAAAACTGAATGTCTTTGATGAGAATTCCACCCAAAGAAACCTATTCATATCTCAATATTAATTCTTCCTATAGGTATTTATCATTAAAAAAATGAATTATAGGAGCATGATCGTAAGGAATTGGTTATTGAAATTCTAAAAAGGGGGTTCAAGACTGCCTAGACCATTGACAAGAGATCACATGATTCTAGAAGTAAAAGATATTATGGTGTTACTACATAGGCTAAAGGGCAATGCTCAGGCATATTATTGGGAAGATTGGATTTACTTTTACATACAGGTGATCCTCCAAGGAGAGCAATATTTGGACTGGGCAGAAATTGTAGCTAAATGGTTGCATCTGGGTCTAAGTAATTATTTGAGGAATAAAGATTTTTATATGTCTTCATATATTTTCTATTGTCTAACATCTACGAGATAGTGGTTAGGGCTACCTCATGCACCCTTAGTCAAAGAAACCAAACTTTATGACTATCATTCATAGTTACAGATGCATAATTGTTATGAGAATTATAGGAAGATTAATGATGTTTTTACTAAAAGAATGATTTATGAACTAGTAGGCAATATAAGTAAGATAATGCTTGATGAAGCAATGCAACTAATCAGTATCTATGGTAGCTTCTTTATCTAGTTCTCTAGATTTATTTATATCATAGTTGGGAGTTTTGATGGTGAACCCATGAAGTTGTTTAGGTATGTTTTTAATCATTTTGTATTGATATAAGTCTATAGATAACTAGCCCATGTGGATAAGAGGTTCTCAAATAAGAAGGAAGCTGGTATCTCTTTTCCCATTGAACTTGGACATTATTCTTGTTAGTCAATTTATGACACCTTGAACTTAGAAGTGGATCTTAAAAAATTCAATTTTCAACATTATACTGCCCAATCCTAGTTTGACAGCAAAGGCTTTGCCAGAGATAATTTAGATTTTGGGATAGGATTTTCACATATCCCTCAAAAAGAGGATTATTGGGAAGATTGTTTCGATGCATTTGAAGTTAGAAAGAGACTTTGGTGTAGGTTCTCCTTGGGGAAAATATTCGCCCTTAATTTAAATATGAACATTTATAGAATAGTCGACAATGAAGAATAACTAATTGATCCTCAATTTGAAAAAATAAAACAATTATCTATCCCAAAAATTGATTGGAATAAAGAGAAAGAAGATCAAATTAAGGTTAGAAATCTCCCAGTAATAAGGAGAATTGAGAAATGGTTGAGGGAATGTAGGCTGGAATAAGTTCAAAATAAAGGTTCCTTGTAATGTGCATCAATGGTTGAATGACCATTCCCAATAAGCTCTTCTAATTGGCATATTACTATTTGTAATGTAGGTACTTCCAAGCCTAAAACTAGAAGGGGTCCTATCATCAGAGAATCCAAGAAAACCATCACAACTATTATATCCCCTCATGCCACCAGATCAAGAACTAAAAGCAAGAGGAAGAAGTAGATTTCTAAAAGAATAGATCTAAACTTGAATTTTGAGGAAGATTTAGGAGAAGCAATAGGTGATAAAGAGTCTGATTCACCAATGGTAGAGGAGGTTAGTGCAAAATAATTGATATAGGTTGCTTTATAGTCTATTGACCTAATGATGATTTTAGATGTGTCTTCTGATCAATTAAATCTTGATAAATAAGTCCTAGCCTCTGCACCCAAATGGCTACACAGTTAGATCAATAACAAAAGAAAAATAGTCCCATTTCCATTGCCATTAAAGGGCATGATTATCAAGTGCCTAGAGAAGACTCCTAAATATAATAATATAAAAACAACATTTAGGGTAGACATGGACACTAACATAGGGAAATTGAGTGTAGAAATAGCCTATCCAAAAACTAATGAGGAAGTTCAAGATCCTACAGTTCAAGATTTTACAATTGAAAAGATAGATCTTGGGACTACATCACATGTTGTGGATGTGCATCACCTTGAAACATCCAACAAAAGGATAGTCAACCAAACCTATAAAGATGAGAAAGATAAAAGGGAGTTAAAATAGACCTTATGGTCAATGGTAGAGTACATTGATGCCATTCATAACCCAAATCCACAACCTATTACCCAACTGCCCCTGTCTTTTGATCCAAAATCACCAATCAATCAAAAGATGTTGGACCAAATACACAAAAGCAAAATGGTTGCCAAGGTATTTGATGATTGGTTGGATGGCATCATCCAGAAAGGTACCAAATACATTCATGAACTAAAAAATATATATGATCAAACCACAGCTACCATCAAAGACTTGAAAACATAGAATGCTTTGTGGACAAAAGAAGAAGGTAAATAGATAAATGTGATGAATCAAATTGATGAAGTATAGAAGTATGGGATAGCAAAAATTTTGTTAGAAAATAATTTGATAGGTCTGAATGAGGATATGCTATATGTAAATAATATAAATATTGAATGGAGGAATTCAGTATCCAGACAAGGGTGAATTGAATTTATAAAAATGATCAAAGAAATAACTGAATTCACTCAATCCTTACAACATGATTTATAATGTATTGATTTAAAGTATATAAAGGATGCTGGGGAACCCAAAAATGACATCGATATTATGATTCATTCCTTTAGGGAAAATATCAACTTCATCAAAGAAAATGACAATGTATTCACCAAAAAATCCTCCTGGATTTCAAAGGTGGAGTTAGTCCTTCATCTCTATGTTAATGCACTCCCAGATCATGCCAATAAAGTAGGGAAAATTTAGAGAGAGAAAGACATCTAGAAGGCAAGAGTGAAACACATCAGCATCCCTAATTTCTTGAAAATCTAGGAATTTGTTTCAGCATCTGAGGAGTGGAAAGCATGACTTGCCTCTTTGGCTGAGAAAAACAAATCTAGAGATTCTAATCCATCTCCTCAATCTTAATCTTACTTGTATAATATTTCATTTAGTTATTCAGTTGGTATTCTATTTAAAACTTGGTTTTTAAATGAGTTTGTAAAGACTAAATCCCATATGGGTCTAAGAGTTACTTTAACTATGGGTTTGGTTTAAAAGATCAGATAATTAGGGAAACTGTGTGTGTGTGTGTGTGTGTGTGTGTGTGTGTGTGTGTGTGTGTGTGTGTGTGTGTGTGTGTGTGTGTTTAGTTGTTGAAATAGGAGAAGAAAAAATAAAAAGAAGCAAGAAGTTTTAGAGATAAAGATTACCTATTTTACAATATATATGATGTTTGTTTGAAACATTTTTCATCTATAAATGAAAAGGAGAAACAATTATTGCATACTTAGATTTATGAATTTGAGTATTTGAAATTGAATTTTTTGTGTGAGATATTCTTTAGTATGGTAATTTCTCTTTTATTGGACAAATCATTGTATATATTTTATTATTTATTGGTTCAACAATTTACATGTTTATATTTGGTTATTGTTGAAGATGAAATCTATGTATTCTATTACCAAATGATGTTATAAAATCTTGCATTCATAGCATGATGATGTATAGATGTTAGTTTACCATTAATTTCTTTCTAGTTAAAAGTGTATCTAAATATTTAGTATAATTTGAATTCATTGAAGATCTCAAAGGGAGCTGTACCTTAATTTAGAGGGGAACTATTCTTGCTAGTTCACCCATTTGTTGATTAACTTATTTGTTATTGAAAGAAAAGGGTATAGATTTAGAAGAAATTACGACAATTTTTTTAGCCAACACTCAATCAGATAGAGAAGCAATAAGAGTTCAAGAATTGTTCATTGGATAGGTGTTGTGTTGGTGCTCAACATCTTAGGCAAGTTGGTTCTTGTCAAATTTAGGGGTTGGTGCTCCTTTTGAAGTGGGTGCTTCACTAAAGCCTCTTGTTTGCTCCATATTTATAGGATAGTAGTCCATTGTTGTTTCAAGCTTGAGAGTGGGTTTTCTACCCCATGAGGGTTTCCCACATAAATCTTTATGTAATGGTTTCAATCATGCTTGTTCTTTAATTCATCTATCTTGCATATTGATATGATTGGTTAAGTATCTTAAAGAGTTGGGAATTGGATTACAATATTTTTTAACCACTAATTCGCCCACCCTCTCAATGGTGTGTACCTACATCATCATAAAATGTCCTGAAGCTTTGAACCCATAAATTAGAAGAAATGTGTTTGGCACATGCCTGAGCAAAAATCTCAATCAGCTTGAGTTGGGCCATAGAGAAAGAGAGTTGGTTTATCAAACTTCTCCAATGGGATACAAATTCAGAAATGGAATCATCATAAAATTGTTGAATGGAGTAGAGATCAGTGGTGGAAATCCTCTTAGAGATGTTTATGGAAAAGTGGTCTAAAAAAGTCTGAGCCAGTTAGGTAAAAGAAAAGAGGGATTTCTTTATAATAGCATTGTACCAATCTAGTGTTGGATCTAATAGAGACATGAGAAAGGTGCCAAGAAAGAGAGCATCATCATAGGCAATAAAATATAAATAATGCCTAAATGCTCTTAGATGTTGTTGAGGGTCTTCCTTGCTTTGAAATTTTGAAAATTTTGGAAGTTCCCATTGAAAAGTATAAGGTTGAATGGGGATAAATGGATGAATTAGTTCATTGAATATTTGGCTGTATGATAATAGGTTATGGGTACCATAAATAGATGACTCTAAAGTAGTCATTTTGTCCATAAACATATTTAATAGATCAATCTATAGTTTTGTACCTCCAAAGTTGTAAGGTGCATTTTGCTGAGGTTGGGTATGTGCAACATACAGATAGCTAGAGGGAGGTTAAGAAACTTCCACATATTAGTATGTGGATGTGGGTGGTTGAGATGATGCCATATATGGATATATGGAAATAATTGGTTGGGTGTAAGGTAGAGGTATATATCTTTGTGGGTTAGGGATGTAGTTTAGGTTTGGTATAATGAGCACTTGTTGAGAGATAAACATAGGTTGGGTTAGAGGTATGGTTGGGTTGGTAGGTAGAGGATGGGGGTTAATTTTGGTATCGATAGGTGGAAGAGTAGAAGGTATGGAAACCACCAAGGTTTAGAATGGAGTGGTGGTTAGTGGGTTAGAGATAGTAAGAGGAAGGGTGGTAACACTAGTAGAAGGTACTCCAATGGTAAGTGGGGTATAAGTGGCCAAAGGTTGGGTTGATCCTATGTTAGAAGAGTTGTTGGTTGGGGTAGAAGGTTTTTGGGTGTTGGTACGTTGGATAGGTTAGTTTTGCATAGTGGTATCAAAGGGATTATTGGTAGAGGAAGATGCTCAGGTGGATAATGGCTAGGTGGTAATGGTGGCAATTCAAATGTCACCTATAAAATGGGATGGTATGCCATAACATGGAATTGAATCAGGGGTACAGTGAGACATGGTGCTAAGGTAATCTTCAAGGGCCACATAATTATTATCCAAAAAGATAGAAAAGTCTATATCCCCTTGGGAAAATGTTCAAGGGAAACTAGAGTTACTAGAAGGATGGGTAGAACTCTTTACATCTGAGATATATTCCATGGATGAAGAAGAAGGGGATGGATGATCTGAGTAGACACCTAAAACTAGCCATCGATAACCTCTAACCAGGCTTTTGACTAATTTCCACCAAAGTGCATAATTTGGCCTAAAAACACTAAAATTCATTAAATGAGTTGAAATTGATATATTCAAGTTCTGGTTTTGGCTAGAGTATCATTAAATGGAGCAATTTAATTTATGGGCTAGCTAACTTTGATCAGATCATTTTGAGTCAAAATGCTAATTTTACACCTAGGTGATTTGGATTGCTCTTTTTTAACAAATCTCTTACACAATATGTATGCCTTTGTTAGTTTCTATTGATAACATCCTAAATGGGTAAATGGATCCAATGCATTTGACATTAACTTCCAATTCCAATCTAGTCAAATTTTAGACCAATAATAAGGCATTCTGATCAATTTGAGTAATTTGTACACAAAGTGCTTACATGCCACAAATATCAAGATTATGGGTCTTCGATGCCTCATAATGACCCTCCATGCATCTTCAATGCCCCTTTTTCCAATGTCATGATGAGGATAATTATAGATGTAATTCCAAAAAATATAATTAATCCTTAACCACACATCATCTCAAGATGGATGGTTCAAGTTGATTTTGAGCAATCTCAAAAATTTATAAATAGAAGGCCTTGCCTATTGAATGTTAATCTTAACTTGTGAAAATTTACAATGTTAAATTGATTCCAAAGAGTTCTCACATGCCAAAGTTATGATTCCAAAATATTGAAGCCAAAGCCAAGCAAGTTTCCAAGGAAAGATGGAGGTAGTTAAGCTTCCTTTGATGAAGACTTCATGAGCACAAGCTGAGAAAGCCATTACAACAAGAATTTGAAGCATCCAAAGAAGGTAGAGGATTCTTGTTTTTTTTTACTTTTTAGTTATGTTTTTCATTTGTTTTTGTTATTAGGCTCACCCTAGTAACTAGGCCTAGAGATGTATGCTAGTTAGTCTATTTTTATCAATTTGTTTTCATTTTGGGACTAACACAATACTAATCACCTCTCTTGAGTCAAATAATTCACAATTTGGAGGTGGATCCTGATTCACTTGGTTTCTTAGTTATTTTCTAGTTAAAATTATGAAAATAAGGGAAAAAGGAAGATATAAGTAATCTCACAAATCAAGCAAAGAGAAGATAAGAAAAAGTCAAGGAAATGAAACACACACTAAAGCATGTTAAATCCTAAGGTTATTTTTAGTCTCTTTTATGGATTATGCCTTAAGCTTTAAGAATTTTGTAACTCAACTTTGATTTGTAGAATGGGTACTAGATAAGAAATATATGGTTGGCTTTAGGTAGTTTAGGATCTCAAAGGGATCTATGTTGAAAATTAGTACATGGCTTGATATTGGGGCCTACCCCCTCACTTCACACACCAAAAAAATAAAGGTGTCGGATGTTTAGCCAAGATATACCAATTATTAGAGATTATACTCAGGCAAAGAACTGATTTGGTTCTCCCCTTGGTGATGAAATCTAAGTAGGATAGCCGAGGAAAGGTGATCGCTAGGTGATGAAATCCCAATTGGACCTTATGTCAATATTTTTATGGTTGATTAGGTGTAAGTGGTTTGGTCTTGTGTATGTGATAAGAGTGAATCTAGGATTAATTCACTTGATTAATTAAGCTATGTGAGTTAAAATAAGCAAGAAAATAATGTATACAATTATTTTTAAGCCCAAAATGAAAATTTGATTTCGTTGAATGAGCAAAAAATAAGAAGAAGAACCTAGATGCAATTATAAACCCAAGAAAAGACTCAAGGGTCCCATAGGGCATGCCAAAATATTTCAATAATTTTTTTATTATTTTGTTAGAAGAAAGAGACAAGAAAATCAAAGAGGGTATGGTATAAAAACATGATATGTTGTGCATGCATTGGTCCAAATGATTGTGGAGACTCCTCTTTATCTAGGGAGGAATGACCTACAGATAATAAAGCACTAAAAAAATGGTTGATTAGTTGGGTAACAAGGTGGATTTCCAAGTATGAGCTAGATCCAAGAATCATAGGCTTCCTAGGAGGCTGTCGATCCACACTTTTAAATAGTTAAGTTCTGAAAGTGAAAGATAAATTACTTGCATAAATAATAGAAGCTACTAAAATAAAATACAAGAAGTTCTTGAAAAGAGATGAATTTGACTAATTATAGAAATAAATGATTAGATATTAATGATAAATAAATCAAACATGGTTCAAAAATAGGGTAATCCTCTATGATAAGGCAAAAAGTTAGAAAGTGGGATTTGGTCAGGGTCTGATAGGTGGAATTAGCTTACTATTGAAAATTAACACAATGACCATCAACGGTTGGGTAAGACCATCGATGGATAGGTGATCATCGATAGTTAGGGGCAAACCATCGGTGGTTAGGTGACCATCAGTGGTTATTATGGGATGTGGTTTTGGAAAGGAGTTTGGTTGGGAAGGTGGGTTAGAGGAGAAATAAAGAAACTCATTACTAGCCTGGGTAAGGAATAGATACTTAGATTTGTTGTTTTTGATTTGAAGAATGTTGAGGTGAGTGTTTGAAAACTTGATGTAGACCCTAGATAAATTTTGATAGAGTGATGATAGCTTCGCTATTGATTGATGAGCAACACTTTTGATTTTTGTCATGGTCACTAGTTCACTGGAAGCTTTTTTGGATTTGATAAAGAATGAAAGATACCTGCATAAGAAGTTATGATCTTTGGCATAAGAAGCTGATGATTTTTCCTCTCCTTTCACCTCCTCCTCTCTTTATATATAAGGAAGGGGGTGGTGAAATAATATGTTCAAATTTTAGGTAAAACAAGTTGTCTAATTTTAGCCTTAACATGCATTGATTATACACATAGATCAAATCACTAAAAATAAAAAAGCAAGTTATAGTTGAGTGGAAGTTAACCCTTGAAGTGGTTAAAGGTTCACTATTGGTGGTTGAGGCTAACCATTGATGGTTATGGGTTGATCATTAATGATCAAGAGGACAAATGTAAAATGACTAAACTTAGCCATCGTGTCTTAGGTTTGGTGGTTGAAAAGTTATGAAATGGTCCCAAGGGGTCCTGGGGTGAGTCGATGTGACATATAAAACCATAGTGTATGGATTTATAATGTCTACATGTATTTATTATAGTTAAATACATAAACTACCATGATAACCCTGATAAAAATAAAATACAACTCTGGATAACTAAATGCAAAAACTTGCCAGAATAGTCCATAAAGGGGGAAAAACCACATGCATGTAAACCTCTCCCATTCAATGGGTGTTAAAGACATAATTATACCCTTAGGAGTGAAAAACATACACCAAGACAATTTTCTAATATTGATGGTAGGTCAAAGATAACCATTTCATATTTACCTATAAAAGATAATTAAAATATTGTTTAAACCCCACCAAGATTTTACATTCATAAAAACAACACAAGAAGATTCTAAAAAAATATTTAATGTGAAATTGCCATTTTATGACAAATTATGAAAACAAATTGAAAGCAAAGATACAAAGACAAATAAATCATATGCAAAGTTATAACCCATGAATAAATCTTGAACATAAAGTCTAAAAAATATTCCTGCTCTAATCTTTATTAAATCAAAAACATAATCTCATCCTTCAAAAGTTTTTACATAGTTTAACTACCCAAAAATTCTCCTTTTACAATGAGCCTTACACTCATATTTATAGCGTGGGAAGGTGGTTATGGTGCGTAACCACCTTTTTTGCATTTTAGAGGCTAGAAAAATGAGTTTACAAAAATGCACCACTTAAGTGGTGTAAAAGTGCAATGATGCAATTGCATCGCATATAAAAGTGAAATTTCAAAATTACATCACTTTAATGTTACAAAAATGCTTTGGTGTTTTTACACCATTTAAATGTGTAAATCAAAATTACACAATTTGAGGCTTATAAAGTGACATTGTGCATTTGCACAAATTACATTTGTGAGTTTGTGCTTACAAAATTTTACAAGTATAAATTTCAAAACAATATTCAACACCTATGTGAAAATACCATAAATAATTGATCAGGCATATTTTTCTTCACTTTTGCTAAGGACAATTTCAACTTTCTCTATCAACTACTTCATTTTGAACTCCTGGCATGTTGCAATAGACCTAGATGCATTCAATTCGAATCCCTCCATCTCTACTTTCTAGATCTTATGAAACTCATTATTTTGTGTTCATTAAACTTGTTAATTACATTTACTTTTAGATCCATGATAAAGTAAAGCCTTCATTCTTTAAACAAACCTTGTAATTTCATTCACCTAATTTTAGAGAGTTGTGAGAGGGGTAACCACTATTAAAATGAATATCTTTTACCTTAAAATGAGTAAGGACACCAATAGTCTATATTGTCTTTCCTATACCAATTTGATCTACAAGTATCTTACTTAGTCTATTTTACAATAAAGAAATCAACCACTTAACTCCTTTAATCTGATAAGATTTTAGCCTTCTTCTAGTCAAAAGAGGAACGAGTTTAATCTTATTTTTCCAATTCTTCTCCTTCTCTGTTAATTTATCTAAATCATTAACTTAGGCATCTTATTTTCAATAAATCCAATATTCATTGAAAACACTTGATTAAGTAGCCCCATTTGGAGTCTTTTTTGAAATTGTTCATACATAATTCACAATGTAAAGGTGCCTTTTGATAATTTATGCAAAATCTTATGTTAATGATCTATGGGTATTACTTCATGAATTTTATCCATAAATCCAGACTAATCACCCATGCTTGACAATCGATTGACAAATGGTTTGACATCAAAAAATTTAAAATCATCTATACATACCCATATACCAATGAATATAACAAGACTCATTATTGATGCAACAATACTAAGTGCACCTCCTATAAAATAATCAACAAAATATACACCCTTTATATGGGCATCAAGTGTAAAATTTAGTTCTAGTGAGCTAAGAATCCAAATATTTATAATGCAATCTAGTGAGGCATTTATAAATGTATTTATGTCTTTGGGACTAAAAGGCAACTTGTACCACAAAAGGTGAATGACTTTCAAATATTCATACATATTGCAAACCTTTATTCCAATCCCAAAGCTTGATTAGCATGTCAACAGATGCTGATAAAACATTTAGTAAGGTTGAATTAATTTTCACACACCTAATATAGTCATTATGTGATTCAAATAATTTCACCTTGTTTTTATTGCTAAGAGTTTTTTTTGAATAAATCATCTACAGTCATGAGTTTCATAGGTATGCTAATTTTATTATTATTAGAACATTCTTGTTCCCTTATTTCAGAACTTAATGCATTCTAGGTAATACTATAATTTACTTCAACTTGATTTGCATAGGCAATAAATGTTTCAGTAATGCCATCATCAAGTTTCAGTGTGCTAATAGAAATAAATGACATGGGCTAGTTTGCATAGTTGGTTCTTGCATGAACTTTGTCATCCAATTTTTAAGTGATAAATTTTAGAGGTATAATCACCGAGAGGGGGTGAATCAGTGAGCCTATAAAATCCAACTTTGATTTAAATCCTTTCAAGTTCTTAATCAATTACCACAAGCATTCATGAAGCATACACATCATTCATAGCAATGAATAAGAGAGACAATGCAAGATCAAGTACATAACAAATGACATATGTGGGAAATTCTCTTAGGGGAGAAAACCCACTTTAAATTACAATTTTAATAATATACTATAATAATAATAACCAATTTATACCATCTACAACTGATCAAGGAACTATCATCCCTTATTTAGTGAGACTACAATCCCACAAGGTGCTACAACACTTATTTAGTTGAGGTTCAACAATAACTATAATTTATGGAAGTTTCAACTTGTAAGTAGGTTGAAACTCCCTAGATTTTGATCTTACACAACAACACCTAAGAACACATCCACCTTTGAACTGATGTATTCAACACCTGATGATAGACCTTTGATTATCACTCTTCACCTTTGCTCATACTCAATCTACATGAACACTATTATACCAATAGAATTATGACCTATATGTTATACAAATAGTCCTCAATATATTCTAATCTTTAACTCATACAAAAGGCACCCACCCTCTCCTTCACTCCACAACACTCACATGCACTATCTTCTTACTAGTCTCGCACAAGTCTAGACACCATCATATTTGGTTTCACTATATATAGAGCAATCATGATTATCAACATCTTGGTCAGATATTAGGCATACCTTAACCCTTAAATAATATATCATACAAATATAAATATGAATAAAATATTCATATATTGGCCATAGCATCTATGGGTCACCCTTAAGTAGCTACACCTTTCAATTAGGCCCTTGTAGGTTTTATAGGTTTCATGGAGACCTATTCACCCCATTAACATAATGACAAGCAAAATAGAAATATAAAACTGATTATAAATGCATATTTCCACTAAACATGACTCATTAATCATATTCAAATTATCATAGTCATGATTTCACTCTTTTGTGTAGGCTCAATCGAAATAAACATTAGTCTTGTTCATAAGGACACCATAAATGAACACACAGTCAACTTATTAAGCATTATTCATACTCAATATAGATTGATCACAAATATAAAATCCATATATATCCTATTCATTGAGTATAAAACACTCCAAAATATCTAAGTCATCTTGAAACATTGAAATACCATCATGAACAACTTAATAACCCTTCTCAGGTCACTTGCAGAACACAGTCAAACACATAGTAAAATTTTAAGCTTAATAACTTTGATTATAATAATAATTAGACATTAAAATTTATATTTAAAAATGTACCTTGGTATCCTCTATAATTTTTATTTTTATACCATGAGAAAATTTTACATATATCGAAAGATATGGCCCAAAAACTAGACACTAGTCATTCTTTTGTTAAATTCAAATATTTGAATTTAAACAATCACAGTTAAACCTCAAACACCATGTCCTCATATCTTGTCCTAAGAACATTAGATAAATAATGAACCATAAATATATTCCTAAATTTAACACATAGGTTACACTATCCAAACATTAAATCTCAAATAATTGACCTCATCTCATGAAATCTTGCAATGTTGACTCATCGTGCAACATTGATCTTTATGGATCAATCAGGTCTTTATCTTATAACATCCACCATTGGATCTTGCTCAAAACCCTCATGATCATGACAATTGGCACTCTTATGTGCCTTTTAAGAATTTATACTATTAAAAATTGAGTACTTGTCCTCATTTGAATCAACATGCACCATTGATCTTGATCTGTATGAACACTTGTGAGCCATAGGATCTCAAAAGAAGCTTGATCTTTAACTTCCTTAAAAAATTAAAAAATTGACCTATTTAACTAGTTATGCACCATATATACTCACTATATGATCATATGTGATACATTAGATCTTCATTTGATCCTGACCTTTATCTTTGTGCAAAATAGACTAAGTATGGGGACCATTGAAATATGCTTGGAAGGCTGACTTTACACAGTCATAAATTTCGTCTCACTCACTTGCATGTTCTCAAATTTTGATCATATGATCTATTAACATAGGATAATCCAAAAATGTGTGAATATGAGCTTGTAATCCTCAGACATTTGAGATATAATGACATTAAAATGCCTCCTTAGATTTATCTGTTCACAGAGCCAACTATGTCAAGAACTATCTGGAAAGACTAACTTTGCACATGCATAGATTTTTTTGTGCTTTAGAGCTTGACTTGAAAGTTAGTGAAAATAAAATACACACAAAAATAAAAAAAATTATATGATCACCTTCTCTTGAAATGTCCACACGTGCAAGATATGACACCATCAAAATGCCTACTCAACTTTTCCTACCACATAATAAATTTGGCTAAGTATGAGAAACACTGTCAAAATGCCTAAGAATCCAACTTTACACTTGCATATATTTTGTTGAGCTTCATCGATATATTTTAGAATTTGTGCATAGAAACTATGGAATAATGTAATCATAACTAAATGACCAAATCCCCTTGACTCATCCACATGTGGCAATTATGACATCATCAAACTACCTACTCAAATTTTTTGCCATTGGACCCAAAAAGTCTAGATGAGAAAAATGATGAACCGAGTGAATTTAAATCATGTACACAAGATATTAAATCATATTTGACCATTTATAGGACCCATTTCACATTATCAATACTTTAGACTCATTCTTAGTCACCTCAAACCATTCCAAAATTGAATATCAACCAAGCCAGCTTCAAGCATACTAGAACAAGCACATCATACACTTTGTCATTATCACTTAGACTATCAAGTCACTTCATATACTTATTTGGACACTTTCATGACATCACCATGATGTCATTGACAACTCTACAATAATCTCCCCCTTTGTCATTGATGTCAACATCCATCATATAACAATATTCATCTCATCTTCCTTCTCTCTCTTCAAGCATTCTCACAATAAGAACTTTCTCCCCCTTTGACACAATGAAAAAGTGTGCACCAACTGATCTTAGGACCTAAAAATACCATCAATAAAAAGGAACACCTTAGACTATTATACAAACTTCTACTTACCTTGAGCCTACCTCTTCTTGCCTTGACAATATCCTTCTTGCTCCATGCCAACACTCCCTTCAACCTAGCACTACAACCAATGAAGACAAAATACAAAAAAACACTAAAAAATTATGGAACTTAGCAATAAACATATAATAGGGACTCCTAATATTTATGATCCATTTCATCACTTGAGCATCTTCAGATCTCCATACATCATGAAGAACCACCACATAGGCTCACTAGCCTTCTCTCTCTAGACATTTCAAGGACCACCAACAGAACATCACGTCACTCACCAAATATGAAACATGCATTGAAATAACCTAATAACTCACCTTGAAATATTCATTCCTTTCACTTTTGGATAAACTGAACAATAAACACTCTTCTTACTAGACTTGTCTAGTTTCCTTATAGCCCTACTTGGAACTTTTAGAGCCCACAACTTTCAATAAACTCACAATCAAGACCTAAAACTTCATATCTAGAGAAATATCATATGCCCCCTTAATTAAACCAATTTTCATTACCTATCTCATCCTATGTAACATACTTCACAAACTAACTTGCCAATTAGGCCTCTATCTTGATAAAAACATGAATAATTTTAAAACCACAAAACTTCAAATCTCTGTGAAACATGATTTGGCAACCCATTTGGCCCATTAAACCTATTTGTTAGTGTAGGTTTTTATTTTTCCCTATTATTTAATTAGGGAATATTATATATTTGTGCATACATGGAGTTTTCCTACATTCGTGGGATAGGCTAGCTTATGTGGAGATGTGTGTCATAGATGTGTCATAGGTGTCATAAGAATATCATAAGTAACTCCTTTGATTGGCTATTCCGGGTATGGGAGTTAATTCTCTATTTTTATCACCTTGTCACCACCTTTCATGGAGGAGTTACAGTCTATTCTTGGGGTGCTTTGACCACCTTTTGTGGAGGAGTTACTTACGTGCTCTACTATATGTATTCTTCACTTTGGCCATCTTAAGTTAATCGAATATTGGGTTTTGCTCCTATTTTTCTTTTGCAAATTATCTCTTTCAGTGTTTTCACTTTGCTTTAGCTTCTTTGTGGTGTGCACCAGCTTCGTCTCATGTGATCACTTGACCATTGCATTCGCGTTATTTGGATCCTGGAAACAACTCTAATATGGTATTAGAGCCACTCCGGTAATCGTGTGTCTAGTTATGTTATTAGTTTATTTTGAAAACATGAGGAGTGGAGTTTTCTTTATGTTCTTTTTCTTATTTCCAGATCTGATCTAAAAAAGACTTTCAATATCATTTCTTGTGTTGCATTTATCTTTCCTGTGGAATGCCTTTGTGGTATTGTTTTTTGTTGGTTTGGTTGTGGTTCTCGTTATTTGTCAGGACAAATCCATTTTTTGGTTACCAAGGAGGTTTCAATGGCTCATTTGTAGAGTTTCTCAGCTGTGTGAAGGATCTCCATGACTCTTCCAACATCCTGCAGACCAATAGAAAAATCAGAGCACATTTTTTTCTTTCTGGTGGAAGTTGGCACCCCATAATTTCTGTTTCAGCCCTGAAATAGAGTAAAAAGGCACTTTGACCAGTTGCAAACCCTTGGAAAGAGTTGTTTTGGCCTCTACATGCAGTCTCAGATCTGTGGGAGGCATTTTTTAAGGTTCTGACTGAAAAAATGTCCCTTCAACAACGTTTTTGTATCGGGGGTCATTAAAATCCTGCGTGTTCTCAATCTGTGAATCTCTGGTAGTTGCTCACAACCTTCCTCAACCTCCCAGCAATGTCCTGATTCATCTTAGCCCTGAATTTCTCCTTTGGTAGTGCCCAATATCAAAAAAACTGCCAGCAAAAGAAGTTAGGGTTTGGGTGCTTCATTTTTGGCGCTTCTCTTTGGTGGGCCCACTTCAATCCAACACAATTTGACTTTATGCTATTTATTTCTCATTTGAATTATCTTTATATTCTAAGATCATATTTTATAATTTTATGAATTAAGTTATTTTTCAGAAAATAGCATTGAAGGCAATTTAAAGTTTTTTTTAAAACTTGTATCTTCGCTTGACGAAGATGAAGTTGAAGCTTGGATTGGTAGGGCACTGAATCCCCCTCAAAAGACTAAACCAATTCATTATTCACTCCATTTCAAGTACAACGAGTGGTTGGAAGGCAATTTTCTCTCTCAAAGTAGGGATTTTTTTAATGTTTTAGTGCTATTTTTTTGCAAAATTACTAGTTTACGAGAAATTAAAACTTTAAAATCTTGCAAATGGTAGCTCATATTCAAGTGCCATATTTTTAAAAAGTGCTTAGTTTTCAATTTTCTACAACTTAGGATAGATAATTGTCAAAAATGCACTACTTTATAAAGTGCCAAAATTTTGGGTCTCCCGAGATGCATTTTCGGCTAAGTCCGACGTCCTGTTTGCTTAAAGTCTTACACTGATTGCTATAATATGCATTATTAGCTGAGCCCGATGTATTTTGAACATGCACTTGCATATTTGGGGGGCTCAACATTTTGGGGGGGTGTGATTGCTTTTTAGCACTTATAATCTTTACTTTCATTCTCTTTTCTACATAATTTCACAACTTACAATCAACACAACTTCACCTAAATTCAGTTTGAAATGGATTATTTTCAACTTAAACTCCTAACACCCTTCAAATATCATAAATGGAAGGTTAAAATGTCAATCATTCTTAGAAGTAAAGGGTTGTATAGGATCACCATGGGTACTGAAGTAGAACCCATCACTAATGCTGAAAAGGTCAAGTGGTTCAACCGTAGTGATGAAGCCTATGGATTACTGAGCTTTTCCATGTCTCCAAAACTTCTCTTCCATTTAGAAACCACCAAGACTCCTAAATACATATGTGACACCTTAGAAGTCTTATTTGGGAAGCTTGATGAGATGAGAGGTCATGAGCTCGAAAACGAACTCATAAGTCTAAGTCCTAGCAAATTTAACACCCTATAGGACTCCTTCACTAAGTTTAAGGCCCTCATATTGTAATTGAAATAATAAGAGATAGAGAAGAAAGATGATCAACTCATTCTTTCTATTCTCACAAAGTTAGGTCCAAGCTATTCAGTCTTTGTCTCCACTTTTCATGCCACAAAAAGTGCCCTTGGCACTACATGGAAAATGCCTTCTTTGGATTCATTCATTGCTGACTTGACTAGGGAGCAAGATAAACTAATTCAAATGGGCACAATGAAGTCTACTCAACCCCAAGCTTTGATAGCTAGAAATGGTAAGGATAAGACTTCAATAAAGGAGAAGAAGACAAAGAACAAGGACTAGGAGAAGAAAGAAAACAACAATCCTGCCAAAAACAACATTGAGTCTTCCTCCTCCAATGCTAAACCTAAGAAGGAGAAGGTTAAGTGTGCCTATTGTAAGAAGACAGAGCATGATGAACACAAATGCATGAAGAAACAAATAGATCACCTAACTCATCTTCTAGAGAAGCACAACATAGGTGTTCCTGAGTCCATCAAGCAGAATTCATCTACCCAAGATTCTACTAAGGCAAAAGGCAAGGGTAAGGAGAAAGAAAAGGGAAAGGCCCTTGTAGCTACAACAACTTCTACATCTTCATGGGTCATTGAATTGGGTGCTTCTCACCACATGGGCTCTTCCTTAGTTGAGTTTTCATCTTTAGAGCCTTGTAGCATGACTTCAATTAGTTTGGGTGATGACACATCAGTTTCCATCATAGAGAAAGGGTCAGTTGAAATGGAAGGAGGAACATTCAATAATTTTCTAAGTGTTCCTTCTCTTTTAACCAATCTCTTATCAGTGTACCAAATCACTCACATTGGTCAAGGCATGAGAGTTGAGTTTTCACCAGATTCAGTGGCTATCAGGGAGTTGCATAGTGATACTATAGTGGTAGTGGGTAGGACAGATCACCAAGAAAGGTTATACACCTTCTCACATTTTACACCTAATTCTTCTCTAACAGCATTACTAACTCATTCAGATGGAGTTAGCAAATTATGGCATGAGCGATTTGGCCACCTTAACTACTACTACCTTGAACAACTTTGCAAAAATGACATGGTCATTGGCTTGCCTCATGTCCAATTCTCAAAAGGACTTTGTGAGGGGTGCTCCCTTGGGAAGCATCCCAAAGCAAAATTTGACAAAGGCAAAGCTTGGAGGGCTTCAAAACCTTTAGAGTTAGTCCACAGTGATGTATTGGGACCCTTTTCCAAACCATCTTTCATAAGGGCCAAGTACATCCTCACTTTCATTGATGATTTCTCTAGGTACACTTGGATATATTTTCTCAAAGTCTGAAGTGTTTGAAAATTTTCTAGACTTCAAGGATCTTGTTGAGAAATAGAGTGAGAAATCCATCAAGGTTCTTCGAACTGATAATGGAGGGGAGTATATCAGCAATAGGTTTGAGTAGTTTTGCACCACATAGGGGATTGATTTGTAGCGCATAGTCACTTACAGTTCTTCACAAAATGGGGTTGTAGAACACAAAAATAGTTTCTTAAAAGAGATGGGTAGCTGTATGATTCACTCTAAATCCTTAGCACCATAGTACTGGGCCGAAGCCATCAATTGTGCTTGCTACATTCAAAATAGGGTTCCTCACAAAGCTTTGAAAGGGATAACACCCTTTGAAGCTTGGCATAAAAGGAAACCTAATGTTGAGCACCTTAGGGTTTTTAGATCCCCAGCCATGGCCCACATACCAAAGAAAAAATGCAAAGCTATGGAACATTAGTCCAAGCCTTGCATCTTTGTAGGATATCCAGATGGTGTTAAGGGGTATCACTTTCTAGATCTGACCACTCATGAGTTGTTCATTGAGAGAAGTGTCCACTTTCAAGAGAGTCCTAGAGACTCAACACTTGGCACTTCTCTCTCATTAGATCTACTTCTTCATGATGATTCCTCAGATTCAGATCAGCCACAATAGGTTCTTAAGCCAGAGACATCTTTTTCTTCTTTGAGTTTAGATAATAAGGATAGTGATGCAGAGTCATCCACCTCTAGTTAGTTAGAGGATGAGGAGTTAGCAGTCAACTTGCCCACTTCTGGGCTACTTTGGGCCAGATAGACACTTGAGAGTGCTGGCACTTGGGCAGGAGATCCCATAGATGACAGACATACTAGGGGGATTTTTAGAGAGATCCGCATGCCTTCTTTGCCTTAGTTTCGAATCCAAAGACTTTTTGATAGGCATTTGGAGTACCTAAGTGGGATAGTGCTATGGAGGAAGAATATTCTTCCTTAATCAAAAATCACACATGGGACTTGACTTCACTTCCTAAGGGAAGGAAGATGGTTCGATGTAGGTGGATATATCGGACCAAGTTTGTAGTAGATGGGTCAGTTGATAAGTACAAGGTGCAATTGGTTGCCAAGGGTTTCTCATAGGTGGTAGGCATTGACTACTCAGAGACCTTTGCACCTGTTGTAAAGATGACTTCTATCCAAATCACCTTGGCTATTGCCACAAGAACATGGTTGGGATGTGCACCAGATGGATGTGAAGAGTGCCTTTCTTCATGGAGACCTAGAGGAGGAGATTTACATGGATCAGTCGCCAAGATTTGTTCAGGATTCTTCCTTAATATGCAGGCTTAAGAAATCTATCTATGGCCTCAAACAGGCCCTTCAGGCTTGGTATGCCAAGATGGATTCCTTCCTTCTCACATCAGGTTTCACTAGGTGCCATTCTAACCCCAATGTCTACTTGTAGTAGGATGATTTGCTCCTAATTTTTGTTCTATATGTTGATGACCTTTTGATCACTAGGAGTTCTTCATCAGCTATTGCACCGGTGAAGGCATCTCTCCAGAATAGATTTGACATGACAGGCTTGGGTTTGTTGTACTACTTTCTTGGCATCAAAATCTCACCGTCAGATTCAAGGATTTATCTTGCACAACCTATGTATGATCTTGATTTATTGTCTCAATTTCACATGGCTAATTGCAAGCCATCTCTGACTCCCTTTCTATCAGGAGTCAAGCTTGAGGCTGACTATTCTTCACCATTATTTGATGCCACTTAGTATTGACAACTCATTGGTAGTCTCATTTACTTGACTCACACCAGGCCTGACATATCATATGCAGTGGGACTTGTCTCCAAATTTATGTAGGAACCTCATGAGCTGCATTGGAAAGTAGCTAAGAGGATCTTGCATTACATACAGGGTTCACATAGATATGGGATTCATTAAAAATTTGGCATAGAGGTTGACTTGATTGGGTATACAGATTCAGACTGGGTTGGTGATTCACAGACTCATAAGTCCACTTTTGGTTACAGTTTCTCTCTAGGTTCTAGTCCTATCAGTTGGTCTAGCAAGAAGCAAAATGCTATTGCTGTATCATCCATAGAGGTAGAGTACATGGGAGCTATTAATGTAGCTACTGAGGCTATTTGGCTTCAGGGGATACTTTTTGAGTTTGGCATTCCTATAGGCAGCCCACCATCATTTATTGTGACAACCAAAGTACCATTCAAATTTGCAGGAATCTGGTTCAGCACTAGTAGACCAAGCACATAGAGATTCACATGCATTTCATTCAGGAGCTTATTCATAGTCAGGTCATTGACTTGCTATTTTGCTAGTCTTCAGAGTAGGTTGCAGACATCTTCACCAAACCTTTCACCAAGAGCAAGTTCATTCATCTACAAGCTCTTCTTGGGGTGTAGTCCACATCTGCTATAACATCATCTTCGAGGGGGGGCACTAGCCTCTTCATTTATTTTATGTCTCTCTTTTGAGGGGGAGTTTTTTCCTATGGGTTTTCTCCTTTTCTCTATCTTATGGGAGATTGCATTTGTACATGGGTACCTCATCAGGCCTAATTGTCAGAACCCATTTTATATTTCCACATTGCCCACCTAAGCTGCGCTTATGGGGGGTGTTAGTGTAGGTTTTTATTTTTTCCTATTATTTAATTAGGGAATATTATATATTTGTGCATACATGGAGTTTTCCTACATCTGTGGGATAGGCTAGCTTATGTGGAGATGTGTGTCATAGATGTGTCATAGGTGTCATAAGAATGTCATAAGTAACTCCTTTAACCAGTTATTTTGGGTATGGGAGTTACTTCTCTATTCTTAACACCTTGTCACCACCTTTCATGGAGGAGTTAAAGTCTATTCTTGGGGTGCTTTGACCACCTTTTGTGGAGGAGTTACTTACATGCTCTCTTATATGTATTCTTCACTTTGGCCATCTTAAGTTAATCAAATATTGGGTTTTGCTCCTATTTGTCTTTTAAAAATTATATATTTCAGTGTTTTCACTTTTCTTTAGCTTCTTTGTGGTGTGCACCAGCTTCATCTCGTGTGATCACTTGACCATTGAATTCACGTTATTCTAACCCTAGAAACAACTCTGATACTATTAACAATCCTCAAACCTTAAATCATAAGGGAAAATACTTTTTTAGCATAGCCTAAAACCCTAAAAAATCAAAACAAACAAGGTCAACAAACCTTTTGGTCAATGTCTAGCTCTAAAACTTCTTGTACACCTAGAGACAACCATTACACACTTCTAGACCAAAATTGAGCCTCCATTCCATTATGAGAATTGAATTCCTATACACCATTTTAGGCTTGCTTTCCTTTAAGCACAAACTGGGAAACCCAAGAGCAAACAAAAATCTCCAATTTGACTTCAATGTACCTTCAGACCACAAAACCACTTGGAGCATGCTAGAATAAGGTCAACAGACCTTTCTATGAAAAAAGATCATCTTGAAAAATTGCAAATCATCTTTTTCTATTTGGGAACCTTTAATCTAACTTGATAAACTACACTAAATCATACCTTCTGAGTAACACCACAACAATACTTGCTTCTCCACTAAAAAGAGTCTCTTAAGAAGCATAGATAGAGACATCCTCTGCACCAAAATTCTCTAAAAAAGGTGAAGTGAAGAGTGGGCCACATCTCCTAAATAACCATTGGAATCCTATTATATCTATATAAGACTTATTTATCTTTTTCTTCTTCTTATTCTTCATATTTTAAACTATGAAAACTAGTTCCTTCTCTATATCACTCACCTTCTCTTCTAAGATAGAATTGATAGCACATGGAATAACTATGGAATATTGACATACCTTTTCATCTGAAGAATCCATCTTGAAGCCTAGAAACTAATCACTAGGCATTGATAATTGATATTTTGTACATGATACATGCTCAACAATGACAAGATGTTCACTTGGATCCATACAAATCTTAGAACTAGCCTCAACTAGTATTTTGGTATTCTTCTTGAACTTGGTCTATTCATTCAAATTATGTAGACAAAATGAGATCCCTTAATTCTCTTCACTTTCAATAGCATTATACACCATAGAAAATAAATTACTTGGACCTACAATCTTATCATGACTCATACTTACCACCTTTGGTTTTCATGAGTTGATTTATCTTCTTCTTTACACTCTAAGACCCTGATGGATCTCATTTTGATTTGATGACCTTTACTTGTGGAATCTAAAAATATGGCCAATATTTTCATAGTTGTAGCAAACTATACTCCTTGATGGAAACATAGTTTGTCTTACCTCATTTGGATATAAACTTGCAAGGTGTTATATGTTATGATAAACAAAATAATCTCCTCTTTTGGGAGAGAACTCACCTTGTCTAACCTTATGTAGACAATGGTTTACAAAGTGTCCAACATTAAGATAGTTGAAGCACTTAACTTTTTTCACACTTTTTGACTGATGAATCCCATCATAGTTCCATGCATACTCATTTATAATAGGTCTCTTGCATTCTCTAGCTCTATGCCCAAATTGATTACATGTATAACAATAACCATTGAAACTTGCATACCTCATGGCATTTGGCTATTTGATCTGATTTGTCTTCATTTTGCCAAAACATTCAATCTTTATTTGATGATTTATCTTCAAAGGTTTATCCACTTTTATCTCATTGACATTCATGTCAACTTAAGAAACAAATTTAGGTTCTTCATTAAAACCCAATCTAGATCTGTCGCTCATTGAATTTTGACTCTTTAGGAGATCATCTAGATAATTAGAAATTTTATCAAACTTGACAAATGATTTCACCTTGCTTGTAGACTTCTCTAGCTCATCTTTCAAAGACACAATCTTAGAAGCATACCTTGAGAATTCTTCTTCTTTGGATCTTAGACTTGTAAACATATATTCCAACTTTGAATTAAAAAACATGATAAGACCTTCATGTTCTCTAGATTCTTCAACCAATCTTGCCTCAAACACATTAAACTGATCCTCATAGTCCTTGAGTTTAGATTTCATATTCTTATTGATCTTTTTTTCAATCTTCAATTATTCAAGAGTAAATTTTAATATAGTCTCATAGTCCGTCTCATCTTAATCATCATCTAAATCACTCCAAGTAGACTCCTTTTGAAGTGAGCAACTACCTTCCTTAGCCATTAACAAGTCTTCATCTTCAATAAAACCATAATCTTCATGGTCATACTCTGAGTTACTGAATTCACTCTCATTTTATGAGTTTCAATCTTATTTGGTGTAGAGACTCTTCTTGTCCTTGAAGTAATTCTTCTTATTGTCAAACCTTCTAAATCCTTTCTTCCTCTTATTAAACTTGTATGTCTTCTTTTCTTCATATTGATCTTCATCATCATGCTTACGAGGCCACTTTATACAAAAATGTCCTTTCTCTCCATAATTGAAGCATTTGAAGGGTAGTTTACCCTTATACTTGCTTGAACCTATATTTAATTTCCTTGTAAATAAAGCAATCGGTTCATCCTCATCAATATTAGAAATGTCATCCTCCTCAAATTTCTTACCTTGCAACTTATTCTTAGGCTTCATTTATATCTTGAATACTACTTCCTTTTTTGGTAATATATCATCATTATTCCTCATCTCATAGGCAATATGAATGCCATGCATTTCATCCAACTTTAACTGAGTAAGATCATGACTTTAATCTACAACAAATACTTTAAGATCAAATTTGAGAGATAGGAACCTTAATAATTTTTTAAATATGATAGATTCTTCAAGGTTATTTCCAACACCTTTGATGATGTTCACAATCTCATCAACTTTGTATAGAAAGGATGCCATTAAATTCTTCTTCCTTCATCTTGAGACTTTCAAATTACCTTCTATGAGTTTGTAACTTAGCAAGCTTGACCTTTGAATGTCCTTCATAAATGATGTACATTTTTTCCCATATCTCTTTAGTATATTTATAATGGATTACCTTGGTGAACTTAGTCTCTATAAGCCCCCAAGTCATGGCATTCATTTCATTAGAATTATTTTAAAACAACTTTTTATTTACAATGCTAGATGGAGGAGTAGTAGGAGCAACAAAACCATCCAGAATATATTACCATATATCAAACCCTAGGGACATAATGTATTTCCTCATATTTACACTCTAAAAATAATAATTGCATCTATTGAACATCAGTGCTTTCTCAATAGAGAAACCTCCTTGATGACTACCCATATTGTACCTTAGATCACATTCAAACTATCAAGCCTTTACCAAAGGACCTAATCTGATACTAACTATTAGAGGTAAAATCATTAAGAGGGGGTGAATTAGTAAGCCTATAAAATCCAAATTCAATGTCAATCCTTTCAATAGCTTAATCTATTACCAAAAGCATTCATAAGGCATACACATCATTCATAGCAATGAATAAGAGAGACAATGAAAGATCAAGTACATAACACATGACATATATGGGAAACCCTTTTGGGGGAGAAAACCCACTAGAACCTACAATTGGACTAATATATTATAATAACAAGAACCAATTTATACCAGTTGCAAATGATCAAGGAACTACCATCCCTTATTTAGGGAGACTACAATCCCACAAGGTTCTACAACACCTATCTGGCTAAGTTACAATAACAAATACACTTTTAGAAATTTTGACCTTGTAAGGAGGATTAAAACCCCTTAGATGTTGAGATACCACAATAACACCTAAGTACACATCCACCTTTGAACTGATGTCTTCAACACTTGATGATGGACCTATGATTATCACTCTTCACCTTCACTCATAATCAATCTACAAGAGCACTATTCTGCCAATAGAAATATGAACTATAGGTCATATAAATAGTCATTAATATATTATAACCTTAAAATAATTGATTGTTAACTCATCCTTTCCTTCATTCCATAGCACTCACATGCACTGTCCTCTTACTAGTCTCACATAAGTCTAGAAACCATCATATTTGGTTTCACTATATATAGAGTAATAATGATTATCAACATCTTGGTTAGACATTAAGCATGAATTAACCCTTAAGACATCTATCATATGAAGACACAATTCAATATAATCTTCATAGGTCAGCCATAGTGTCTATGGGTAACCCTTAAGCAACTACACCTTTTAATTAGGCCCTTGTAGCTCTTATAGGTATCATAGAGACCTATTCACCCCATTAACACAATAATGAGAAAAATAGAAACTTAGGACCAATTTCAAATGCATAATTCCACTCAACATGTCCCCTTATTCATCCTCAAATGATCATAGTCATCATTTCACTCTTCTATGAAGCTCAATCAACTCAAACATTAGCCTTTTTCATAAGGACAACATATATGAACACACAATCAATTTCTTAAGAATTTTTCATACTCAATATAGATTTATCACACCTCCAAAATATATAAATATCATCATCATAGAGTATAAAACACTCCTAAATAGTTAATTCATCTTTAAACATTGAAATACCATCATGAATAACTTAATTACCCTTCTCGGGTCATTTACATAATGAATTCAAACACAGTAAAATTTGGATCTTAATAAATTTAACTGTACTAATAATAATACCTTTAAATTTATATTACAAGATGCACCTTGGAATCCTATACAAATTTTATTTTAACACCATGAGTAAATTCTAGATAGATTGAAATATATGGCCCAAAAACTAGACACTAGTCATTCCTTTGTTAAATTCAAATATTTGAATTTAAATGGTCACAGTTAAACCTCAAACACCCTGTCCTCATCTCGTATCCTCACAGATCTAGATATAATATGCACTATCAATCTATTATAAAATTTAACACATAGTAACCTCTGCCTAAATGTTAAACCTCAAACAATTGACCTCATTTCATGTAATATTGTAATGTTGACTCATCATGCATCATTGATCTCTACAGATCAATCAAGTTTTTATCTTATAGCACTCGCCATTTGATCTTACTAAAAACCACATGATAATGAAAATTTTCACCCTCAAATTCATCCTAATTACTTATACTATTAAACATCGATCACTTTTCCTCATTCGAATCAACAACCACTGTTGATCTTGATCTGTACGAATGCTTGCAAGCCATTAGATCTCAGAAGAAACTCAATCTTTAACTTCTTTAACCAATAAACACTTTAACATATTTGACTTATTATGTACCATATATATTAATTTTATGATCATTTTTGAGACATTATATCTTCATGTGTCTTGATCTTTATCTTTGTACAAAATAGACTAAGTATGGGGACCACTGAAATATGCCTAAAAGGCCAACTTTGCACAGTCATAACTTTTGCCTCGCTCACTTGAAAGTTCTAGAATTTGGATCATATTATATTATAACATAGGATAATCCAACCATGTTTCAATATAATCTTAGAACACTCACATATGTGAGATATAATGACATTAAAATGCCTCCTCAAATTTGTTCACAAAGGCAACTATGTCAAGAACTATCTAGAAAGACGAACTTTGCACATACATAACTTTTATCACACTTTAGTTCTTGACCTAAAATTTATCAAAAATAAACAAGGCACAAAACTAAATAAACCCATATGGCTACCTTCTCCTTAAACATCCACACATGTGAGATATGCCACCATCAAAATTCCTACTCAGCATTTCTTGCCACATAGCAAATTTGGTTAAGTATGGGAAAACACTGTCAAAATCCTTGAGAGCCCAAATTTGAACTTGAATATATTTTATCATGATTCATATTTAGAATTTATTATTTATAAAATATAAACTAGGGATTAATGTGATCATAACCATATGACCAACTCCCCCTGACACATCTACATGTGGGAATTATGATGTCATCAAACTACCTACTCAAATTTTCTGCCATTGGACCCAAAAAGTCTAGATGAGAAAAATGATGAACCAAATGAAATACAATCATAAAAATAATATTTTAAATCATACTTGACTACTAATAGGACCTCAATACTTGAAAATCATCCCTAATCACCTCAAACCATGCCAAAATTGAAGATCAACCAAGCCAACTTCAAGCATACTAGAACAAGCACATTGCACACTTTGTCATTATCACTTATAATATCAAAGAACTTCATCTACTTACTTGTACACTTCCATGACATCATCATGACATCATTAAAAACTCTCCAATAATAAAATCAAGTAAGTCATTGAATCTGAGAACAATAATGACTATGCATTGGTTAGAATGACAAGATGTCAACTAAATCTAACATGGTCCTTTTCAAACTCATATTTATTGAATCTAGATCAACTACATGATGTAGGGTTATTTCCCAATGCTTTGTATTTATCACCTCTTTGCACTATTTTCCTTTGTTTTACACCAGAAACTCCCTTATCTTTAGTGTTTTTCTTATCACTTGACTAAGTATGAGGAGATACCAATTATTTCTCAAGATCCCATAATGTTATCACCCATTATTTTAGTTATAATGGCCTAAAAGTGAATGAATCTAATACCATAGAACTAAGTGGTCATTATTAGGTTTGAAACCATTCTATTTCTTATCCATGACATCTGAATTGTTTGACAAAATTATTTGAAATAATTTTTCTGTTTGGAGACTTGATGACTTAGCACAATCTAGAAGGATGTTTATAAAGGTTATTCACTTATATTTACACATACAAATTATATTTTCTTATTTTATTTTTCCTATTATAAGTTTGATAAAATGCTCCAAAAAAATTCATAACTAATTGAATACATATCTAATCTGATTTTCACTAGCTAGGAGGATGTTATCAAGGACTTATATGTTGAATTTATCCCTGTTAACTACAAATGAATAATTAAAAAACTTGTTTAACATATCTATTTTTTTCATATCATTTAGTGGGATCATATTTACATGAGATGTTTTTCCAAATACTTCTTGTGGATGCTTCAACATTTTGCATACATATCTACCCTTGATGCAAGAACCTGTCATGTTCTAATATAGAACTATATCACTAACATCCATAAAATTCCTTTAGGGGATAAAATGAGTACCCCTTATCCAATTTAAAACATACTCCACAACCATTCATGCAAAGAATGCTTTGGAAGCATCCCTATAGAAGGTTCTTAGTCTTGCTACTTGTTCTGTAATATCTATATCCATGTTCTTGCTACAATCCTCTATTATTTGTATATATTGAAATTATTTAAACCCATGAGACCACATTATTTTGAATAATTTTTTCAAATATTTCATGAGTCTTCTAGATGTTTCCACTTTTTCCATACATGCTTATTTGAGCACTTACAACTACAACGTTTGACAAAAATCTGCTTTCAATTATGCTTACATGAATGCCAATATTTTATTCTAAATATTTTATTTTGGTACATGATGAGAGCATGTTGGAAAAGATAAATTTATCGGATTGGACACTCATTCATTGAATTTAATAAAATAGTGCTAAAACCTAGTAGGGTTACCCATGTCTTCTGTAATCTACAATCATCACATTCCACAAGAAGTTGTTTCATTATATCATTTCATCAAACATTTCATGAACATCTTTGAAACCACCACACTTGATATACATGTTTATAATATTATTTTTAACATAAAACTTTAGGAAATAATAAGTCACACTTGCAAATCTTGAGAAAATAATCACAACAGTTGCATGGGAGTGGAGAGAGAAAAGCCATCACATGTCAAAAGATAGTGTATGTGAGGGTTAGGTACTCAACCTAATAGGTTATTTCACATATCCAAAAGGATAGTGTATGCGATGGAATTTTTAGTTGTATTTTTTTACACAAACTAAAGAGAGAAGTGTTTTTCTTACACTTGAATATTTAGATCAAACCAACTAACAACCAGTTTGCCCATCTCAATTATATGAGAAATAAACATGCACTGTCACTTCAGGTCACCTATTCACTTGAAAACTTACATTTCCTAATTTGACTAACTGAAAACCAATTCACCCATCTTAATCATATGATAAATAAACACAAACTGTCAGGCTAGATCAACTATTCATTTAAAGAGATCCATGAAAACATGTTCAATTTGTTACTCTTTCAGAACCTATGATCACCTATGACATTTCTATATAGATAACATGACAACAAAAATGTATAGGCAAGAAGACCAAAGCATAGAGGAGGGGTGATAGATAGACTGTTGCCTTTATTAAAAAATAATATGCATATTAAAACAAAATGGGAAAAGGAAACAAGCCGAAATTGGGAAAGTAGAACTATTTATAGGGAGCAAAGGAAAATGAGAAGATTATATAAAACCATTCACTGGATGGGATAAGTACCTATCATTTCAAAATAATGGATTTGACTTATGAAATTTGAACACATTTAGTAGTAGTGACAAATCAGGGGGGAAAATAAACTTATAGTTATCATCCACAAATAGATGATCATGAATGAAGAAATCAACAATGTTTTTATATTCTGAAATGAAATCATTATGAATTATATGATATTATATGAGAACTTCTAAGAAATTTTGAACTTTTTCAATGTTTTCTTGGATGACTTCAAAGGCATTTACGGTAGATATAATATCTAAATTTAAGATAAGTATGTCACATATTTATTTTTGAGTTGGAACCATAATATGATTATCTTGTAGAATGAATGAAGTGTTGATATTCTTTTTCAAATTTATTCCCATGGTAGAAATGAATTCATCATTAGATGAATCAACATCATCATCATCATCAATTTACTCTACCTTAATAGTTTCCATTTCATATGCAATGATTATTGGGTACCATTCATTTTATTTCACATTAATGTCTTCTTTGACCTCAACCTTGGCATGATTATGATTTTCAATTTTCACACACTTAATTGATTTGGATTTAGATCCTATAGAGAATTATTCTATGGTATAACTTGAAAATGAAATACCTAATGAATCTTCATATTTGGCTATTGAGCCTTTCATTCTAATAGAGAAGGGATCGTCTACTTTACTAAAAATTGGTTCCACAATATCTTCTCTTTTAGCAAGTATAACATCACACTCCATATTATTACTCCTTTCTATTTGAGGTTTTATCTATTATTTTTTAGATAACCCATTTTATCCTAAGACCATGGGGTTTAAGCCATTTGGTGAAGTAGGCAAATTTTTATCCTTTTCACCAAGTGGGAGGTCAAATTTTTCATTTGTTCTCTAATCAATAATTAGTTCTTATAAATATTCATCTTATTCCACAATTGTGAAATTGAAACAATCATATATGATAGCCTATAGGTATCATTTTCTCTTTTTCTCTATTAGATTTTTGACATGTTTGATCAAGAACTTGCCTTCAAACTCTCTTTTTCTAAATATTACAGACTCTTGATTGTATCAAGTTTCACTGTTTCTTTGTTATCATTGGTAATAGGTGTAGTATACTTTGAAACCTATTTCTTCAACATTCCATCAATAATCAAATCATATTTAATCTCGATAGAATCTTGTTGTGCAACCATAAAGTCATTTACCTTATTCTTGATCAAGATGAAATTGATCTTTAGTTGAAGAGAACCAATGAAAATATAGAGTTGATTATTGAGACTTGGCTGATTTTCTTGAGGGATCAATCTCAATAATTTATTAAAACATGCTATGAAATATATTATCTACTCATCATCTCACTTTTGAATCTAGAAGAAGTTTGACAAAAATGCACACATATCCATAACTAATTTGAATCTATTCAAGAAAATGTTATTTAAGGAGTCCCAATTCATAATTCATCCATCTTCTATATGCCAAAACCACTCAGCAACAATTCCAATGAAAGTTTTAACAAAAAGTCTCATAACAACATCCTCATACATAACTCTTAAAATTCTATAGGACACTATGAAGACCTAAATATGTTTATCTACATCTTGACCATTTTCTTGATAGGGCTTTGGGAATATCTTCCTTGAGCCTAATGGAAATTCATTTTATTGGGCTAAAGCTAATGGTACAAAATATTTTCCATATGGGATACAAGGAAAATTAAGGTTGGGGTGAACCAATGTCATTTTTTTAATCAAGAAGGTGTAAGCACTAGGTAATTTTTATTAATGGAGTCACCAACCTCCATTTCAAGGGAGTTTCCTTTAAATGTTTCAAACTCATGTGTGTAAATCACCTCAATCCCTAGTGAAGTTACTAAAAATTATCCTTTTCAAATTTTTTTCAAGGGGATAAATTGGTAACTTTGAGTCAACAATGTGGGAATTGAATTCTTATGTTAGTCACGAATTTAGGATAAAGTCTCTCTCTTATTAGCAAGTGGAGCTAACTTTATTGAAATCCAAAAAGGGAGAAGCATGGGAAAATCTATTTACATCTATTTACAGAGAAAATGTTTTTATTGGGGGTTTCATACTTTTAACTTGAAAGTACATAAAGGAGATAGAAAGGAAATGAGAGGAAAAAAGGGGAAAATGGAAAGAAGGGAAGAATAGAGAAAGGAAAGGAAAAAGGGATAAAATGGTTATTATTTTCAATTAAATACATAAACTACCATGATAACCCTAAGAAAAATAAAAGACAACTCTAGGTAGCTAAATGCATGAACTTGCCAGAATAGTCCAAAAAGGGGAAAACACCGCATGCATGGAAACCTATCTCATTCAATGGGTGGTATAGACATAATTAAACCCTTTGGAGTGTAAAATATACACTGAGATAATTTTATAATAATGATAGAAAACCAAAACAATCATCCCATATTTACCCATAAAAGATAATTAAACTATTGCTTAAACCCCTCCAAAATTTCACATTCATAGAAACAACATAAGAAGATTTTAAAAGAAATACTTAATGTGAAATTCCTATTTTATAAAAATTTGGTAGTGATTATAAAAAAAATTAAAAGTAAATATATCTAAATAGATAAATCATACACAAAGTTATAACCCATGAATAAATCCTAAACACAAAGCCTACAAAATCTCCCTTTTTTGATCTTTATCGAATCAAAAAATATAATCTCATCCTTCAAACATTTTTTCAGAGTTTCACTGGCCAAAAAATCTCCTTTTACAATGAGCCTTACACTCATATTTATAGCATAGGAAGGTGGTTATAGTTCATAACCACATTTTTTGCATTTTATACGCTGTAAAAATGAGTTTACAAAAATGCACCACTTAAGTGGTGCAAAAGTGCATTGATGCAATTGCACCATGTGCAAAAGTGGAATTTCAAAATTACACCACTTAAACTGTGAAAAAATTCTTTGGTGATTTTACACCATTTGAAATGTTTAATTAAAAATTACATAATTTGAGGCTTATAAAGTGACATTGTACATTTTCACAAATTGCATTTGTGAGTTTGTGCTTACAAAAGTTTACAACTAGAAATTACAAAATAATATTCAACACCTATGCAAAAAGACCATAAAAAATTGATGGGGCTTATTTGTCTTCACTTTTGCTAAGGATGATTTCAAATTTCTCTGACAACTACTTCTTTTTGAACTTGTGACATGTTGTAATAGACCTAGATGCATTCAATTTGAATCCCTACATCTCTACTTTCTACATCTTCTGATCCTCATTATTTTGTGTTCATTCAACTTGCTAATTTCATTTGATTTTATATCCATGATAAAGTAAAGCCTTCATTCTTGGAACACACCTAGTGATTTCATTCACCCAATTCAAAAGAGTTGTGAGAGGAGAAACCAATAGAAAAATGCATATCTTTTCCCTTCAAATGAGTAATGACACCAATAGTCTATATTGTGTTTCCTAGACCCATTTGATCTGCAAGTATCTTACTCAATCCATTTTACCATTAAGAAATAAACCACTTAAATCCTTTAATCTAATAATATTTTAGCCTTCTTTCAGTCAAAAGAGGAATGAGTTTCATTTTCTTTTTCTAGTTCTTCTCCTTCTCTTTTAAGTTATCTAAATCATTAACTTGGGCATCTTCTTTGCAATAAATCCAAGATTCATTGAAAACACCTAATTAAACAGTCCCATTTGGAGAATGTTTTGAAATTTCTCATACATAATTCACATTGTAAAGGTGAATTTTGAAAATTTCTACAAAATTTCAAGCTATTGATCTATGGGTATTACTTCATGAATTTCATCCATAAATCTAGACTGATTGCCCATGCTTGGAAATTAGTTGAGAAATGGTTTAACATCAAAAAATTTGAATTCATACATACATTCTTGTATACCAATGAGTATAACAAGACTTTTTTTATTATTAAAACAACACTAAGTGTGCATCCTATAAAATAATCAATAAAATTTACACCCTTTATATGGGTATCAAGTGTAAAATTTAGTTCTAGTGAGCTAAGACTATATATTTATAGTACGATCTAGTGAGGCATTAAAAAATGTATTTATGTATTTGGGGATTAAAAAGAAAATTGTAACACATAATGTGAATGACCTTCAAATAGTCTTGTTATTACCAGCATTTATTCCAATCCAAAATCTTGATTAACATGTCATCAGATTATGATAAAACATTTAGTAGGGTTGAATGAACTATCATGCACCTAATACAGTCACTATATGCTTCAAATACTTTCACCTTGTTCACATTGATAAGAGTTTTATTTTTTAAACAAGTCACCCACAGTCATGAGTTTCATATGTCTACTAGTCTTATTATTATTATAACTTAACTCATTTTGGGTAGCACTATAATTTACTTCAGCTTGATTTACATAAGAAATAGATGTTTTAGTAATGCCACCATCATGTTTCATTGTGCCAATAGAAATAAATTACATGAGATAGTTTGTATAGTTGATTCTTGCCTAAACATTGTCATCCACTTTTTAAGTGATAAACTAAATCAAGTCATTAAATCTAAGAACAATAATGAGATGCATTGGTTGGAATCCTAACATGTCAATTGAATCTAGCGCAATCCTTTGAAAAATCAAATTTATTGAATATAGATCAACTCCACAACATAGGGTTATTTATCAACACTTTATGGATATCACCTCTTTGCACTATTTTCTTTTGTTTTGTACCATAAACTCCCTTATCTTTAGTGTTTTTCTTATCACCTAGCTAAGTATGGGAAGGCATCAATTGTTGCTCAAGATCCCATAATGTTATCAACCATTAGTGTAGTTATAATGGGATAAAAGAGAATGAATATAAGACTATAGAAATGAGTGGTCATTCTTATGTTTGACACCATTCTATTTCTTACCCACGACATCTAAACTATTTGACAAAATTCTTTGAAACAATTTTTCCATTTGGAGACATGGTCACTCAACATGATATAAAATTATGTTTACAAAGTCTATGCACTTGTATTTACATCTAAAAATTACATTTTCTTCTTTTATTTTTCCTATTGGAAGTTCGATAGCTATTTTGACAAAATGCTCCAAAGAAATTCATAGCTAATTGAATACACATCCAATCTGATTCACACTAGCTATGATGATGTTATCAAGGACTTATATGTTGAATTTATACCTATTAATTGAAAAAGAACAATTATAACACTTCTTTAACAAATCTATTTTGTGTATATCCTTCAGTGAGATCATATTTAGGTGAGACATTTTTCCAAACAATTCTCATGCATGCTAAAGGCTTCAACATTTTGCATACATATCTACCCACGATACAATAACCTGTCACATTATAATATATAACTATATTATAGACATCCATAAAACGTCTTTAGAATATCTAAGGAGGATCCCTCAACCTATTTATAGCAACTCCACACCCACTCATGCAAAGAATTCTTTGGAAGCATCCCTGTAGAAGGTTCCTAGTCTTACTACTTGTTTTATAATACCTATATCCATGTTCTTACCACAATCCTCTATTTTGTGTATATCCTATAATTATTACAACCCATGAGACCACATTCCTTCAAATCATTTTGTCAAATATTTCATGAGTCTTGTGGATGTTTCCACATTTTCCATACATGTCTATCTGAGCATTTGTAATTACAATGTTTGACAAAAAATCACTTTCAATTATGCTTACATGAATGTCAATATTTTATTACAAAGATTTTAGTTTGGCACACACTAAGAATACGTTGGCCAAGCTAAAGTGATCAGGTTAGACACTCATTTTTTATATTAATAAAATAATGCCAAAACTTGGTGAGGTCACCCATGTCTTCTATAATATGCAATCATCACATTACACAAGTAGTTTTCTTGCTATGCCATTTCATCAAACATTTCATGACCATCTACAAAACCACCAAAATTTATATACATGTTGATAATCTTGTTTTGAACATAAAGCTTTGGGAAAGAATAAGTCACACTTGGACGACTTGAGGAAATAATCATAGTAGTTACATTGGAGTGGAGAGAAAAAATCACAAATTACACCTCCGAGAAAGTGGAAATATAATTTTCATGGCTATGGAAAACTTAAAAACATTTTGAAATTTACACAAGAACTAGAAATATTTTTACAATTTGGACAAGAACCAAAAAAGATTTTGTAAATTACACAAAAACCTAAAACATTTTTGTAAATTGCACAACTTGTGAAAAAGGAAAGTGTGTTTACACAACTCACAAAAAATGAAATGATTTTTGTAAATTATAGGGAATGCTAATGGATTTTTACATAGAAGGTTAAAATTTGTTTTTAAACATTTTGAGGTAAAAAGCAAATTGGCCATAAATTAATTTTTTTGAATTTTTCAAAATTTATGGCATTTTCAGGTGAAATTAAAAAAATTTAGCCATTTTTTTAAAAATTTAATTTTTCACCATTTTTTTTCCATTTTAAAAAACTATGACAACACATACATGGAAAATCCAAATAAAGTTACTGCTAATAGAGAAATATCTTTGGGATTTGTAGATGGCACTCTTACTAAACCAACAAATATGGATGCATTTTAAAAGTAGAAAATCAAAGATAAAAAGGCTTTGCCACTATTGGCCTTGGTTTGTCAAAACCATACTTACATCATGTGGACTTTAAAAAGTCTTCCAAATAACTATGGGAATCACTAAACCAACTATTTGGTTCTAAATCTGATAGTGTGGAAATTAATGTGAAGCAAAAGTTGTATGGTTTAAAACTGGAAGGAGGAGATATAATGTCTCACATTAGCAAATTTCACTCAATTATAAACCAATTGGTAGAAATAAAAGAGGATATCAAAGAAAATGATTTAAAATCCATATTGCTCAATAGCATGCCCAACAATATGTCCATGTGGTGTTCACTTTAAGCAAGCTAAATCTAAGTTTTTCAAATGTCATAACCACATTGCTTGCTGAAGGAAGCAAAGTATCAGAAGAAGAAGAAGTGATGTTCACACATAACAATCCTAACACTTCTTACAAAAAATGTGTAATCAAGAAAAATAAATGCACATGTTTTTATTGTAAAAAACTAAGACATGTAGTTCTAAACTACAAACAAAGAGCACAGGATATTCTTGATGGAAAGGTGAATGACAAATCAATGGTGAAAAAGGAAAGTGATCTAGAGGCAAGTAGTTCTCCCTTAGACAATGAATAATTGGTTTATCAAGGTGACAAAGACTATCTTTATTAGTGTTGTTCCTCACGCCATTTTAGCACTAAGGGAGGGAATGATAAGTATTAGTGCTTATATGGGTAAATTTTTATATAGGTGTGTGTGTGTGCGTGTGTGTGTGTGTGTGTGTGTGTGTGTGTGTGTGTGTGTGTGTGTGTGTGTGTGTGTGTGTGTGTGTGTGTGTGTGTGTGTGTGTGTGTGTGTGTGTGTGTGTGTGTGAAAGTTAATAATCATATTAATAAATGAGTTATCATAAAAACTCATAATATGTAATTTGGAAAAAGAAAAAATTTGTATGTAAAGATAGAGTTATGGGGGAAATAGTAGGGATAGAGATAGTTGAGAGAATAAACAATAACTTCTTACTTATAGGATAACTATACCTATAAATGTAATAATATTTTGTAGTTTGATCAAGTTATTTTGATCACCAATTTGGTTTTCTCATTATTGCCTTAGTATAAGCTAGGTTGGAAAGTGAAATATGTATTTTATCTTTGAACTTAAGGTATACAAGTATATACATATTGTAAAACATGAATGAGATCCACATCTTGTACCCTTCTACTTGTTTTCATGATTCATGTGTTTAAACCCCATCTTACATTTTAATCATGTGTTTTGTGTAATTTATTGTCTACTTTGTGCAGTTGATTATTTGTTTTGTGTGGTTGAATTATAGCTTATGTAGTCTTTATATGATTTATCATGTTTATTTCTAAATAAATATGGTATTTTACAATGAGGAGAACATTGGACATTCTGACTTAGACTAAAGTATGAGCAATCTGATTGTAAGGTTAATATGTTGGTATAAATAAGTTTAAACAGATGTTGAAAGTCACTTAGATGTATAAACTATTTATGAGGCTCTTAGAGTTAATATATATTAAAGTCCAAAGGATTGGATTACTACTATTTGGTGGAAACCATTCAAAATGTGTCCATGGTATTATAATATAAGTCACAAATACTTAAACCATGGAATAAGTTTATAAGTCATTTTAGACTTAGGTCATGATTATTTTGATCAAGGCCACTTTGGTATTTGGTTGGAAAAATCATTATGATTTTGTGATATGCATGGTTAACCTTTACCATACTTAATTGATGCTTAGGGTTTTCTAGAGTATTGAGGGTTCATTTGATGAATGTGTTTTGGAATTTGAATAAGCTAGGAATTAGATGGTGATGATGGTTTGAGATTACTTGGCATATATGTACTATTGTTGGGATGGTGACACTCTTTCTTGAGAAAGACATGACTGCAATTTTAAGGGTAAAGAATTAAAATGTTCTTCTGGTTGAAACTCTAGCTCGTACATTGAAAATGGAATTGTGGAGAATGGAAATGTGTGTGTGAAGTGTGGCTTGGGAAAGAAGAAGAATAAATAAGAAAAGAGGAGGGATAAGGGACTATTGTACAATTGGCCATTGCTTTGAATAAATAATTTCTATTTTGATCTTCATGTATAGTTAAAATGTATAAATTTTACTATAGAGGAAAATAAATTTTATAGATTGAAATTATTCTTGGAAGTCCTCATTCAGTTTTATATTTCTAAAACTAGTTCTTATTGTAAATCATGGTGGCCAAGGAAAAATATTTTCTAGGTGAGGTTGAAGTTGCTCCATCTCAGCCTTCGATGGTGTATAAATGAGATAAATAATGTAGTTTTATGGTCATAGTTGACTTGGGTGGTATATGGTGGTTTTTCATATGATTATTAAACCTCATGTGTGTATTTTAGTCATTAAAAGTGTGTTTTCTTGATGGGTTGTTTGATGACTATGTGTTTTGGACATATTGAGTTGAGTTTTCCTTGCCTTATTGAATGTTGAGCACTATTAAGTTTATGTAATTTTAGGATATTTATTGGTGATTACCTATTGATGAAACATTATCCTAACATGGATCTCATTCATAATTTACCATGCATATGCATCTTTATATTATGGGCTCAATGTAGAATGATCTACTCCACTCTGCAACTGATGGTTAGGGTGGGTAAGGACTCATTGTATGGTTGGGCTCATTTTATTGAGGGGAAGCCTTTTTTATATTATTGATGATGCATACATACTATGGACTAATGAAAACTTAGACCATGTCTTATTCATGTTCAGAATCTTGTTTAGTAACTCTTTATGCTTCATATTCTAAAGAATCCATTGTATAATTTTATGCATTAAATTAGAGGTACCTGCTAGCCAATGATGATGTTTTCATATTTAGTTTGTTCTTAACAAGTGTATGTTTTATATTTTTAATTGATTATAACTGTTCACTTGAGTTCCTATCAATAGTTGTTAATTTTGAATCAAATTAATTATAATGAGAGTTGAATTTCTTTATTATTATTGGTTATTTATCTTAAAAGATTATTTTATGATGAACATGAATAATCTTAAAATTTGACATCCTTCCTTAGGTAACCATAATTTTATTGGTTGTTATAATATAATCTTAAGCCTTGTCTCATTTATAATTGATAATATATTGAGTTACTATGCATATGATTACTCCTTGAAGTAGCATAAATTCTTTATATTGAATCATTTTGGGAATACTATTGTTAAGTTTCAATTTATTATAAATAAGTAAAAAAGAAATAAAGAAGAAACTAATTTTACTTATCAATAGCCAACCATATTATAACACCTAGCATTACTTATTTAATGCATTAAAATTGTGTTATTTGGAACTTGTTCTTGTATTATGACATTACTAGATTGACTACTTGTTATTAGTTGGCAAAAGGAACTTGTTATTACTATTTTTAACTCTTTGGCTATGTGTAGCATTTGGTAATCTAAAAACATTTACATCTTAATAAAATATGACATATTTGTATTTTTTCTTTCTATTGTAATGTGGAAAAATAATCTTGAATTATTTGATAACACATGGCATGTATGCAAGAAGGTAGTTTCATACAATCACTTATTGTGACATTAGTTTCCTTTACATTTTTGTAATAGTTCCTCTTATTGATAAAATTAGTTGTTATTTTTTACTTAGCAATTTGATTTAGTTATACCAGGTTAGTACAACTGTATCTCTTTGGTGAATGATGTTTTTTGGAGTCAATGCATTTCACTTTGGTTCCCCTCTGAAAATCAATGCCTCCCTTGAGTATGTTTATAAGATGAAGGTACTATTTTTAAGCATGAACAATTTGTTGGAAAAAAATATATGAAGTCATTATGGCTTCTCTTGCTTTGATTTTATTACTTGGCTGTATCAATAGTTTTGGGTGGCATTATTTTAAAGGTTAAAGTTTGGATGCGTGTTTAACAACAAATAAAATTAGTTCTCGTTTATGCCATTTATTGAATATTAGTAAGGAGGTTGTGATTTCAAAAATTGTCATAATCATTATGAATATTATTTTTTTGCTACTATAAAAATTATCAATTGTAGCCTTAAAAGAAAACAAAATTGAGTTGTAAATTTTGGCGCGTTTGTATACTTGATGTTGTTGTGTATTGAAAGTGATAACTCATTAAAGCCTCTTCTATCTTAGAGTGTAAATGGCCCTTACTCCTTTTAAAATTGGAATTGTTATTTCTTATTTGAGATAGGATCAATATCATATTTCTATTCATATGAGTTGCCTAAATGTACATTTTTGGAATATTTACTTGATCATTGCTATTGAAAATTATTCAATTATCAATTTCAAAAAAAATGAATGATGTAATTTGAAATCAAGTTTATGGAGTATAAGTATCAGTTAAATTAACCTATTTATATAATAGGAAAGTACATACCATTATTTTAGATTTTGTTATATTTAAGCATTAATGCAATATAATCCCATCATTCATTAATATACCTAAACAAAAATAAGTTAGACATATAGATGCATGAATATATGTATATATTTGGTAATCAAGAACATTTATAGACATGTCACAAAAATCCATGTAAAAAAAGCTCATTATTGGTTAGGTAGTGTTAAACTGTTTGGATGGCATGATAGCCATGAATAAATCAACTCATGGCTGATTTATTCAATGTATTGAAACATGTCTTATACAACTATTAGCTCTTCTCATGTGACTATAATACGATGAAGTTATTGAGGTAGTTTAAGTATGATAATTTTAGACACCTAAATTACATTTAGTGTTGAAATGCACCTAAAACTTACTAATGCTTCTTCCCAAATTTGAATTATGATTCATGTCATCTGCATCCTTATTTATATAATTTAATAAATCAAATTTAATCAATTATGCACACTTTTAATCCATATTTAATTATTAGATATTGATTTTACAACTCACCTAACATCATCCACCTTTATCTCCCTCACCTGTTGACTCACCCCAATCAATCCCACAACTTTCTCAACTACCTTTGATTCATCCCTTGAGTTGTCAGATAGTTTGACTCATTCTTGGTGACTTAGTTAACCATATCCATGTTTCTCTCAACCATTTTAATGGTCATCATCCTCATGGATGATGAATCATTAGCCACTATAAATTATTTAGATTATTTTAAATATCCAAATAATCTTCCACCATTCAATATTTCTTCAAAAAATCTATAAATAAGCATGAAATCCATCCCTTTCATCAACTTGACTTATGATATTGAAGTGTTATCAAAATAACAATCAAATCTAAAGTAAATAAAATCCATCCAAGAGCATTTTTGCATCAAAACGCTGCCCATTTTAACTAACATTAGAAGAGTGAGAAACCACAATTCAAACATAGATAATAAAATTCACATCACAATGGAAGAAGATTTTTAATACTAAGGTACAAGTTTGTGTTATTTATTTTGTTTGTAGCTCTAGATTAAGTTGAGTTAGTTTAGATTAAGATTTCATAGCTTAATTTATATTTCTATATTTCCTTTAATACATTTTAGCATCCCTAAAGGGAACTTTCCTTCATCTTTTTCATCTCATATTCATCATATGTGCATTTATAAGCATTTTTCAATTGATTCTTGCTATTTTTTCTTTTGCATATATGTTTAATCTTGGTCTTGGAAGTGTTGTTTGAAGTTACAGGCCATGTTCCATAACTTTAATTCTATTATGTATATATACTATGTAACTATGAATTTGGAGAGTTGAATAATTAAATTACAATAGAGAACCATGAAATCATCATTTAGCCTATTTTTACAGTTTTTTCTTGCATTTTTATTTTTCTAACATCTTTTTACTTTGTTTCTACTTCTATCTATTTTTTATTTTTTGTAACTCTCTATTTTAGGTTAACTACAAAATTACATGACGTAGAAGTGAAATTAAATATATTGACAATGAAAATGTTAAAAGGAAAAATGAAAACATTTTAAATGTTTGACCATTCTAATGTCTCTCCTTTGAAATCTATTCACAACTTTCCATTATACATAGAAGTTATTATCTCTAGGTAAAAGGTAAAGAGGGTGTTTATAAACAATGGATCGACATTAAATATATGTAAATTAAGGATAATAAAACACCTAGGATATCTAAAAACAAAATTAGAAACTAATATTATCACTATAAAGGCATATGACAACAATGAGTGACAATCCATGGGTATGATTGATCTTTTTTTTAGGGTGGGGTCTGTTATAAAAGAAACTCTAGTATATGAGCTTGATCTTGATTTACCTTATAACATACTTCCTGGATGTCCATGGATATATTAAATTTATGTTATACCCTCCACCCTACACCAATATTTAAAATTTTCACATGAAGGTATGGAAGTAACCATTCAAGGTGATTCTCAATGCTTCCAATATTGGAAGTTTTTAAAAGGTAGATATCAAAAATTTAATTATTTACCAGTTATTGATGACAAATTTAATCCCATTGAGGATTATCCTTCACTTGAAAACTGTCCATCCAAAATTTTTATTTCAAACACCTCCTCTTGGTGGTTGGATCAACACACAAACTAATTCCATTTCCATGGAGAATCCTTTCACCAGTGAAGCTTCCAATCAACCATCTGCATAACAAGATTCCAATTAGCCTTATACTAATAAAGTTTCAATCCAAATACCCACTTCAAAAAAATATTAATCCTCATCATCCCATTTTAAAATCATTTTCAAAGGAATGAATGAATATATAATCCAAGATTTTAACTATACAAGCACAATCCATACAAATCCACATAAATATGGCAGGCCTCACCATCAATAGGATAATCAAGTGGTTAAAAGATAGAAAAAAAAACATTTATATAAGGTGTTTTAATTTCATATGAATGTATCAACTATTCAAATCCTTCTTGGCTTTACTCTGATGAATAAGCTACTTGTTTTACCAATAATAATATCTTGTTGCTAAATCCATTATGTGTAATATTATGCATTATAAAGGTAAAGGTCTCAGTATCCATGAATAAGGATCAATTGAACCCATAATGTTAAAATGAAATGGAGCCATCCATGGCATATGGTTTAATCTACTCAATGTACATCTCATACTTTTCCAAAGTGACTCTTCCAATGAGTTAGAGGATGATTCTTCAGACAGTGAAATATGTTCTATTCTTAGCTACTTCAAAGACCTTTCCCTCACTAATATTTTTCATGGGATAACCATTTTTAGATTAGCACATATTGATACTTAATAAAGTGAGACCAACATGAAACATGTCTGCTTGATCATTTCCAAAATGATGAGACAATTTAACAATTCATAAGAAAACAAGACCACTTCCAACAGGTGATCATAATAAAGGGTTTTTAATTATATTAAATAATTATACATACTTTAGTGAACAACAAACACATAAAAATATCAATTTAACATCTAATTCAAATCAAGTGGACCTAGAGGAGGAATTCAATATTCCTCCACCACCCCCAAATTATAAATAAGAATCAACTCTCTTAGTTGAGGATACTATTCCTTCATGAAATATTATCTTTAATGGATGGTTTTTTAAGGTACAACCAAATCAAAATTGCTACTAATGACTAACATAAAATAACATTCATGACACCATGGGGAACCTTTTGATACCAAGTGATGCGTTTTGGTTTAGATAATGTTGGAGCTACATATAAAAGATCAATGGTTGTCATCCTTCATGATATTATGGAGGACTATGTTGATGACATACTTACAAAATCCAAATCTCAAAAAGAACCTCCTCGAATACTTTGTCTCAAATTTTAATGCATGAGAGAGTATAAGATGAGATTGAATCCAAAGAAGTGTGTGTTTAGAATGACACCAGGAAAGTTATTGGGCTTCATTATTTCATAATAAGAAATAGATGTTGATCCCTCTAATTTTTTATCTGTCATAGATATGCCCCCGCTAAATAATCTCATAATCAGGTGTTTCATTTCACAACTTGTAGATATTTATCACCCTTTCACATTCTTGCTAAAGAAAGACACTCATTTCAATTGGAATGAGAATTATGTTACAAAATTTGATCACCTTAAGCAATATATTTCCAATCCACTAGTATTAATGCCACCTATTGCTGGTAGACCTTTTTTGTTATATATATCAGCTACTCAACTTGAATTGTGGGAATTATTTGTGCAACATGATGATAATGGAAAAGAAACAACAATGTATTACTTAAGTAGGACCTTAATATATTATGAAATTAATTACTCTTGAATGGAAAAGGCATGTCTTGTAGTTTTTTTACCTCATAAAAACTCCAACATTACATACTCAACACTCAAACTAAAATCATTGAAAAAATTGACCCCCTCAAGTATTTTCCATCTAGAATAGCTTTAATAGGCAAGATGGCTAAGTGGATTATGATTCTTAGTGAGTTTGATCTTGAGTATGTCAATTAGAAAGCAATTAAGGGATAGGTCTTAGCAGATGCATTATCGTAGGCACCTCTCAAAGATAAAGCACCTCTTATTAAATGATTTTTAGATGAAGCAATAATGTCTATAGATGAATATTTAGTTTGGTAACTATTTTTTGATGGTTCCTTCACCAACCATGGATCAAGGGTAGGAATTTTGATCATCACACCAGATGGGGATTGTATTCCCAAAATTTTCATAATTAAGTTCCTTTGTACAAATAAGATTACAGAGTATGAATCTCTTATAATAGGTCTGAAATTAGAAATTATAAACTTATAATTAATAAATTAGCTAATGAATTCCATGCTTATGATGAAAATTTAATCCCTTATAAGAAGATGGTAGATAACTTAAAGTTATATTTTATATTCACCAAATTTTTACAAGTACCAAGAATCCACAATAGGGTAATAAATGCCATGGCTACTATTGGTTTGTTGATTGATCTAAATGCAAAACATAATAAATTACTTATTGAATACCTGATGGTACTAACTTATGACATTTATAATTCATAAATGGTTTGCAAGGTGATTGATCCCACTTCTTCCTAGTATGCTGACATATATGCTTATCTTTATAATAACACCTTATCACCTAACTTGTCCCATAATTAGTGTAGATAATTTACCTAGTGTACCTCTCACTACACCATCCTTGGTAATACCTTATATCATAGAGGCTATGATAGAAATATTTTACACTATTTGAATTCTAAAGAATCTACTTTGGCAATTAAGGAATCTATGGTACACATTTGAGTGGAATTGTACTAGCCAAAAAACTTGTATGGATAGGTTATTATTACCCTATTATGGAATCTAATTCATGAACCTATGTTAATAAATGAACACCTTATCAAAAACATGGGGACCTTATACATAACCCATCATAAATTCTACAACCTATTACTACACTTTGCCCATTCTCTACATGGGGGTTAAATGTCATTTAAAAAATCAATCCTAGTTGTTATGATGGTCATAAGCATATTATTAATGTAATTAAGTATTTTCCCAAGTGGGTTGAGGCTATTACCCTTATTTAATTGGAAAGAAAATTTCAAATTTTATCCTAAACCACATTGTCTAGAACTTTGGTATCTCTTTTGCTATCATTTATGATAATGGAAAATTATTCAAGAATAAGGAAGTTAAATCTCTTTGCCAAACCTAGAATATCAATACAAAGTGGTCTAATCCCTACTATCTAAAAGGAAATGACCAACCTAAGTCAACCAATTACAACATTTTATGCATACTTAAATTAGTTTTCAATGAAGTTAGTCATGATTGGTATACACAATTATATCCTACCCTCTAGGCATACTGTACTAACATCCATACATCCATGGGGGTAATCACTTATTCCCTTATATATGGAAGTGAGTCTATTATATGAATATAAGTCAAGATTATATCTTTGTTCATATCCATATAATAAATCATTGATGAAGAATCCTATCTTACTTCATGCCTTAATGAAATTGAACTTGTAGACTAGAAAAGACTTAATGCTTTAAACCACTTGCAACTATATCACAATTTCCTTTACAATTTCTATAATAAGTGGATAAACTACATGGATTTTAAAGTTGGGGATCTTGTTATTAAGTAAAAAAACACAATACAAATGCTGAAAGAGAGAAGAAAGGAAAGTTTGAGCCTAAATGATTAGGCCCATATATCATCATTGTTAAGTATGGATCAGAAGCTTAAAAATTGGCTACAGAAGATGGAGAGGAGATTGATGAACCTATGAACATAATAAAAATTAAGATATTATATGCATAACATTTTCTATATGCTATTGTTATTATCCTAAGTGTTAAAAACCAAAAAAAAGAGACAAAATCTAAAAGCAAAAAAGCAAAAAAATGAGAAAAAAAACATAAAAACATAGAGCGTCCAATAGTGAAAACTAGTTTATTAGCACTTTGGGCAAGTACCATGGTGAAAATCAGGTTTTTAGTGGTATGTGTAATCCATTATATATAGTCACCCTAGTTATTTTGGGGCATCTTGTTTCAAAAATCCATTGTATATTTCTACATTGTCATTTGTCATTGTTTCTTTACTCATCTTATACCATGTCATATTAGGGTTAGATCCTTATATTTATGTACATAAGTCCTTAATAATGATAGAGGAACATATTATATATTCCTATTTTTGTCACAATAATTTATCACCTATCTTAAACTAAAACATCCAAACTACATGTAAACACTTACCCAAAAAAATCTACCATCTTAGCTACCTTCTAAACTTGTTCACTTGCATTTTTTGGGAGGGACAATTATGTATCTTTTCATCCATCACTATACCCTTCATAAATAATCCACTTTCTCATTGCTTCCCATATTAGGAGAACTAAATTTGTCTTGATATCCCCATATAGACTTTGTATAGAGTAGATTATGTAGGTAGTGCTTACAGACATAAGGCATTTAAAGTCATCTTGGCCACCGACTTCCCCATCATCCATTTTCCCAAAACATGGATTTATATTCAATTCATGCATTCCTCTTCCTAAGTAGTCATTTTTTGTTCAAATATTAGCATAGATATTGGCTACCAATTATTTTAAACCTCACTTAGGATTTGAGTTTTTAATTTTATCTTTCAAGTATTGATTACTTGTTTGTGGTTTTCATCTATGTTTTGTTGTTGTCTTGTTCATTTTTATCCTTAACCATTCATTTGGTTACTTATCATTTTATATCCTTAACCATTAATTTGGTTATTTATTTTCTATCCTTAACCATTCATTTGGTTATTATCTTTTCTATCCTCAACCATTCATTTGGTTATTATCTTTTCTTGCCTTAACCATTAGTTTGGTTATTCTCTTTTCTCATTCTTAACAATTACTTTGGTTATTTTTCATTTCTTACTTTAACTATCATTGGTTATCACTTCTTACTTATCTTTTTTATATCTTATTCTTTGGGTCATTTTGTTTGTCTTAAGTCATTATGTACTCTTTTTTTGTCCTTTGTTTAACTTTAATCATTTTTTTTGTCATTTGTATATCATTTGTGTTCATTTTTAAAATGTTGTTTTCATAGTAATTTTGTTTGTCCAAATAATTGAGTGTAATTATGTATTCATATCTAAATTTAAATGTTTCATTTGTTATTTATTTATGTGCGTGTCAATATTATTTTATGTATTGTATTATAGTATGGTTATGATTTGTCTATATCATGACGTACTTTGCTTTTCACAAATTATTATTTTTTTAGTCCATGTGTCTAAAACATAAACATTTATCATGATTATTTGATATCATTGGTGGTAATTTGTTTTATGCTATATTAAATTTTAGTTTGCTCAATACTCATTTATGATGGAAATCCAATGTAAGGCAAAATTAAAAATAAGGAAGCTATCTAACACATTATCCATGCATCCATAATCAAATGCTGAAAAGAATTAATATGTGATATTATGAATCAAAATTCAATAAATATAACATTAATCTATTTATCCATCTATCCATAAATCATGTATAAAGTAAAAATAATCATAATAGAGTCCATAAACAGTCCATAATGTTCATCCAAATAGTAAAAGTCTCATAACCTGAATGAATCATTTTTTTATTTTTATTTTGTGTGTGTGTGTGTATAAATCAAATGTGTATATACAAATGATACATGTAAAAAACATATGTACATCAATACATCAATCCTAAAAACTATGTCAAGTCTCTCCCTACCCCTCAGATGGAGCATTTGATCTAGGACTTAACTCATAATGCCATGGTGTACTCCATGGAGGACCACTAATTATATGTAATACCTAACCAACTGATCTCTTAGAATCTATCAGTTGAACTAATGTCTCAGACATTGACCACCTAGTCAAGTACTCATTATATGGTGGTGATCCCTATGTACGTGGAATGACCTCCTTATATAATATTCTATAATATGTAACCTACTCCATATTCCTCATAACTCTAGCCAATGTGGCTAGTTTCTCCTGTCCTGCTAATAAGACCCTATCCTCTGCAAGCTCTATTTTTGAGATGTCTCTCTCTTATTTAAATATTTATGTCAACACTATAAAATCCAGCATCTACATCTCTACATCTTATGTAGATACTCCAACTAGTATAGCCATCCCATCCCCCTCTAGTCTCTCAACATCTACCTATAATATATCTGACTCACCATGTAGACATTTGATATTAGCCATTCTAAGTGTTAGATGACCCCTTCTACTATCAACCTCCTCTTGTATTCTAGACACCTCTTTATGTAAACCTATAATCTCACTATCCAAAGATCAGATATCCTTATGTTATTCATCAATCAAGGTTTGATCATCCTATTATCTAGTTGTATGTGGACCTATCCTATCTCTTATATCCACATGGGTCTTATTCATTGGTCTTATATAACTATCCTCTCCATCCCACTCTCCATCACTATCAATCACCGCCAATGGAGTCTCCCCTCCACCTAGATGATCTGTATCAACTCTCATCTATGTTTCTCTTCTAATATCAACACCAGCCCCTCATACAATATCAACATCCTCCACCTCTATAATATCCACATCATGTAACTAGATTTCCTCTAAAGCATGCCATCTACCCCATCCTCATATACCTTCTCTTTTTCATATCACTACATTCCTAATCTAAGATCCTAGTCCTATGGCATGTGGATGTCTAATCAAACTAAAAACTAATCTTTGTCTCTAGGTGTGTGATGATGTGTATGGAAATGTCAATCTCATTATCCACTATTTATCCCACCAATATGCATATCCATTCACTATTCCATCATAAATTACATCCCTCTTGTACATCCATGTAAATGTCTATAATTGTGTCTAGATATGGTCTTCTATAATTAGAGCAATAGTCACACCCAATGTACTCTCTTTCTAATCACTTGTGCAAATATATGAGGACTTGTCAAGATATGCTATCTAGTACCAAACTATCTCATCACCTTATTAGGGTGATATCTCTATATGATATAATCATGAATACCCATAACATATAACTAACTCATCATGTAATCCATGTATAAGTCATCTTATGGCCATTGGAAAACTACCTCTTCGTATGGTTTCTAGGTGATCTATTCATCACCTATCTCATCTATAACTCTCATATAAAACTCTATGTCTCCTAAATGTGGCCTCGATGTGTCTATAATCATGTGACATCCATACATTATAGGATAATCATCTGAATGTGTGCTCATATGTCCAACTAGCCTCTCCACTACAATGTGATCCTATAACCAAACCTATAGTAGTGTGGAAGGACCAATCTCCTTCCCATATGTGTATAATGTGTGGTGAAAATACATATAAGTGTGTAAGTACTCATGTTACCCATGTAAAAATATCTCCCATATTTATCATATCTCCATTAACATCCAAAAAACCAATCAAACATAACGTCTTACTCTTGTCAAAAAGTATACTAAAACTAATAATAGCAATGAGTATCATAGTCAAAGAATCTATCCTTAACCACATGTAGTAGCTAATATCCACTCTTCCCTTCACCACTAGAATCAATCCTTCCCCAAAAATCTTATATAACATAGTCTCTTATAGCCCCTAACCCTAATATACCCATTTACCTCATATTAAAATCCCCAAAATTTGATACATGTCCTCTAGTGTTACAGTCATCTCACATGTCCACATGTGAAATGTGTTGTTCTCGCTATGCCAACTCTCAATCAATGCAACCAAAACTACTCTTTCTACATGGATCTATAGAATTTGCATGATATATGATAGCCTTAAATCTTCTAGTGCTCCAAACTCATACTTAGTGAATCTTGTTATCTACTGTAATGCCCTGGGTCTCCACTCCCATGTCTCAAGTACTGGTAATACCTCCTACCATCATAACACATTAGCACAATGTTAATTATAACTATAAAAATTAAAATCCATTTACCTCTACTTAAAAAACATTAAAAATCACAAAAACACATCTTCATTTATATTAATTTTTTTCTATTCAACATTATGCATATTTATTTGTTTGCTAACTTACCCCTTTTCTTCTAAACCTAGCATTTTTTATGCTTCCTTTATAATTTTCACAATCCATTATGTCAAATTTGAACTTAACATCTTAAATTTTACATTTATAACATTTTTTCTACTCCTTTTAGTATTTTTGTTGTCCATATCTTCAACTTCACAGTTACCCTAATCTATTTCCTTCCCAGACGATTTTGCTACCCTATTTGATGAATTTGCCACTCATTTTCATGATTTCACAACTAAAAATTGTGAATTCACCAATTCCTAGTTTATTTTCCACCCCAATGATTTCACAACCTTGAATTGTGAATTTGTTATCTGATTCAAATATTTTTTAATTTTCTCTAGTGAATTAACAACTTTCATTTCTAAATTCATAAATAACCTAATTATGAATTTGTTTCCATCAAATTTAACCCCTAATAAATGCACTTAAATAAAAAATTAAGGCATGGAATTTAAATTACTAGAGTGCTAATCCTCTTTGGTCTTTGGTGTCTCTTCACATGCTGGTGGTGTGGAATATGGTCCATTTTACTCTAAGGCCTTAGAGAAAATATCCTCAATAACCTTCTAATAGAAAATCACTTTAAAAAATAATGTGCATAAATGAATTTATTGAATTTAATTCTTCTATTTATATTATTCAACCCATTTCAAATATTTTCCCCACCCATCCCTTCATTTCATTTATTTTTCATCAATTTTTCTTTAAATTTTAAGACAATCTAACTTAAAGTATTGTAAATCTATCTCAATTACTTGCAACCATCACTCATAAAATTTTCACTACAATTTGAAAACCTATATTTTCCAATTTTAAATCCATAGCTTACCATCATTGGGATAAATCATTCTTCCATATGCTCATGTGACCCCTACATTATGAACATCAACTAAATGTGCAATCTTTGAATGGTAAAATATTATTTTTCTGATCAATACTCTATTTTTCACAACTAGGGGAAACTTATTTACATAAACCTTAATCTTGTAAGTTTGAAGTTGATTCTAGTAATTTGATTTATTGATGGTCTCAATCACTTCATCATTTTTTTATTTCATTCATTTTGAGCATTTGTTAGTTTTTTCACACAAAACCTTGAGGGTGTATCATCAAATTTATTCTCATTCATTTGTGGCAGCTTTTTCTTCTTAATCATCAATGCTCTAATTCTTTTAATATTCTTCAACAAGGTATTGTTTCATAACACCTTTTCAAATAGGGAAAAATATAGACACCTAAATTACATTTAGTGTCTAAATGTACCTAAAACTTACTAATTCTTCTTCATAAATTTGAATTATGATTCATGTAATCTCTCTCCTTATTTAAATAATTGAATAAATCAAATTTAATCAATTGTGCACACTTTTAATCCATTTTTAATTATTAAATATAGATTTTACACCTCACCCAACATCCTCTACCTTTATCTCCCTCATATGTTAACTCACCCCAACCAATCCCACAACTTCATCAACTACCTTTGAGTCATCCCTTGAGTTGTCAAATAATTTGACCCATTCTTGATGACTTAGTTAACCATCTCCATGTTTTTCTCAACTATTTGAAATGGTAATCATCCTTATGGATGAGGACTCATTAGTAACCATAGATTATTTGGATTATTTGAAATATCCAAATAATCCTCCACTATAAATAAGCATGAAATCCATCCCTTTCATCATCTTGACTTATCCTAGCAAAGTGTTATCAAAATAAAAAATGAATCAAAGACATCAAAAAAAAAAATTGCATCAAAATGTTTCACATTTTACCTTGCATTGGAAGAGTGGGCAACCACAATTCAAAGAGAGCTAATCAAATTCACATCGTGATGGAAGAAGAATAGTACTACTAAGGTATAAGTCTGTGTTGTTTCTTTTATTTATAGCTCTAGTGTAGGTTGAGTTAGTTTAGATTAATATTTTATAGCTTAATTTACATTTATATATTTATTTCAATATAATAATAAATGATTGCATACATGTGAAAGTTGTATCTACTTTAGATTTTTAACCTTGAGAAAAGACCCAAGGTAGACTCGCCTAATGATATTTGTAAAAGATAAAGTGTCTTCCATGTGGAACACACTAACATGGAGTTTAAAATTTAAGCTATTTTTTATTTGTCCTTTTTGATGATGTGGTTATGTGACATCACTAATCCATCCTAACTTTTGTGTGGAGATTTAATTGTTAATGCTAGTGTTTCAAGTCTTATTTAAAATCATAGTATTCATAAATATTAATTTACACATGGATAAAATATTTGGTTAATTATTATGTTAAATATATTCACTATCCATAAGAAACCCAATATATTATTGGTTTTATAGATAATGAACTTTGATATTTAATTACTAGATCTACAATTTGGACATCATAGTTTCCCTGTTATGATAAAGGATGTTAATTGACCGCATTAAATGTTTACAAGTAAACTAGTAGGTTTGCCTTGCCATCAAGGGAAGAACATAAGAGTATGGTTTATACTTTAAATATTTTTTGGAATACATGTATATGTAATCATACCTATAATACATTTCCCCGTCATTAAGACTTGTTTAAACAAATAGTTCCTAATCAACTTCTTTAGGTGACTAGTATGTTGTTAGAAATTGGTATTCATAACCATTGAAGTTAAGATTTTTATTGGTGTGAGTTTTGGGGGTTATGAAATGTGGTATTATAACCTCTTTAAAATCTAATGAAATTTTGGGAATTATTAGTTGAAGTTGTATTTAATTTTTCTCAGGATGCTAAAAACTAAAACCAACTAGGAATTCAAGAATGTTGGAAGTGGTTTGGTTGATAATCATGTTCAAAATGAGCATGAAAACATTGATGATAATGTTGATCCTAACAAACATAATGTTGAGGATTAATCCAAACCTAAAAATTACATCCCTGATGAATAAAATGATGTTATCCATGACATCTTGGGTGTACTGCATAACATTAAAATGCAGATGGAAGGGTATGGTGAAAGGTTAACCCACCTAGAAAATCTATAGGAAGGTGATCAAGAAGAAGATTGCTAAGATTTGAATAAAAAGAAACAAGATGTTGTGGATCCCATCATCAAATAACTCAAAAATCTTCCTCCTCCCACATTATCTAGTGGAGATATTAGGATGCTATTGAAACATGATTGATTAACTTGTAGAAATATTTTAATCTACATAATATGGGATTCAACATAAAAACATGCATATGATCCTAACAGTTATTAGGTGATGTTAATTTATGGTGAAAACACCTATATTGATCCGAGCAATATTTAGGTGATAATTCAGGTGATAGTTCGACCCCAATTGGTGGCAGAACTTCTGGGAGCCATAACTTTTGCATCATAGATCTATTTAACTTCCCGTTTGAACCATTAGAAACATAAGAATGAGGGGAACATCATGAGATGGAACTAATATATATTAATGGGTTTTGATCTCAAAAACAAAATGGAAGTGCCCCAAATTTTAATTTTAGTAGTGTAATCTAAAAATAGTAATTCCTCAAATTTTGTATTGTTGTAAATCATGAAAGTCAAACTACTTAATCTCCATCAAGATTGATGATCTTACAAATCCTCCTCCTACCTTAAATATGTGTATAAATTAATATGTAGCCCAAAATGGAAATCAAACATCTCTTCTTAGAGATAGATATATATTAGGGTTTACAAATTTGATCAATAAAACATCACTTCTTAGAGATAGCATTATTACAATTATTTTGTTCGTGTTTCTTGAATTATCTTTCAACCAAAGATTTTGAGTTTTAGATTAGTGGTATCAAATCAGTTTGTCTTGAGAGTGTATGATCCTAAGGATGAGGTTAGGCTACAAAAAACTTGGGTGGAAAATAATAGAGCTTCCAAACTATCCACCTATTTGCTCCAAATGACCTCAAATGGTAGACAACACCGAGACATCCAATCTTTTCAAGGAAATGGTGAATGAATCCCTCTAATAGTAGCAAGTGTAGAGGATACAATAATTCACCCAAATTCTCCAATAAATCTTAATGGAAAATTCTAGCTCCTCATTTGCACCCCCACATCCTTTTAGTGACCCAACACCCTTCAAGGTTCAAGTGAATTTTGATATCCCTACATTTAGAGGAAAAATCAATGCTGATGTAGTAGAAAATTGGTTAGATTAATTATCTTATTATTTTTTTGTAAATAAATTTTCCGATAAAGAGAAGATCACTTTTGCTCTTTTGAAAGCATCATTACTGTCAAAAATTGGTGGGAAGTGTACAAGACGAAATTGAGTATGGATGATATTGTCCTTGAGGTAGAACCTACCTAGGATGATTTCATAAAGTCTATAAAGGAAGAATACTACCCCATTAGAGCATATGATGATCTGTATATAGAGTGGCAACAACTTTTCCAAGGTAAGGAATAGTCTATTCAAGATTACATTAATATTTTTCATGATTTATCTACAAGATTGGGCATCGAGGAAAGTTATAAAATTTTTTTATCAAATATCATGGTGGAATACAATGGTATATATGGGGGGAGATGGAAATTTTTGATTTGGAAACCCTTAGTGAGGCATACAAGTTTGTGGTGAAGATTGAGCAAAAGCATGGAAGAATGAATACAAAGAGTCAGCCTATAAAATGGAAAAGTGACAAAGAAGGTCAAAAATGAGGCCAAAATTGGAAACATAAGGAAGGGAAGACTCAAAAATGGTGTGATTACCACAAATCTAGAGTGCACTCCAAAGAAGAACGTCCAGCCATCAAGTCCCTACTTTTTGAGTCACAATCCTCAACATCTACTGCTCTACCTCATACACACATTGTAGTCAAATAGGATGAAGAAGAGATTATAGATGTTGAGACTGATGCCATCATTTCTTCATCACAAACCCATGAGGAGAGGCTAGATGATAAGGAAAGGTTGTTTAACTCTAAGTTATGGGTGAAAGGTAAGCCTCTGCATTTCATTTGTGATAGTGGAAGCTAAAAGAATTTAATCTCTACTAATGTTGTGAAAATCCTAAATTTGTCCATGAATCCTGACCCAAAGCCATACAATATTGGATGGTTGGGTCTAGGGAGAAACCTCCATGCCACCCACCAATGTCTTCTCTTATATGCAATAAAACCTTTCCAAGATGAGGTCTTATGTGATGTGGTCAATCTGGATATTTGTGATGTACTCTTTGGTCAGCCATTCATGTATGGCTGACATGGCATATATGAATCAAGAACTTGAAGGATCACCCTCACTCTTGAAACATGACACTATAAAGTATTGGAGGTACCACCTTCTACATCTATCTCCTTAATTAGTGCCAAGACATTTGTTCTCATGGTGGTCAAGCCACAGGAATCCAAAAGGGCTAATGTTACACCCTTGAATACATAAATAACACAACAACATAAGTAAATAGATACCAAGCTGAAAAATTTCATGGCCTTCCATCCACAGACTAATGGTCAGACATAAATGGTAAATATTCAAGCCTTGCATAGTTTCACAAAGCACAACTCCATAAAACATAGTCTATTCCATGTATGCATCAGGAAGCAAATAAAAACATAAATACCACACTTGATGAAAAATATTGATGCAATGGGGACCATTTATTCTCAAAGAGGGAGGAATGATCTAAGAAATATTTTAGGCAAGAATTTAGTTGACGGTTCTACCCCAATTGGTGGTAGAACTTTTGGGAGCCATAGCTTTTACACCATAGCTCCATTTGACTCCTCGTTTGAACCATTGGAAAGATAAGAATAAGGGGGAAAATATGAGATGGCATAGAGATATACTCAATGGGTTTTTACCCTTAAAAACCAAATGGAAGTGCCCTAAATTTAGATTTTAGTAGTGCAGTCTAAAAATAGTAAGTTTCTAAAAATAGTAATTTCTCAAATTTTGTATTGTTGTAAATCATAGAAGGTAAACCACTTAATCTCCCTCAATATTGGTGACATTACACATCCTCCTCATACTTTAAAAATGTTTATAAATGAAAATTTAACCTAAAATGGAAATTAGACATCTCTTCTTAGAGATAGGCATATGTTTGGGTCTACAAATTTGATCAATAAAACATCTCTTCTCAGAGATAGTATTATTACAATTGTTTTATTCTTGTTCCTTGAATTATATTTCAACCAAATATTTTGAGTTTTGGATCATATATGCTCTTAATGGGTATGATTACATGACTCTGTCATGGGAAACCTTTGAGAAATAATTTAGAAAGATATATTTTAATAGTATATATAAGGAGCAAAAAACTACAAAATTATGACTGTTGAAGTAGGGGTCATGTCTATTTCAAAATATGAGAACAAGTTTAGGGTCTCTTTCATCCTATAAATTACATGTAGGATGAGGAGAATAAGCTTACCAAGTTTAAGATAAGATTTAATTATGTAATCATACTTGGTGTGAACATGACTAATCCATGTACTTTGGCTATTACCCTAGAATGAACACATATGTTGAATAAAAATAGATGTCTCACCAAAAGGAAAGACAAGATTATTGTAATAATAGACTATAAAATAAAAAAATTCAATAATTCCTATTTTAATAAAAAAAATATATTAAAAATGATAAAAAAAAGACTTTTGGTAAGAGCAACAATTCTACAAGAAAATTTTAGAAGAACAACAGAGGTTATAAACTCAAAATTTTGTGAAAAAGAGTAATGGGAATTGTTGATGGGTTGTTTGACACACCAAATTAAGAAACATGGTAATCCACCCAACATATCTTGAAAGGATATGAAATATCTCTAATATTTATTAATTCCAGGTCTTGACTTATAGAGTAACTATGTAGTTGATGCAAAATTGTTCCATTTCAAGGGGCATGTTTGGAATGTATTTAAATAAATGATAGGTGATGTTGGTTTTATGGATTATTACCTATAAAATTAGTAAAAGTGGATTTTTCATGAAAATACAATTGATCTACTAAATTTTCATTGTATACATGGATTCAAAAATACATTAACAACAATGACAAATACGCTTTAAAATCAAGATATACATGTAAACTTATATTACAACTTTCAAATCTATTCTACCTACTTCAAAATATTTATAAAAAAAAAGCAAAAGAGAAGGGAAAAGAGAAATATGTATTACTATTCTTTAGTGAATATAAATATTATTCACTTGATTAGATGAATTCCATGGAATCAATCTATTGCTTGACCAATATGCACATAGTCATGAAAAGAGATAATGCAAGAGTCTGAGGTATTCAACTATGAATAAATATGGACAAAATCACCATATGCATGTGTATATAATGAACAACAGTATTTTTAACCTTTCAATTGATAAATATTTACTTGAAAAATATTGTTTGGGTCCCCCTAACATTAGGGGAATTGCAGAAAATGCTTCACAACAACATTGTTCACAAGAAAAACTAACTATAAAAATCAATAAATTGTAGAAAATAAGTGTTTAGTCCATTAATCTATGTTTTACTATAATGAACCAGCCCCTAACTCAGTATTATTACTATATTTATATAGATTTCATAAGTGGTCAAAAATATTAAATGAACGACACCAACTAAGGCCCAAATTTAATGTGAAATTACATATCTATTGGGTGAAGAACAATTCTTAATAAAATTGTAGAGTATAGTTGATGAACACATGTGGGAATTGATCTATTTTGTCTTAGATGACATAATGCAAAGAGTAACTTAATTTAGGCATCTCAAAAGGATGGAATATGAAGAGATAACATTGAGTAAACCTTTATATATAACACTCATGTGTAATTGTATATGGTTATGAATGTGATAGAGATTAATACAAGTGTTCTAAAATTATTTTCCTAAATATCTTTTATCATTATTATGTGTAAAGTGTGTAATTATTTTTCCTTAATTTGTTTATTATACAAGTATATGATGGTTGTTAAGATTATAATAAACCTATGTTCCTTTGAACATCAATTTATTTAATTAGTTTAATGAATACCTTCAATTTGAATATCGTATGACTGTGTCCTTTTATTATCTTTGCACTAGTTATCCCTAAATTAACATGTTTTGAAGTGTTTAAAAGAACCTTCACTGAAAATGTTGCAATGAGCTTGTAACTTTATTGATAATATTGAGATGGTTGCTAGGAAAAAGGGATATAGAGAGATGGATCGACGAAAAAAATCAAAATTATGTCAAAGAAGAAGCAAGAAGAATAGGTAAAACTATGAAGGAAATTATTGAGGAACATATATATAATGAAATCTATGAAATATTTTGGTGTGAATTGCTTGAGCTATTCACTACTTCATTACATATATTGGAGTACTATTTTTTTTAGCCACATAGGATTGAAATCATAACCTAGTTGGATTAAAAACTAGAAGACATGTAAAACTTAGACACTGATTAGACCCACATTGTAAATTACTAGATGAAGACTACCATTTATGAGTATATCACTAAATTTATTGCTCAAGGATATTTATATTTTGAAAATTCATAAGATTAGTTTTTTAGGGGAATTCATGGGAAGTTCTTTCAATGATTACCTACTCTAATCAAGATGTTGGTTGTGGAAGAGGCCATGGTACCCACTCTTACCAACATGAAATAGTCACTTTAGGCATTATAGGGATGTGTGTGATGTAGGAGTGAATGATATAGATTTGAGTAGATAAATTTGAACCAAAACCTAAAATAATGGAGGATGAAAAGAGCTAAATTGAAAATAAGATTCTAGGATTAGAAAGAGAACTACAATACCAAAGGAGATGAAACAAATTGAATAATCCAAAATTAATTATGAGTAGGAGTATGAATAAGGTTGAATATATTGAAGAAATGGGAGCTTAGAGAGAGCATTCATAAGTTGTGGAAAGTAGATTATATACAAATTAGGAAATAAAAGGCCCTGAAGAAGAATAAGATAGAATTGTGAGTATCAAGGAGATGGAGTAGGACAAGGAAGAAGAATAAAGTAGAATAAAAGTAGGGTAGTTAAAAGATATAAGTAATTCAAAATTAAGAGGGAAAATACTTAGATCAGTGGAAGCATATTCATGAGAAGAGATTATGCACAATCACAAAAATATTATAGGTTTAAGATCACATTTGGAAGAATCCAAACATAGATAACATTCATTTCTAGAGTACACATCCCCCTAACCCAATTTTTATTTATTTAAAACACCAAGAGCAAATAAAGAGACATGAGGAAGTTGGTTTTAGTCCATCATAGATAAGTTTGGAAATATTAGTGTAGAGATAAAGAATTCCTTTGATAATAAGAGGCTAGAATAAGTTGGATTTAATTTTTAAGACAATTTTAAAATGCCAATAAAAAGTACCTAGAAACCTATAATTATAGTGACCAACATGTATTAACCTATAGTCACAATCATGAGTGTGAAATAATAACTAGTTTTAACCCTTACAAGTAACCCAAATATGCATTATAGTCCAAGAATGTTTGTTGTATTGACATCATATGTCTATAGAACTTGGGAAATATCTCTTGACCTATGATATAAAGTGGAAGCTTAGGTAAATAACTATTGATGATGTGAATAAGTGAAAACTTGTAGGAGATCTATCAAGTTAAACTTTGGAATTTATTTATAATATATGTAAATAACATAGATGTCCAGTAATTTAAAGCATAATTAGTGGAAAAATTCAAAATGAAGAATTGTACAAGCTAGACTATTCAATACCTAAAGGAGATTAACCATCATAGTGGAGAATCTATGGGACTATGAACATCGATTCTTAGATGTGATGAATAAAATTGATTTTATCATGGAGGATAAGGATAAAGCTACCTAGTTTGTATAAGGACTGTACATAAGAATCATTTTTTTTATTATGTAGTCTCAATTTGTAACAAAGGCTAATGCTCAATATCTAGACTAAGAGTAGAAAAAATTAAATATTATGGAGATGCTCTAGTTCCAACATAGAAGCAAAGATAGATACTTTCATGAAGAGGATCAATGAGATGCATGAAAGTGATAAACCTAAACTAGGTTTATGGTGCATGGAGTGTGGGTAAGAGGGACATCATACTAATGATTATCCTAAACTAAATCCATAATTCTAGGAACTCTTTAGAGTAGTAGGACACATAACTGCTAAATGTCATCTACTATAATAATACATACAAAAATATAGAGTTTGTACTATAGGTTTTGTAAGTCAACCAAGATGAAAAGAGCTATCAAGAATTACATGAATTAAAGGAAGATATTACTAAGAATTTATTCATAGTTGTAGTGTAACAATTACCCACCGTGAATCAAGGAATCCTAGGCCTAGAGGTAGAAATGAAAAGTATGACACAAGATAGTCCTGCATGGGTACCCTCATCACCTCAATATCAATATCAACCCTAAGGTCTAGCTAATTGGACTCCATCATCATCACAATACCAGTAATAATCTTCATGGAACAATACAAGTCCATAATAATAAATATCAAATTTTGCTTCTAATTTATAACTACACTAGTATGGTAGATACAATGCATAATAACAAAAAATAGGATTTCATGGAAAATCGTCACATGATTGGGGCTATTAATAAAATAGAGGAAGTTGTAGAGGAGGATACAAAGGTGGATATTGAGAAGGCTATCAAGGTGATCATAATAATGATAATAAAAAATCTTTCTATTCCATCCAATAATATTTATGTGGTGAGACCAATCATTTTGTAATAAATTATCTTATTAACCCATATATACAAGTATACTACATGTATTAAAGAGTGAAAGGTAGCATTAAATGGAAGATTACTCAGTTTTGGAGAAATAGAGAAAATAAAAACTAGTGTGTAACATGAACATGATTAATGAACATCCTAAAAAATGAATTTATACAAGTAATTACTAGGAAATAACATGTAGAGTAAAGAATACCTACATTAGAGATGCCACAAGATCAAGGAATCAGAAAGGTACAATGGGACAAATATCTCAACTCTATGATAGAGAAAGGCTTGATGTACTAAGCTAGGCAAGTCCTCTAAGAAATACAATAGTAGAGTGTGCTAGAAGGATATAACATATCCATAGATTAATAGATGTTGATCTGAGCAACATTTTAGGTGACAATTTAGGTGACAATTCTACCCCAATTGGTGGTAGAACTTTTGGGAGCCATAACTTTTACACCATAACTCCATTTGACTCCCCATTTGAATCATTGGAAAGATAATAATGAGGGGAAAATAATGAGATGGAGTGAGATTTTATTGGTGGTTTTTGACCCTAAAAAATCAAATGGAAGTGCTCTAATTTTCAATTTTAGTAGTGCAGTCTAAAAATAGTAACTTTCTAAAAATAGTAATTCCTTGAATTTTGTATTGTTGTGAATCATAGAAGTCAAACTACTTAATATCCCTTAAGATTGGTGACCTTGCACATCCTCATCCTACATTAAAAATGTGTATAAATTAAGATGTAACCCAAAAATGAAATCAAACATCTCTTTCTAGAGATAGACATATGCTTGGATCTATAAATTTGATCAATAAAACATATATTCTCAAAGATAACATTATTACAATTGTGTGGTTCTTGTTTCTTGAATTATCTTTCAACCAAATCTTCTAAGTTTTGGATTAATGGTATTAGAGTAGTTTGTCTTTAGCATGTATGATCTTGAGGATGAAGTTAGATTACAAGAAGCTTGGGTGGAAAATACAACCAACAAACTATCCATTTGTTCGCTCCAAATGACCTAGAATGGTAGACAACACTGAGACATCTAATCCTTTCAAGGAAATGGTGAATAAATCCCTCTAATAGCAACAAGAATAGATGTTATGACAATTATCCAAAATTATCCAAAAAATCTTGATGGGAAATTCTATCTCATCATCTTCAACCCCACATCTTTTCAGTGCCCCAACACCCTTCAAGGTTTAGGTGAATTTTTATATCCCTACATTTGAAGGCAAAATCAATGTTGATGTAGTAAAAAATTGGTTTGATCAATTGTCATCTTATTTTTCTATAAATAAATTCATTGATAAAGAAAAGATCAATTTTACTCTTTTGAAATCATAATTGCCTATCAATAGTTAGTGGCAAGTGTACAAGAAGAGATTCAGTATGGATGATATTGACCTTGAGGTGGAACCTACCTGGGATGATTTCATAAAAGCTATAAAGGAAGAATACTACCCCATTGGAGCATATGATGATCTGTATATAGAGTGGCAACAACTTCACCAAGGTAAGGAACAATTTATTCAATATTACATTGACATTTTTCATTCTCTATCTATGAGATTGGGCATCCAAGAAAGTGAGAAACACAAGGTTCTTAAATATCATGGTGGACTACAATAGTATATATGGGAGGAAATGTAACTCTTCAATTTGGAAACCCTCAGTGAGGTGTACAAGTTTGTGGTGAAGATTGAGCAGAAGCATGGAAGAATGAATATGAAGAGTCATCTTTCAAAATGTAAAAGTGACAAAGAAGGTCAAACACAAGGCCAAAATTATAAGCAAAAGGAAGAGAAGACTATAAAATGGTATGATTACCACAAATCTAGACTCACTCAAAAGAAGAATGTTGAGCCATCAAGTCCCTACTTTTTGAGTCACAATCCTCAACATCTACTACTCTACCTCATACACACCTTATAGTTAAAGAGGATGAAGAAGAGATTGTAGATGTTGAGCATGATGCCATCGTTGCTTCATCACATACCCATGAGGAGAGGCTAGATGGCAAAGAAAGGTTGTTTCACTATAAGTTATGGATGAAAATAAGCCTCTGTTTTTCATTCTTGATAGTGGGAGTCAAAAGAATTTAATATTTGCTAATGTTTTGAAAATCCTAAATTTGTCCATAAAACCTCACCCAAAGCCATATAGTATTGGATGGTTGAGTCCAGGGAGAAACCTCTATGTCACCCACCAGTGTCTTCTCTCATATGCAATAAAACATTTCCAAGATGAGGTCTTATATGATGTGGTGAATCTAGATGTTTGTAATGTACTTCTTGGTCAGCCATTTATGTATGATCAATATGGAATCTATGAATCAAGAGCTCGAAGGATCACCCTCACTCTTGAAACATGACACTACAAGGTACTAGAAGTACCACCTTTTACATTTGTCTCCTTGACTAGTGCCAATTTTTTTTTCTCATGGTGGTCAAGCCATAGAAATCCAAAAGGGATGATGTTGTAACCTTGACTACATGAACAACACAACAAAATAAGCAAATAGATACCAAGCTGAGGAAATTGTGAACTATCGAGCCCAACATAGCTCCATAAATCATAGTCCATTTCATGTATGCATCAATAATCAAATCAAAACACAAATACCACACTTGATGACAAATCTTGATGAAATGGAGACCATTGCTTCTCAAGGAGGGAGGAATGATCTGATAAACATTTTAGGTGATAATTCGAGCGATGGTTCTACTCCAATTGGTGGTAGAACTTTTGGGAGACATAAATTTTTCACCATAGCTCTGTTTGACTCCCCATTTGAACCATTGGATAGATAAGAATGAGGGGAACATCGTGAGATTTCATGATCTCTATTTGGTGGGTTTTAACCTTCAAAAACCAAATGAACATGCCCCAATTTTTAATTTTAGTAGTGTAGTTTAAAAATAATAAGTTTTTAAAAATAGTAATTCCTCAAATTTTGTATTGTTGTGAATGATGGAAGTTGAACCATTTAATCTCCCTAGAGATTGGTGACCTTCCACGTCCTCTTCCTACCTTTAAAATGTGTATAAATAAATTTTTAACCTAAAAAGGAAATCAGACATCTCTTCTCAAAGGTAGGAAAATGTTTGGATCTGTAAATTTGATCAATAAAAAATCTCTTCTTAGAGATAAAAGTATTATAATTGTGTTTTTCTTGTTTCTTGAATTATCTTTCAACCAAAGCTTTTAAGTTTTGGATCAGATGTATGGCCAAATTATATGGATCATGAATAGGTGTTGTGATAGTGCTCATAGACCTGTTATAATTAATCAACACATTATATAATGAATATATCTCTCAAAATATTATAAACCTTTTACATAATCTTTTAGAGTGTGAAAAAAGGGCACAACAACATACCAACAAGGTGATCTAGTATTTTAAAATAAATAAATTATGGGATTTAGACTCATGAATGGACATTGAGCTTGTAGGATATGAAATCCCTAATATAATATTTAACTTTGGGGGTAATGTTGATATGATCTTGAGATATACATGGGAAGCTATTAGTAGGCCACACTTGAGCTACAATTATGTCCCCTTCATCCTCACAGAATACGAGTGGGTAGAAGTAACTAGCCACATTAAGGATGTGGATATTAGAATGACCAAGATAAGCTACATGGTGATTTTGAAGTCATTGACATGAAGGCAAATTAAACCCATTACCTTGCCTTAATTGGTAAGAAATGGGCTTATGATAGCTGGATAACTATTGACACAGTATGCAATCAACTAGAGGTTCATCAAGTAGACAAGATAGTTTTCATCACTTTGAATAAATTAGAACATAAACCTTACATAATATTGAAGGAACTAGAGTCATTATTTGTTTACAGTGATAATAGTTGGTTTAAATTTAGTAAAGATACACATAAGAGTACATAGTGAGTTGTTGAGTATTAGTTTTTGAACTCACATATAAAACAAACTCAAACAACAAAGCAATAATTCCATAATCTGGTGATAAAAAAATATTTATCGCCCTAGTTTCAACTTGAAGGTTGTACCTATCCATCGGTGTGATATCTTACTAAGTCAGAGGTGGATTTTGTTTATAATAAACGTGTTATAATAATGGACTTTACAAAACCTAATACAAAGGGTGTGTTATCTTTGGAAACATCTTCCATAAGCGGTGATTTAGACACCCATATGTTGATTTAGGCTAGGGGAGATCATGAGGTATGACTTATATGCATGGTGTTTACCACTGAATGTTAATTAAATCAATAATTTATGATAAAAAATATTAATCCATTTATTTTGAGGTTATAACACCATGCGTTAGAGGTGGATTATAGAGTCAATACACTTAGCTATGTGCTAAAAGGAAATTCTATGACTTAATGGGTAGTGTATAGAGATCCAAGGATTTAGGAGGAAGCATGCAAGTTTTTTCATGTACAGTTTCAATTACTACTTACTATAAAATCAAAATGTTCATTATTTCAAGAAGGCTAATGTCTTGAGATACATATTCATCAATGTGTAGATATATGGTCTACACAAGGAGTGGAACCAAGGTATTGGGTACACATTTTTAGTCACAGACTAGTGCTACTACCAATATCCTGGTATATATATCAAGAGTGTAGGAGAGAGACCAAACATTGGGAACTAATGAAAAAAGACTTCATTTAAAATTTTATGTTTGAGGATGATAACCCATTAGTGCAAAATGTAGTATATAAATTAAAAATATTTTTATGTCATGGCTGAGCAAAATAGTTGGGAGCTATAATCAAGTCATGATCACAACATGAAGCAACTCATTATTTGAATTTGGTTATTCACAATTATAAGGCCAGTCAATAAGAATAATCTCTTATTAAGACCTATAATAGAATAATAGATAAACTAATAGAATCCCGTGATAATGACAAAGATCTAGATTTAGAAGGATTTTTTGAACTAGAACAAGAAGCCAAACCAAAAATAACCCAAAGCATAGAACAAGTTGAAGATGAAAGATTGTACAATACAAACATTCTAGAGTGGGAAGGGAAGCACATTCTATGAGAGGATCTACCCAGTGCATCAAAAAAAGTGTATCAAGAGCCACTAAAGGTTGGATGTAGGATAATGAGGGATAAAAGGGGGGGTATAAAGTAACAACTTTTTTTAAAAAATAACAATAGTTAAACTTGGAGAGAATGTTAGAGACACTTTGAAAAGGAATTTGACAATGACATAAAAACATGAATGATGGAATTTTGAATGTAGTTTCTAAATATATAATTTTTTCCAATACCTAGATGATAAAAGTGTGCAAAATAGTTACATTTATGAAAATAGGTTGTTCATTTTTTGTAAAAAGATAAGGAGAGTGCATGTGTACGAACACATTTTGTGAGTAAATAAATGAATTTTTGTATGAAATTTCATATATAGATAAGTGAAATGTTGAATATTATTGAGAATATTTTTATTAATTTTTTTATTATATATATAATTTTTAAATAATTTTACAAGTCAAGATAGCTAAAAAATTGAAACTGCAAGTGTAAGAACACAACTTTTTGACCTTAACTTCATGAAAATCAATTTAAAAAAAAATAGTTGACAATGTGTAGATTGTTGAGATATAAGTTTTATAAGTGTCTGATTAATATTCAAAAGGTTATAAGGGAATTTGTGATGATATGTATATAGACTATTAGGAACTATGTTACATATAAATTAAATAATTATTATAAATAATATTCTAACATTAATTTTTTTTTTATATTTGAAAACTACTTTTTGCTCTACAAACCCATATATATATATATATATATATATATATATATATATATATATATATATATATATATATATATATATATATATATATATATATATATATATATATATATATATATATATATATCTACCTCATCAGATGTGTCATTAAAAAGGGAAAAACCCCTAAATTTATTGTAAATTTCCTTGGCTAGTCTATGACAAAAATTGGCCAGGTTTGGGAGCCCCCATGCCTAAAACAGAAGCAAAATTAGAAGAAAAGTAGGATTTTTTTGTAAATATAAGAAGGGTGTACACCCTTTGCAAAGGGTGTATGCCCTTTTCATAACTACTATGGGCAAATAAATGCATTTGCCTATTAAATCTATTGATCACAATGGGCATGCGTGTTTTCTAAAGCATGCACACCCTTTGTGATTCACAAATTCTTGTTGTATTTACCATAAAAATGAGAGTTTCATTTTTATTTTTGCAAGTACAAACTGGTTTTTTTGCTGCAACTATGTGAATTTCATGAGTTGTTCATCTATTTTATTTAAATCACTAAAAATTATTCAAGTTTAAATATACAATTCTCTTATTTTGGCAAAGATAAATAATGGGGTTAGGAAGTCCTCATAAAAGACTAATAAAAGAGCTAACAAATGAGGAAATTGAGTAGAAAAGAGAAAAAGAAAGAAAAAGAAAAGTAGATAGGAGGGTACCCATAAGAGCTTTTAGACAAGGTGAAGGTTCTTCCTTTACACTAGGTAATACTTTTAATGAGAATAACACACCCAATTTTATAGAATTTAGTTTACATATGTCTTCAAATGAGATAAGAGAACTGAGTCAATCTTTATTGCAAGATAAAATTTGAAATGTAGAGAATGTAAATAATGAATTTGTAATGAATGATGAAACATATGGACAAACACATTATAATAAAACATCCATTCATAATGAAATTTTTGAGTATGATGATAATCAACATCAAATAATGACCCCCAATCATGTGTCTCCCAATGAAGAAGAATTTAATTCACCTATAACCCCTAATTTAGATAGTCAACCCTCTAATGTCCCTAATATGGTTCAAGTGTTAACACCACATAGTTTAATACAAAATATAGCTCTTGCACCCACACCTCCATGGATAATAATAAGAACACCAAAGTATTTGGTTGAAATAGATGAAAAAATAATAGAAACTATGGAAGGTAAAATGTCAAAAAGAATAGTTCAACATCATGCTCAACGTGTATGGAACCATGCATTTAAGAATAAAATCCATACATAACAATGTCAATTATTTGTTAAATCAATGAAAATGCAAAAAATGTGCCTTGTGATGCACAATTTATGGTTAATAACATTAAACATGGAAGGAAGAAATAGTCTATAAATAATCTATTTAATGCATTTAAGGAAATAGGAAATAAAAGTTGAAATAAAGATAGTAATGTTGTAAGATGAGTAATAATGGAATCTATAGTGAGTAAGTTAACATCTAAATCTTGAATTCTTAGTGAAATAAGTAAATATTTGGATTTAAATAGAAAATCTATAATAAATGCCATTAAAAGAAGAACAAGACTTGGTGACCCTTAACTCATGGATTGTTGGGCATTTAGTGGTAGACTCCCATGAATATATAAGGTATTGGTTGAAGGAACAAAACAATTGATTAAATTTTTTTGGCATGACAACACAAGGATCTCATATAATGTAAAAGATGTTAAAAAAAATACAAGGCTCAAAAAATTATGAACCACATGAAAAACATTTTTTAGACATGACACAAACAGAATTTTATAAAAAATTTAATGGCCAATTAATAATTAGCCAAAGGTCATTTGAGATGTGCAAGCCTTTTTATGTTAAAATTAACCAAACATGCACCACATGTTGTTGTAAGGTACATGTTGAATTTTCTATGCATTTTGATGTTTTTTGTTATATACATTTTACTTTACATACTGATGAGATTTTGCAGGAATGTATGGTGTATTCCCCACCTAAAACATCAAGAAAATTAATCCAAGGTCTTGTCTATCGAAGACCTAAGGGATTGTTTTTTTGCTAAAAAATATTTATATGGAACATGTAACAGTTGTGATGGTTTGTCAAAAATTATGAGTTATTTACATGAAGATATTTCATATGAATTTGGAAAGCAACTAGTTGATTATAAGAAGTACAGATCTGTTAAGTACATATTAAAAGATGGAAAAGAGTCATCAAAATCTGAATTGATTATGACAAAAGTTTATGTATGTGATTTCATGTTTTAATTCAAAAATAATATTATCTACCAATATTCAAGACACACACACAAATCAAAATGGTTAGATAACCATTTCAAAGCATGCAAGGACAACTTCCCAGTTGGCACCACTATTTTGGTTATGGATTTTGCTAAAAAATACACACTAAAACCATAGAATGAGGTTAAATCCCAATATTATAATTCAATTCAAGTTTGAATTTTTATTCATATTACATTCAGACATGCACCTAATAGCATAGATGATAACAAGATTTTAAGGGAGTACCATTTTTATATGAGCGATGATAGATTGCATTCTCCAAAGTTTTTCCAGGGTTGTTTTGAGATATTTTATATGAATATGAATGAAAGACAAATCATGTTTGATACACACTACATTTGGTCAAACAATTATGCATGCTAATTTAAGAATGATTGAATGTTTTATTGGTTAAGCATGATGCATAAGAAACAATGGCATTCAACATTTTTGGAGCTTCTCTGAGGCTGGGCATGAAAAATGGGAACATGATGGTGCTGGTGCATGTGTAAAAAGAGCCCTCAAAAGAGAGTAGGCAAATGACAAGGATGGTTCTAATTTAATCAATGCAACAAGTATTGTGAGTTGGTATAATGAAAATATTTGTCATGGATTGGATAAACATTCTCATGTACAAAGAATATTTTGGTTAATAGAGGAAAAACATAAATAAAAGTATGAATATTGCATTACAGTACCTGGATCAAGTGTTTTCCACTCCATTCAAAGCTCAAATTCAAGTTTATAAACTATTTATACTCGAGATATGGCTTGTTTTTGTTCCTCATGTATGTAATTTAATTGGAATGAATGTGAGTCAAAATAATGGGTTAAATAATGGTATTGTAGACCCATATTACCTCTAGAGGTTAGCCATTCACTCCAATAACTGACAGATCATGAGATGGCATCATCAATTGACTTTGACCACATCTCAGATCTTGTGCAACTAGGTGCAATTTATTCTTTAATTAAATATACAACCTTAGATATTAGTGATATTTTTATTTTTATAGATGTACTTACAATTTGATTATAATTTAAATTTAGGGCATGTTTTTGCAATAATTTCACTTGAGAATAATGATGAGGGAATAAACTACTACTTATGTCATTATGTAGAGGGAAAAAAAAATTAACCACAAATGTTATGGATGGAAAAGAGATAATTTATCCCACTAGATCTGTAGTGGTTACTAGAACTTAGCTTTGTAGGTATTGTCATAAAAAACACTTGTAAATAGATTTGATTCTGAAGATACATTAGATTGAATTAGTAAGTTTATCTAACTTATTTCAACTTAATATAATAAAGTTATTTGATTTAATGTATTTTAGTTTTCAACTATTTTATGATTATGTGTTTATTTATGTTTAAATTTTTTACTAACAATTTAAATGTAGGTTAGTAGTACCATATGAGCTTCCACCTTCACATGGTTGGTGTCATGAGTAGAGAAGATTATCTTCTTGAAATGAAGAGAAGCCAAAATAATTTATATTAATTTCATCTACTTTAATCAAATCCTTTTTCACATTATCTCTATTTATCCTTTAAAGAAAACACTGATGCAGCAGCATCCTTTAGTGATTTCATCATGATGTCCTTTTTGGCTTGAAATAAGTTAGGAGGTGCTCTATAGTAGTTTTTGGTTCTTAGGAGTCTTTACTAGGTGTCTAAGATTCATAAAATTCATAAAATCACTATCAAAAATTTGAATTCTTGTAATCCCTTTTGAGGGATCATAGCATCTATTTGATGATGTGATATATATTATCATGTATTTAAGATTATTATGAAAAGGTAAAGGGTTTCTAATGCCTTGACCCTCATATGACATGGGTTTGCATATTAAGTTAAGTTGTAACCAAGGCTGTGTCTAACACTTCCACATGGAAAATGAATCAAGAATCAATTATTGGTTGGTGAGGGATATGTAAGGTCTATTTTGATAGTTTTAGAAATATATTATTGAAGTAGAAGAAAGAGGAGATTAGTGAATAAAAAGAGATTGTTGACAAAACTATCACTATTCATAGTATTCTGTGTATATCTTATGTTTTATGTTTTCTTGAATACATATTCTATGATAAGGGTATAGATTATTTTCATATTCTCAAAAAAAATATCAAATCCTTAAAAATATCCATACATTTAAAATTATACATTTACATACTGTGATAGTTATTGCTTGTGTAATGCATGAATATCAGTGTGTGAATTGTGGGGAAGGCCTACAAACTCATTTAGCATCTTTAAAGGCCTTTTGCAACCCTAAGTTGTTTATATTGAAGGTTTACCAAGATTTGGATGAACCAAGTTCTCTAAGTTTTTAAGGTTTAAAAAATCATTATATAGGACTTGATGGTTCATCTTTAGCCCTCCTAGTTCTCATGCAACTCATGACGAAAGTTTGCTCATTTTACACATTTAGGGGCAAGTGAATTCTCTTAAGGAATGCCTTTGATCAACTATAAATTTCACTCTTATGGGTTGATAAAGACTTTAAAAAGGTTATTCTAGCCTAAAAGTGCCTATCCCAATGCGTTTGTGTAGATGGTTCATTGATTGGGCTAATGAGTAAAAAACTATGACCCTCACTGATAAAATTTTGGCATGCTCTAAAAGAATTAGATGTGAGAGAAACATCATTACTACATCTCATCCATAATGAGTTAGATAAAATCCTCTTTATCTTTCTTAGAGGACTCATCCTTCCACATGTAAGACCTGCCTATTTGTCTTTAGCACTCTCGGTTCTCATGCAACTTGTGACAAAAGTTTTCTCATTTTACACATTTGGGGATGAGTGAATTATCTTAAGGAATGCCTCTGAACAACTAAAAATTTCACTCTCAGAGGTTAATTGAGATCAAAAAAATGTCATTCTAGCCTAAAAATGCCCATCCTAATGTGTCCATGTAGATGGTTCATCGATTGGGCTGATGACTCAAAAACTACGGCCCTCACTGACCAAATTTTAACATGTTCTAAGAGATTTAGCCATGAGAGAAACCTCATTACCACATCTCATCCATGAATATTTAGACAAAATCCTCTTAGGATTTATTATAGGACTTGTATTTCCATGTGTATGACTTTATGAATCATATTCTATCCATCCCATTTCTCATGCAACTCATGACATAAGTTTGCTCATTTTACACATTCGAGGATAAGTGAATTCTCTTTTAGAATGCCTCCAACCAAATGCAACATTCACTCTCAGAGGTTGACCAAGATCAGATAAAGGTCTCTCTAACATAAAAATTCCCATCCTAATGTATCCACATATATGGTTTTTTTATTGGGTTGACAAGTCAAAAACTATGGCCCTCACTGACCAACTTTTGGCATGTTTTGATAAATTTGTCCATGAGAGAAACCTCATTACCACATATTTTCCATGATGAGTTAGAAAAAATACTCCTAGGTTTTCTTATAGGACTCATCCCTCCATGTGTAGGACCTAATGGTTCATCTCTAGCCCTCTCAATTCTCTTTCAATGTGTGATGGAAGTTTGGTCATTTTGCACATTCAAGGATGAGTGAATTCTCTTCAGGAATACCTTTGAACAACTATAAATTTCACTCTTAGGGGTTGATCAAGACTAGAAAAATTTCTTCTATCCTAAAATTTCCCATCTCAATGTGTCTATGTAGATGGTTCATCGATTGGGTTGATGAATAAAAAACTATGATCCTCACTAACCAAATTTTACCCCATGATAAGAGATTTGGCCATGAGAGAAAAATCCTTACCACATGTCATCCATGATGATTTAGAAAAAATACTCATAGGATTTCTTGGAGGACTTTTCCATGCATGTGTAGGACCTGATGGTTCATCTCTATCCCTCCTGGTTCTTGTGTAACTCATGATGGAAGTTTGGTCATTTTGCACATTTAGGGACAAGTGAATTATTTTAAGGAATGCCTCCAAAATTTGCAAGTTTCACTCTTTGGGGTTGACCAAGACCAAAAAAAGGTCATTATAGCCTAAAAATTCCCATCTTGATGTGTTTGTATAGATGATTCATCGATTAGGTTGATGACTCAGAAACTATGACCCTCACTGACCAAATTTTGGTATGTTCTAAGATATTTAGCCATGAATGAAACCTCATTACCATGTCTCATCCGTGATGAGTTAGAAAAAATCCTCTTGGGCTTTCTTAGAGGACTCATCCCTCTACAAGTAAGACATGAAGATTTGTCTCTAGCCCTCTTGGTTCTCATGTAACATGCAAAAAAAGTTTGGTCATTTTGCACATTTAGGGATGAGTGAATTCTCTTTAGGAATGCCTCCAACCAATTGCAAATTTCACTCTTGGGGGTTGAAAAATATTGGAAAAAGGTCATTCTAGCCTAAAAATGTCCATCTTAATTTTTGTATGTAGACGGTTCATCAATTGGGATGACGAATCAGAAACTAAAACCCTCACTAACTAACTTTTACCTCATTTTGAGACATTTGGCCAGGAGAGAAACCTAATTTTTGCATCTCATCCATCATTATTTGGACAAAATGCTCTCAAAATTTATTAGATTACTCATCCATCTATGTGTAGGACTTGATAATTCATCTCTATCTCTCCCGGTTCTCATGCAACTTGTGATAGAAATTTGGTCATTTTGCACATTTGGGGATGAGTGATTTCACTTAAAGAATGCCTTTGACCAATTATAAATTCAAATCCTAGGGGTTGAATAAGATTATATAAAGATCATTCTATCCTAAAAATGACCATCCAAACATGTCTGCATAGATTGTTCATTGATTGGCCTGACAACTCAGAAACTATAACACCCACTGACCAACATTTACCCTTTTTTAAGGGATTTATCCATGAGAGAAACCTCATTATCACATCTAATATATGATGAGTTAAAAAAATAATCCTAGGATTTATTAAAGGACTCATCTCTCCATATGTAGGACTTGACAATTCATTTCTATCCCTCCCAGTTCTCATGAAATGCATGATGGAAGTTTAATCATTTTACACATTCAGGGATGAGTGAATTATCTCTAGGAATACCTCTAACCAAATACAAACTTCAATCTTGAGGGTTGACTGATACCAAAAAAAAGTTTTTATAGCCTAAAAATTCCCATCCAAACATGTCTACATAGATGTTTCATCGATTGGGGTGATGAATCATGAACTATGTCACCCACTGACAAAATTTTACCCTATTTTAAGAGATTTGGCCATGAGAAAAACCTCATTGTCACATCTCATCCATCATGCATTAGAAAAAATCCTCTTTATATTTCTTATAGGACTCGTCCCCCTATGTGTAGGACCTGATGGTTCATCTCTAGCCCTCTTGGTTCTCATGCAACTCATGATAAAAGTTTGATCATTTTGCACATTTAGGGAAAGTGAATTCACTAAAGTAATACCTCTGACCAACTAAAAAAAATTTCTCCCAAGATTTAACCAAGAATATACAAAGGTTGTTCTAACCTAAAAACACCCATCCAAATATGTTTACATAGATGGTTCATCGATTGGGCTGACGAGTCAAAAATTATGGCCTTCACTGAACAACTTTTACCCCATTCTGAGAGATTTGGTCATGAGAGAAACTGCATTGCCATGTCTAATCCATGATTATTTAGAAAAAATACTCTTGAGATTTCTTAGAAGACTCATTCATCTACATGTAGGACTAGACATTTTATCTCTATCCCTCTTTATTCTCATGCAACTTGTGACTGAAGTTTGGTCATTTTGTACATTTGAGGATAGGTGAATTCTCTTCAAGAATGCCTTTGACCAACTATAAATTTTGATCTTAGGGGTCAACCAAGATTTTAAAAAGGTCATTATATCATAAAAATTTCCATCTAGATGTGTCTACCTAAATGGTTCATCAATTGAGCTGATGACTCAAAAACTATGCCACCTACTACCCAACTTTTACCCCATTTTGAGAGATTTGGCCACAAGAGAAACCTAATTTCTACATCTAATCCATGATGAGTGAGAAAAAATCCTCCTAATATTTCTTAAAATACTCATATCTTTACATGTAATACCTGACATTTCATCTCTATCCCTTTTAGTTCTCGTGTAACACATCATGAAAGTTTAATCATTTTGCACATGTGGGGACGAGTGAATTATCTTCAAGAATGCCTTTGACCAATTGATTATTTCACTCTTGAGGGTTGATCAAGACTGGAAAAATGTCATTATATCCTAAAAAATCCCATTTGATCATGTTCAGATATATGGTTCATCGATTGGACTCCTCCAACTAATCGAGTATGTGTAAGAGATACCTTGTTTTTTGTGTTTCTTTGATAGTGAAGAAATATATTAGTTTATAAACTTCAAAATTGAGTATATAAAATCAAAATTAAGGTTTAAACACATATAATTTATTTTTATAAACCTCATAAAAGGATCATTTATTGTAATAAAACTATATCTTGAGTTTTAACCTCCTAGAGGGTAATTAGGCGTAATAGACAAAACATGATTTTTTGAATTTTTGTGTAAAATATTAAAATTGGAAAGACAAAAATTTTATCTAAGCATTGATAATTCATAAAATATCTAAATACATATGTATAATGTGTTTTTAAGTGCTAATTCAATATAGAATGGGTTTTGGCATGTTATAGCAACATTTACGACTAGTAAGTCTAAGAGAGGTTTTTGATAAAATTCTTTGTAGAAAACCTTATAAGGTGTTGTAAAAGTTGAATCACATACAAAATATTGTGATAAATTATTTTAGATTGATATATATCCTTGTTTTTAAATATTTTTTGATTTCATGATTTTGAGGCATTTAGGCTTAATTAGCTTTTAGAGAGCTTCAAGTCTTTTGAGTTTAAATGGATAAAACCAATAGATGGATTGGTTTTCAATATTGAGATAAAGATTGAATATGTCTTTAAATACCATAATAATATAACCTCAAGTTTTATATACTATTCAAGGAATATTGAAGTTGTTTAAGTCTCTTCATTTGTTTCTATATGAACTTGCCTTGCCAAGATTGTAATTTTGTGGATAGTCTAAAGAGGGATATCAATGTCGATATTAACCCATGCATATGTAGGTCATGGTGACTTTATGGACACATATAATTGTCTTTATCTATTTTATGGACAAGTAGAAGTTGAAGACATACAGAAGTGCATCATTAGACCTCCTAACATTTATGATAGAAATGGTTTTTTGTAAATGGACCAAATATATGTGGTGTTTTACTACATGGTGCATTGAAAAAATTCAAGCTCTAGGAATAATGCATTATGTGGGTTCAATAAATTTTCAAGTTTTTGTTATTAGGACATTGATTTCACTAATCACACTATAAAATCTTACTTTTTTTCCTACACAGGTGTTTGAAGACAAACCATGAGCAACATGAAACCATGCATTTACATGATTAGTTTATGACATTTTTTAGAAGAGACCAACACAACTTTGCTTAGTGGAGTTGATTATAAGAGGTTATTAAATATGAAATATTATCCATACTCTTAAATTTATACTAGAATGTTAATTGCCTCCAAACTTATATATTTATACCAGGTTATTGAATCCACCCTAGGGATTATAGCTTATAATACACAATAGTGCGAAGGCCAAGTTGTTGGGTTGTAGATAGTGTGATGATGTTATTATGACTTAGATTGTCAATGAAAAGTTTTATTTGGTTCAATATCATCTATATGTGCATGATATGATGTAGGTTTCAAAAGAGAGGATTATTATGCCCAACATTGAGAGTGTTCATGGCTCTTTGATAATTGTTGATGGCACCACTTTTCACTATAATTATTCTTGCCTTTATCTGAGATAGAAAGCATATGAAGATTCAAGTTTTGTGTGGCCTTCTTAGCTTGATATCCTTTATGAAAAGCATTTTACTTCTATGCTAGAGGTCTATATGGGGAATTATGTGTGGATTGGCAAATAAAAAACAAATGTAAATGAAACAAGTAAATAACAAATATCACATGTAAATGTAAGGTATACATAATGATTCAAATCACCTAACTTAGAGAATAATGTGAATTTTTTTGACCCCATATGAAATGATAATTCAATCATTAACCAATAGTATGTGTAAAGATTAAATGATAAATATAAAATACACATAGTTAAAGGAATAAAATTGTCAAATAGTATATATGTGATACATGAAAAGTTATATGTTATAATTTAACATAAATAATATAAAATATATCAAGAAAAAATGTAGACCATAACATGTACATAGAAAAACTATGCCATATAGGAATACAATATGGGCCATTGTGCCTATAAATATGAACATAGAAAAAATGCACCATATAGGCATACAATGTGAGCCATATTATTATACAAAATAGATTATGACTAAAACTAGATCCCTAACACAACAACTAGCTCTCTTGCTCCTCATTGCATCCAAATAAATTGTGTTTTATTGTCATAGACATAGATCTATGGGTGTTGGATGCCTTAGTATGAGGAAATACTCTCCTCTTAGCATGTGAGTCATCCATTACTTCATCGATAATTGATGAAAATGTTTGTCTCTGCCCAACATATAAAATCTAAAAAATAATGCATTAAAAATGTATATTGAAAATTTGAGAAAATTTTCAAGAACGTAAAATTTTGTAAAATGATTCTACACTCACCATATTCCATCTAAATAGTTGTCTACAGATATGAGACCACATATACACCTACAATGGGGAATCCTATAGAGAATCCATATACCATTAGATCTAGAGTTGCATATAATTATGTAAATATGACATAAAATATCATTACTTAAAGATAAAAATAATTAAACTAAGTGTTCTCACCAATCTCTATCCCTAAATCATAACCTACTACGGAGATAGTGGATTCTTCGATGTAGTAGTAACATCACCTACACCTTTTTATAATCCATGAGGGGTGCCCATAACATCCCTCATCATCTATAAAACCAATAAAAGAGTAATATGTGAATTTAATGAACACGATAAAAAACTATGACAATAATATATATTAAAATAGAGATGCACGTTTAAAAGACATAAAAATTTAAATGATTAAATATGTAATATAAAAATTTACAACCTACGTGTAAGGTACACCCATGCCAATTTCAACCTCTACAATACATTCAAGGTTTTCTTAGGTAATTATAATATCACCAATTAATTAAATACAAACAAAAAATAACAAGTTGAAGTCAAATAAATTAGTTAATTAAGTACAAAAACATGTACTAGAAAATAAACTTAATATTCTTTTATAAATAAAAACAAACTAGATAACTAAAATTAAACATATGCACAAAATAAAGATGGTGAATAATCCTTTACAACAAGAGACTAGTGTATCTTGATAGGAATCATTGAAGATGTTACATCTCGCATAGTGTCTGAAATGCTAGTGTCATGCACTATTAAAACATCTACATGTGACTTATGCTTTGACAGGATAATGTCTAGAATGCTACTATATGACACTGCTAAAACATATAAAAATGACATATGCTTTGGTATAATATTCTCCATAAATTTACTCTATGTATGCCATATTTGAACAGAAGGTCTTGTACACTTCCTCTCGCATTATGTGCAATGATGTATAATAACTGTAACATGAGTAGAAGGAGGGACACTATCACCTATACCAACACCAACACCACCACTACCACTACCACCAATGCCATTACCACCTCTACCACTATCACCACCACTAACACTAGCACCACTTGTAAGCTATGTAGAAGTCTTTAAAGTATGCATACCATGATCAATAATAATTTGTGTCAAACTAGTAACCACCTCAAAGGTGTCCATCTATGTGTTATGATGCAAAATTTTAAGAATAGTGGCATGTGTTATTATTATTATTATTATTATTATTATTATTATTATTATTATTATTATTATTATTATTATTATTATTATTATTATTATTATTATTATTATTATTATTATTATTTATTTATTTATTTATTTATTTTATTATTATTATTATTATTTTTTAGAGGTCAATTATGATAGTTTTGGTCCTGCCTAGCACCATGTTTATTAAATGAAGACCCACCTCCCCTACCTTGGGATGATTTCATGTCAAAATAATTTGGAATTTATTTCAATACAAACTCATAGTATAATTTTCTCAAAAAATATAATGGAACCTCATTATTGTTTCATGGAGGATCATCAAACACCATCCACCACCTATCCCAAAAGTTTTTTTAATCTCTGCATGAATATACCAATCAATACTAATGTGTTTGTAAATTTTTGGTGGAGGTAGGTTAGTTCCAGGTTTAATAAATAAAGCACACAAATATTCTTTTGTTTTTTTCACATCTTCATATGACAATTTATCAGAATAAAATTGTTTTAGAGTCTATCTTTGATGCAACATTGCATCCAATTATGAAGTCGCATTTCTCACTTCATTAAAAATAGATTCTAATGTATTGGAAAGTAAAATTTGTGCACTATCATTTAAATAATGATACAAACCATTGATAATTATATGTAATTATTGACATTTGGCATTTTATTGCTCATAAAATTAAACTTATTCTTGTGAAAAATAAAATTATAGTGGGTTTTGTCTAACATTATCTTCTTGAAATTGATCCATCAAATTTATGTATCTAAATTTAATAAAAAATTTTTTTATCCAATTTAAAAAATTGATTGCAAAAATAAATTCAAAACCCTAGTTCAATAAATTACACAAAATTGAATTTTTTTGGAAAAATAACATACTTGATGTGAAGCAATGTGATACGAGTCTTGTTGGCAGAATAATGCTCTAAAACATAGGTGTCAATCTGTAATTTCAACAAAAAAAAATTATCCTCCTCTTAGCCATGGTTTTTCTATATCATTTTAGACATAATGAAATGAAGGTGTGTATGCCCTTTACAAAGGGTGTACACCCTTTATAATACAAAGGGCATATTCCCTTTGTTGACCACAAAGGGTGTACGCCCGTGAGGCTCAAGTAATAGCCTGAGCCTCAAAAATTTAAAACAAATGGTGTATGCCCTTTTAAAAAGGGCGTACACACTTTGTAAAAAAAACATGAAAATTTGGGGGACTGTCATGTTTTTTGTTCCTCAATTTTGTGTATCTACCCTAAAAAATATTGAATAAAACATTAAAACTAAGTAAATCCCTATGCTTGCGACCATGGGAGACTACTAGGGGTAGGAACAAATCTCAAAGGCATTGAAACTACTACAAGACTATCAAGATGTTTTCCCAACCAAATTCTTTAAAGTAAAAGGTGTAGATCTATCATTTGGGTAGATGCTTATAGATTTGATAGAGTGCACTCAACCTATTAAAAAAGTATGTGTACAGGCTAAATCCTAACATGAATATAAAATTAAATACTAAACTGGATAAAATGTAAGAAGCCAAAATCATTTATCTAGTTGAGAAATTAGATTGGGTGAGTCTCATAGTGCTAAAACCAAAGAAGTCTAAGGAGATTCAAGTTTGTGGAGATTATAATGCACTCAATGATGCTTACATCGATAATCTATTTCCAATACCATTCATGGATGAAATCCTCAAGTTAGTCATAAGTCATGAGATGTACTCATTCATAGATGGATTTAGTGAGTACCATTAGATTATGATCAAAGAAAAGGACCATACTAAGACAATATTTTTAATCGAATGTGCATCATTCATTTATAAGGTAATGCCCTTTAGTTTGAATAATGTGCCAATACATTTGTCTAAAGCTGTAGTAACTAAATTTAAAGACTTCATTCATGATGTTTTGGAATTATATTTGGATGATTGGGTTGACTTTTCCTTATTTAAAGAACATCTACCAAAATTGTGATTAATGCTAGAATGGTATCGAGCTATGTGCATTGCTTTGAATTTAAAGAAGCATTTATTTTTCACATCTTTTGGTGTTATTCTAGGTCATGTTGTATCTATTGATAGTATCTTGCTTGAATAAGCTAATATTTTTATAATAGTGGGGATGCCACCCCTAACCAACTCTCCAGAAGTGCACACCTTTCTAGGTCATATGAGATACTATATAAAATTCATAAAATGATACATAGCCATAGCTATGTCGATGGAAAAGTTGTTATGAAAATATAAAATTTTTGAGTGGACATAAAAATGCCAAAAAACATTTACTAATCTTAGATAAAGGTTGGTAAAAACACTTATTTTAGTTTTTCCTGACTGAAAGAATCCATTTCATGAGCATGTGGATAATTCTAGTATTGCAGTAGGGGTTGACTTAATGTAGTTAAGGGATTTTGGGTTGGATTATACCATATATTTTTTCATCAAGAAACCATTTTTAGTAGAGAATAAATATACAACTACAAAAAGAGAGGCCTTATCTATGGTATTTGCATTGAAATTTTTTTGGCATTACCCATTGGCCACACTATTTGAGCTTTTTATAGACTACCAGGGATTAGATACATGGTTAACAAGATAATGTTGGGAGGATATATCTATAGGTAGTTAATGCTATTTTAAGGGTTTCAATTCTAAATAAATATAAATCTAGGTTGAGAAAATGTTAGACTAGATCATCTAATTAGGCTATAAAATGGTGAAGAACTAGAAGCAATAGAGGATGAGTCCCTAGATGTGTAATTATTTAGGGATTTTAAAGCCTTAGGTAATATGGAAGACATTGAAAAATTATTGGAGCAAAGAACTTTCCCTATGCATTACATGAAAAGAAATAACAAGTAAATGATCACCCATGCTATTACATATAGTCTAATCAACATATTTATGTATAAGATTAAGAAAGAAAATGTGCTATGGAGAGTAGCATTAGAGCATGAACGACCATAAATTATTCAAGAAGCAAATAAGGGAATTTTAGGGTGTCACTTCACAGGTGAATCCACTGCAAGAAAAATCTTATAGAGTGGTCTTTGGTGGTCAATATTATTTCAATATGTGCATAGGGTGGCTAAGCATTATGATGTGTGTTAGAGAATGGGAAATCCCAATCAACGCGATGAGATGCATTTGGTCCTAATGCTCATAAAATATCAATTTAAATGTGTAATTGAATTTAATAGACCTATAATTTCCCCAAGCAAACAAAGTCATGTGTGGTACATTGTTATTATGACAAATTAATTCACCAAATGGGTTGAAGCTAGTGCAACCCCAAGTTATAGTTCAAAGGATGCTATCAAATTATTATATGAAAATATCATTACAATATTTGGATACCAAATCAAGCTGGTTAGTGATAAAGGAGCTCACTTTCTCAATAACACTATCAAGACTCTCACTGAGGAATTTATGATCTCACACCATAAGAGTAAAACTTATCACCCACAAGTAAATGGACAAGGTGAAGCATCTAAAAAAGTATTGAGAAAAATGCTAATGAAAATATTAATGTGTAAAGGGATGATTAGAAGGATTGAATTCTTGTGATTCTTTGGGAATATAGAACAAATTACAATCATGGCACATGTTTACCTCCATTTTAGCTCATTTATGATCTTGAGTTAGTAATGACTATGGAGTACATTGTTTTGAGTCTACGAATTATAATGGTTATGAAGATGGGTCACCAAGGCTCCTTAAAACAAAGATTAATGGTCTTGGTTAAAATTGAGGAAAGTAGACAAAGGAGGAAATGGACACAATAGATCCATAAGTTAAGCCAAAAGGCATGCCATGATTGCAACTTGTGATCTAAGAAGTTTCATCTATAACAAGTAGTGTTGTTATATGATAGTAGGTTTAAGTCATTCCTAGGAAAATTATGCATCAAATGGAAGGGACCCTACATTATTAATGAAGTCTCACAATAGGGTACCATTTGTTAAAATATCTGTAGGGAACCATATTTACAAGACTTGTTAATGGCTATAGGCTTAAGCCTTACCATCATTAGTCTCTATGATTATTTACTAGAAATGAGAGAGAGTATGATTAACACCATGTATTTAGGAATTTTATTTAATGCTATTTTGTGTTTTTATTTTTTTAGGTTTATAATATTTCTATAGTATGATCTTTGGATCACAACTCATTAGAATATAATTGGAAGAAATAACATTGTAGACTATGATTGATTCATAGAGAGAGCCTGCAGGAATGATAACTAGCAATATCTACATGGTGGTCATCAAATAAGTTTAAGAATATGGTGATGGAAAGATAGGTATGGTGAAAGGATGGAAATAGTCATTCAATAAAATTAATGCTAAGGCACTTGAATAGAATTCATCTTTCTTGAAGCAGATCACATGGAAGAATGACAGGTGGGGTCATAAAATAAATTAGATAGATGAAAGGATGTTGAGTTACATTAACTACTTGAAAATGCATGAATCAAAGAAACTAGATTGAAAAGGGTAACCATCATATTAAATAGTATTTATTTAATATTAGTTCATGTGGTAAACTCATGTAAAATTAGTACAAGACATTTAAACTAGTTAATTATATGGATTTAGGTGCTAAAAACTATATAATAAAGGGTATGGACAACATAAAGACATTACATACTTATGCCAACAAGGAAATCTATGATCTACTTTAAAAAAACATGATTTCAGACAAATTGCATACAAAAATTGGAACAAGAAAAACAAGTATTCAACCTAGACCACAACAACAACCATAAAGAGATCAATTATTTATTTCACTATTGGATGTGAAAAAAGAATAAATGGGGATTGGCATAGTCTATAGTAAACCAAATAATAGGATCCAAACCCATTTGACTTCATTGATGTAGTAGAAGGCAATTTATTTACATAGGATCCACAATAAGTAGTACAGATAGTATCCCTAACTCTACAACATATAATGTGAAGCTCAGATGCATAATGATTGATCAAAATACTTGCATTTCGAAAATTGGATGAGGTAATGCTCACTTTTATTAGTAGGTATAAATAAGGGATATTTATTTATCCTAGGATGTTACAATTTGGATCACTCCTTAGACCATGACACAAGCAACAAATCTCCTAGATCACATAAGATCCATCTTTCCTTACAAGCCCACTACTCCACCAATTAACTTTAACACCAGGGAGAAACATACAATAAGGGTAGGAAGATGCATAACCATTGATTCAATAGATGATACTTTGGTGCACATCCTGGTCGAATCATTAACAAGTAGTTTTGTAAAATAATAAAATAGGTGAAGTGAGTGATAAAAGTTGTTATTAACACTGCATATCGTATGACACACCTCCATGAAAAATTCAATCAACCAGAGTTTCTTCCATATGAGCTAACCAAAAATATTGAATATATCCTCACAAGAACCTCTAAAACATTCCAATATCAATTTTTATTTTTGATTCTTTGTTTTAATAGTGTAAATCACTGGAGGGACCAATCAACCCTATTATATATTTTTGGCCTACTACTACATTCATAAACATCACATGGATAAAAATAGGACAGTATTATGAGAAATTGGGCAGGATCAATACATCGTAGATAGAGGACCTAAAAATTATTCATTTACACCTTAGAATACCATCGGATGTCAAATAGTATTTGGGATAACATGCTTCAGTTCAAAAGATACATAATGACATCAAGATCAAGGTACATGAGCTACCAATAGCAATAGTGACTTCCCTTCCATTTTTCATTATTATGTTATATGCCAAAGTAAAAGTGTTGAGGCAAAAATACCTATCTATGAGGTCAGTGCCACCACTATGGTCCATTCCCCTAGGTGCACAATAACTAGTACAACCATAATCACAAACTCAAACACAAGCATAACTATAATAAGTGCAACCACAATTATTGCCACAACTGATAATGGATCCAACTCAACTAGACAAAGGGAAGATAAAAGCACCAACATGGTGAACCTCACCACCACCACTGAAGAAGAGAACATGATAAGGAAAGTCCTAGTTGGATAATATCCATGTAATTAAAATAGTAGCTAAGTGTGACTTGCCAAAGTTAGGAGTCAATGATTAGGAAGTTATGAAGTCCATGATGAAGACATTGATGGTGATGTGTATGAGCATGAGGAAGAGAATGAATTGTTTTTATAGAAAAGTAGTGAACACATATCAACTATGAAATTAGGTAAGGCCAAACCTTTTGATTGATATTACTCGACTTACCCCTCTATCATTGTTGACACTATAGGGTAAGAAGTAACTCAAAAAAAATGGTAGCTAAAATATTCCACATAGATCTAACTATGAGATCCTTTTCCACATAGATATAAAAAATACCAACACAATAAAGCCTTCCAACACCAAGATTGTGCAAACAATGGACAAAAATTAAAGATATAATGGTGTCCTTATCAAACCCAACAGAGGCAAGTGCAACATAATAAGAATAATATGCACATCAATAAACACAGGGCCAAACTATGAAGAGGCAGAAGCAAATCCTCAATCCTCCTCCAACTTATAGAAAAAATATAGTTGTGCATTATGGTATTGTTATGTAATATTATACTTCATAAGACATATAATCACTCATAATGTTGGAATCCCTAGCCCTATATAAAAAACTAAAGAAACTAGTGTACCACAACCAGATCTCAAGAAAAAAGATGTGAAAGAATAAGAGGATCCTATAGAATCATAAAATGAGGTAGAGAAGAGGGTGAAAAAGGAATATAAAAATAGAAATATAAAATAATAAAAGTGAAAGGTATCTATGAAAGAATAATAATGTAATAAATATGTAGTTGCATAAGAAGAGTAATGCCAATAATAAGTCACAAAAAAAGAGCATAAGAAATAAGATGATGAAACAAAGGCTAGAAAGAAAATATTAGAAGAAGTAGAGGATAAAAATAACCGTTCCTATGAAGTAAAGGATTGAAGGAAATGAGCCAAATATGTGGAGGCAAAGAAGAAGGAACAATAAGAGGAGAAAAAAATCAAGAAGCACAAGTTATATAATAGAAGTAAGGCACTAGAAAAGGATCAAGAAGAGAAAAAGGCCAAAGAAGGGAAATTCATAAAATAATAACAAGCCAAAAATGTGGCTGAAGAACAAGTAGATAGGGCTAAAGATAAATCTAACGTTAGAGAAGAAAAAGAGGTTAAATCCACAGAAGAATCAAAACATGGAAAAAAATACAATTGGCAACATAGGAGGTGTGAAAGAAGAGTATTTGTAACCAAAATATATATTTTTTAGGAGTACATATACTAAAATAAGGGGGGGGGGTGGAGGTGATGAATCAGTGCATTTAAAATGATCCTTAAATTTTGCTTATCATTCATGAAGCATTCATTCAAACACATACATCATTTAATGCATAAATAAACATCCACATAAGAATATAACATATGAAAAAAAAATATATATTTGAAACCATCAAAGGAATAAAAACCAATAAAACATATATTTTAATAGAGTCCTCTATCAATTAATCAATATTTAGTGAGGCATCAACCCCACTTGGAGCATAAACCCCTCACTAGTGAAGCACCAACTCAACTAGTCCTTTAACAAGTACCAACTTGCAAGAAGGCACCAACCCCCTAGGTAATTCAACACAAACTCAGATTCATAGAACATGTGATCACCTTTGTAAAATTATTTCTCAATTAAATAATAATTACCACCTTATTTTTCTCTTCACACTTTTCTATCTCTCAAATAACTTATTAGGCCTCTTCGCTCAACTAGCACTCTTATTGGCAAGTTTAGGTCAAATGACCTTGATAATCATATATAAAATAAATATTATAAGTTAATTTAATATTAAACCCAGATATATAATATTATTCAATCCATATACCTAGTTTCCAACTTCTATTTCATTTACCCATTTTTTTAATATTCTAATTAGTCAATTTAGGCCTATTAGACCTTCTTTTTATACTTGACTCTTGCTCTCACTGACCTTGTTAAGAAAAAAAATTAATAATTGGATAAACCTTTTAATATATCAAAAAAAATGTTTCACAAGTTAAATAACCACAACATATGTTGGTCACCACTTAGAAAGACCAAAACCACTATTAGGCCTAATAGAGACTAAATGCAATTAGGCCTTTGCAAAGCACATGTTTCACCTTGACTAACGTGGAACATATTGAGCCTAAAAAATGGATGAAAAACTTAAAAAATTATTAATTTATGCCTATTATAATCTCAAAATATTTTCCCAACAACATTTAGTTCATTTCACTCCTTGAACCACACCATTAGGCCTACTCACAATTAGCCCTTCTCACTACTAAAAAGTCTACTTTGAATATCTAAAGTATACACTTAAATTTTACACATAAAAATATAAAAAAATCATATTTATATAACCTAAATTACCTAAATTTAATCATATTTTCCATTATAATTCACCATACAGGGAAAAATACTTCAAAAAGATCACTTCGAAATGCTCACTATGAACTACAAACAGGCTTCAAAACCTAGTCATAACCTTTGAATTTTCACACCTTCATAAGAGTTTATCATGAATAAAAATAAATTAAAATGAAACTATGAGACCTATATATTAAATTAATGTGAATTTTATTCTTAAAACCTATGCATATTGACTTAGGAACATTTATCTCACTCACACACAAAAAATTACTTATAGCTTCAAAAACACAGTCATGGAAACCTAGACTAAAACACTTGTGTGAAATATTTTATTAACTTAAAATGGGTTTATATGATAATTAATCATACTTAAAACATATTTAATAAAATATATTACAATTTTAAATATCAATATTGGTCCTACGGATCAATCTCATGTCTTCAGCCTACATAGACCTCACTATGTTAGATAGGTCACTTTAAGAACAACTTTATACCTGTAAATAAGCATATAAAAATATTATATTCAAATTATATATGTGATATATTTATTTAAAAATAAACCCATTCATTTGTATTGATCCCTAATCCACTTCAACCCATCCCTAATCTCATTCTCACTTTTCCCTAGTTTTCTCACTATCTTCCTCACTAGGCCTTTTTAGTAATAGGCCAACTTACATGAATGTTATATCATATTTTAAATATTTAATGTGATATAAAATTAAATTATAATAAAATAAAAGTCTCACACATAATCATCCAATAATTTTAATGCTTTGAATTGGTCAACCTTGCCTACTATATCAAAAATCCAAGAAATGGGTTTTCTTATAGCTTCCACTCATTCTTATGACAAACCAATGCCACTTGGAGGTAATTTGGAGAGTTTAATAAAACCTAAAATAATCATAATAGGTCAAAAAAACTATTATTATCAATTTTTAATCATATCTTCCATATTGGGTCACTATTAAGGCTTTAGAGAGGGTTTAGACTGTCTTCCATTCTTAACAATCATTCATAAAGCTTAGGCCCTCAGCCTAGAAAAAAATCTCAAGAAATTTAAACTAGGACCCTTCCCCAAATAAAATTAACTAATTGTATCCTCATTCAAAGGTTTCACATTCCAATGAGCATAATAAAAACCTTCTCTATTCTACAACACCTCATTTTGTGCACACAAAAAACCTCAACACCAATTTTCATGCTTTTTCATTCAAATTTTGACCTCATACTTGGTAAAAAAAACTTGACACAACATCTCACACCTTTGAAAATTATATTATGAGATCTATCACCTTGGAAACTAAATTTTACCCCTAATTAGGCCATATTAGGTCTCTTTGAATATAAGGTCTTGAACTTCCAGTCATACTTAGACCTTGAACACACCTTGAAACCTACTAAACTTATCTCAACACCTCATAATCATGTCATAAAACCTCATACATTTCTCAAAAACTACCAAACTTATTCTTGCAAGCCTTAGACTATTCTCCTCATTATGCTACCAAGCCCATGCCTTCTCACTAGGTCTCTTAAGTAAAGACTAAGCCAAGAACTGACCTAAAACCTTTTATAAAAGCTTATATACCTTGTATACATGTTTACATAGTGTCAAAACACTTCTCACATGCTTTACCACTAATTTTAATCCTTCATAGATCTTGATGATACATCAACTCTCCTATTTATGTTAGGAATAATCTAGGACTAGTTTAATTACATGCTTAGGTTTAAGACCTTACCCTTGAAGGTTTACCTTGAAACATTTTTGAGTGTTTCAAAACTTCATATTCATGCTTGGGAATCATTAAACATCGACTCATACTTATGTGTATCAATCTTAATAGACCACCATCTTCACACACATGCTTATGATATGACAATGCTCCTTAAGACCAGTGATCAAAAGTATGCTTACCTTGTATCTTGATCTTGACCTTGACATGTCATGACCTCAAAATAATTACCAGGGTGCCTTCAAATTCTCTCTCAATATAGAGACAAAAGTTTGACTTCATATTTTATCTTATCATAAGGCTTCTTTATCACATACCACTTCACCATGCATGGCCTCAATTTTAACCTTGACATAATGACATGTTAGGAATAAGTGATTAAAATTAATTAATTATGCAATAATACGCAACACAAAAATCATTCCTTAAAATAACAATAATAGAGACATATGAAAGAAAAATTTAGATCTAAGTAAATACACACATAACATCGATAGAATGTGGTTCACTCAATATGGACTACATCCACCAAGAGGATATCAATAATATCATTAAAAAATATTAAAAAACAAATCTAAACAAGAAAACTCTCATAGAGATAATTTTCTCTAACCTGAATTCACACCATAATTTTTTAGATACAAAGCTACACCTCAAAACTGATCAAACTGACTGTAAAGATAAAGTAGAGATCAAATTGAGATGGAAAACACAATTACAATGTGTTTCCCCTCACCCTTATTTATACTATTTAAAAAAAAATGTCATACCTTGGTGATAAGCCATATCTCCACCAAAATGGCACAAAATAAGGGAGGTTTTAACCAACTAGATAAAATATATTCCCCTAATTCTCTCAACCTATTTAAATCACACTTATTTCTCCATAAATCATGACACAAATGTGGGAAGTGATTATCACAATAAAAAATTCACCCCACATTTGTAAAAGTAAATAGATACATGTTAAAATTTCCCTACTAATTTTATTTTAACCTTAGGGGTGAAATAGACTCCACATTTAACAATCCCCTGCTTAGAGTTCATTTCCCCTTGAAAAAAATTTAACACTTCACCATGATCTTCATGTAGACTAGCCAAATTTTAACATAACCTCAACTTCTCCAATGTGACTACCTTGGTCGACATATCCATAATATTCTAGCTTGTATCTATCTTCTCTAGCTTCACCATGTTTTCTTCCAAAGCTATCCTAATGAAATGATACCACAACTATATGTGCTTCATCCTCAAGTGGAAAGCGGAGTTCTTGGATAAATATATAACACTCTAACTATCACTATTTAGTCCCCCAACTTCCTTATTATACCCCAACTCATTTAGTAACTGTTGTAACCAAATCATCTCTTTGCTAGCCTCTATACTAGCAACATACTCAACCTTTGTGGTTGATAAAACCACAATCTTTTGTATCCAGGAAGTCCAACTAACTATTGTATTCTTGATATAAAATACAAATCTTGTTGTAATCCTCTTACTATCAACATACCTAGCCATATCTAAGTCCACATAACCATGAAAAGTGTTATCTAATCCACCAAAACATAATGCTATACCCATGGTTCCTCACAAATATTGAAGAGTTCATTTCACTACTTGCCAATGCTCATAACCTAGATTACTCATGTACCTACTTACTACTCCCACTGCATGGGAAATATATATCCTATTTAAAACCATAGCATACATTAGGATACCAAATATTGATGAGTAAGGTACCTTAGACATATTTATCCTTTCTTATTCTTTCTTGGGACACTGCTCCTTTGACAATCTAAAATGGCCTGCCAAAAGAGTCCCAACTGGCTTAGCATCCTACATACTAAACCTCTCCAAAACTTTATTCACATATTCTTCCTAGGATAAGATTATATTTTTCTCCTTTCTATCTTGAGTTATCCTCATACCAAATATTTACTTTGTTGCACCCAAATCCTTCATAGAAAAAGATTCACCAAGCTACTTCTTGATTACTTAAATCTATTACATGTTCTTTCTTGCAACCAACATGTCATCTACATAAAATCATAAGATAATATAATTACCATCCTCAAATCTCTTGACATACATGCAATGGTTAGAGTGAGACCTAGAGTGACCTTGTTCCAACATAAAACTATCAAACTTCTTATACCATTATTGTGGAGCTTGTTTCAAGCCATATAAGCTCTTATTTAGCTTTCACACCAATTTCTCCTTTCCTTTGAACTCATAACCCTATGGTTGTTTCATATATAATTCCTCCTCTAAATAAACATTAAGGAATGCATTCTTCACATCTAATTGTTCTAAATGCAAATCCTCTACTACAATTAAATCGAGCACATTTATAATAGAGGTCATTTTAACAACAAGAGAAAAAATCTCATAAAAATTAATACCTTTTTTCTTTGAAAACCCCTTGACCACCAACTAGGCCTTGTACCTTTTCCTTCCTCCATCCTCTTCTTTGATTTTATATACCCACTTTTTCTATAGTGCTCTCTTGCTCTTGGGTAGCTTCACCAAATCCCATGTCTGGTTCTCCATGAGACAACTTTGTTCTTCTTCCATGGCTTACTCCCACTTCTTCCTAGCATTTGGGTAGCTTCACCAAATCCCATGTTTGGTTCTCCATGAGAAAACTATGTTCTTCTTCCATGGCTTGCTCCCACTTCTTCCTAGCATTCACCTACAATGCTTCCTTAAAACATTCTAGTTCCCCACTATTAGTACGCAACAAATAACTCAAATATGGGGAAAAACATTTAGTATATTTTCTTACCATAAGAGAACTTCTTACTATAGGAGTTTGGGGTTCCTATGTAGGAGGTTCCTGAACTATCTCCTTGTATACTTTACCATTCATAATATCATCCAACACTATGTACTCTTTTTGTTCCTATTCTTGCAATTGTTCCTTATACATTACTTTTTATTAAAAGACAACATTCCTAGACTAGAATATTTTCTTGTCTCTAAGATTTCAAACTCAAAAACCAAATTCATGCTCACCATAACCAATAAAGGTGCATCTGTCAAACTTAGCCTATAACTTGGTCCTATCCTTTTTGGGAACATGAACCAATGCCTCACATCTAAAGACCCTAAGAAAATAATAACTAAATTTATTACCAAACCAAGCTTACTCAAGTATGCCTCCATCCAAAGGCACTGAAGGTGCTCTATTAATCATATATACTACTATGCTAACTACTTCTTTCCAAAACATTAGGGGCAACCTTGCATACAACTTCATGCTTCTAACATGCTTCATGATTGTCATGTTCATCCTCTCTGACACTCCATTATATTGTGGTGTCCTTAGAACCATCTTTTTCCTATGAATTCTATTCTATGAACAATAATCATCAAATTCTTTACTGTAATACTCACCTCCATTATTTGACTTGAGAGATTTCAAGTTGAGACCCGTTTCATTCTCAAATAAATATTTCCATCACTTGAATGTTTCAAATACATTAGATTTACTATTAATATAATAAGCCAAAACTTTTCTAGTTGCATTTTTAATAAATGTAGCATAATAATTTGAACCACCAATATATGATACTTGAGCTAGACCCCAAACATTTGAGTGAACCAACCCCAACTTATTCTCCTTATTCATAGGTACAACCCTTAGGAACTTAACTCACTTTTGCTTCCTATACACACAATCATCACAGAAGTCCAAATCAACTTGTTTAAATCTGGGAAACTTGTCTTTCAAGATTTCCATGCCCTTTTGGTTCATATGATTGAGCCTATAGTGCCATAAAGTTGCATCTTCATCTGTAGTAACTAAATTATAGTGATTATCACTACTTGTCAAATACAAAGTGCTAATTTTATTATCTCTCACAACCATAAGATCACCCTTGGTAACTTTTCAAGAGTCTACTAAAAACATCACCAAGTAACCCTCACTATGTAATTTCCCCACTAATATTAAATTTTGCCTTAACTATGAGACATGTCTAACATCCTTTACTAGCCATGTGTTCCCATTCTACATCTTCAGCTAAACACAACCTTTCCTTACTATACTACATGGTTCATCATCACCAAGATAAACATGCCCAAAATCTCCTTGAACATAATTAGTAAAATGATGCCTATGTGGGGTGGCATGAAAGAAAGCCCCTGAATCTAATACCCAAGATTGAGAAACATTATCTAAGAAAATAATTAAAGCATCTTGACTAACTTTACTTGTTGTCATATTTACCTCCTTGGTCTCCTCTTGTTTGGTCTTCTTGTCTTGAAGTTCTCAACATTCTTTCTTTGTGTGTCCACTTTTCCCATAGCACCAACATACCATCTTGGTTATAGATTTAGATCTTCCCTAACACTTTGAATTTCCATGGTTTCCTTTGCTTCTATCCTTTTATCTCCCTCTAGTCTCCATCATCAAATCATTCCTTGAAGATTATTCTTCGATTCTCTTCCTTCTCATTTCCTCACTAATAATCACACCTATAACATCATCAAACTTTAAACTTCCCTTAGCAAGGATGGTATTACTCATGACCATAACCAAGCTATCCAAACTATCAGGTAAAGATCACAAAATCAATAAATCCATAACTTCATCTTCAAATTTAATACCAATAGAAGTTATCATACTCATAATTGTATTAAAATCATTCAAATGATTAGCTATAGAACCATTTTTAGACATTTTTATATTAAATAACCTTTTCATCAAAAATATTTTATTAGAGGTAGAGGATTTTTCATATAAATCCTCTAATTTATTCATCAGACCAATGTGGTCATCTCCTCTAAAATACTAAAGGCAATCAAAGATGTAAGATATAAACATATGGCTCCTAGTGCTTTCTTATTGAGAAAATTCTAATCTGCTTGATTCATACCTAAAGGTTGTCCTATTTTCCCCATCAAAGGGAGATGCAGATCCTTATAAAACAAGTAATCTTCCATCTACATCTTCCACAATCTAAAATTCTACCTATTAAATTTTCAACTCTAGATCTACCATTATTTACCATAGCTCCCACTCAAGGTAATATCTTTCCCTATAATTCACCACTTTAACAAAACCACTAAAGCTAGATTTGATACTAGTTGTTAGGAATACATGATTAAAATTAATTAATTATGCAATAATATGCAACATGGAAATCTTTCCTCAGAATCATAGTAGTATAGACATATGTAAGAAAAGTTTAGATCTAAGCAAATACACACATAACATTGATATAACGTGGTTCACCCAATATGGGCTATGTCCACCAAGAGGATCTCAATAATATTATAAAAAAGAGTAAGAAACAAATCTAAACAAGAAAAATCTCATAGAGATAATTTTCTCCAGCCCAATTTCACACCAAACTTTTTGAGATGCAAAGCTACACCTTAAAACTGATCACACTGACCATAGAGAGAAATCAGAGCTCAAACTAAGATTCAAAATACAATTACAATGTGCTTCCCCTCACCCCTATTTATACTATTTGAGAAAAATTCCATACCTTGGTGATAAGCCATATCCCCACTAAAATGGCACAAAATAAGGGAGGTTTTAATTAATTGGATAAAATATAATCCCCTGATTCTCTCAACCTCTTTAAATCACACTTATTTTTCCATAAATCATGCCACCAATATGGGAAGTGATTATCACACTAATTTTTTTCCCTACATTTGTAAATTTAAATAAATACATGTTAAAATTGTCCCATTAACTTTATTTTAACCTTAGGGGTGAAACAGACTGCACATTTAACATGACATTCATCTTGAACTTGACATCAATGTCACAACACCAAAAATAGGAACATACCTCAATAATATTCCCCTTTGTCATTGATGTCAAACACTCAAAAAAAGAGGATCATTCACATCTTGCCAAGTTGGATCTTCTTCAAACTGACTTTTCTCCCAAACTAGAACTTTCTCTCCCTTTGACATTAATGGCAAAGGGTCATTTCTTAACAATTATCTGATCCTTGGACCTGGAAAAACACACCTTTTCTCTCAAAATAAGATCATTATCTCTCTTAGACAAAAACTCAACATAGATTAAGCTCACACACCTACTCTTGGATCATGATTGGTTCCCCTTATCTCCATGAGATATTCAAACACTATCATGAATGTGACTTGGTTTGATCAAATCATTATACAAATTATTTGTAACCCATATCTTGTTATCACACCTCTAATATGTTATTGACTAAACCTTATATCTAAATATCAATAAAAAAAACAACACTCTCCCTAAGACCAAGCATCCTTCATGCTTTTGTTCAATGGCTGAGTGCCTCCATGAAGCCTAATGGAGTAACCTCTTCTATAGGGTACTAAAAAAACATAAACTTAGGAAATTCATAGATCTACATGTCCTCACTAGAGTAAAATTTATTAATGATCCTCTTAGGCTTGAACAACCTCTTTGATTTAATATCTTCAATCTCCATTTGAAAAACATTCTGACTTGGTCTATTTGTCTTGACTCTTTCATCCACAATCTAAGCTGGTAGAGAGAATTCTTAGCACTCTTTTGCATCTAATCTATGATCCACCATAGACAATAGTCTACTTGTAATTGAAGAATGATCATCATTCACCTTAGCTACCTTTGGTTTCCACTCACTATCTTGTCTTCTTTTTTTCAATCTAGGGGCCTCAACTTTCTTATTTTTACTTGATAATCTATTCTTACAAAACTTTACAATATGATCAAACTTTTGAAAATTGAAACACACTATTCCTATTGATGGAAACATACCATTACAAATACCTCTTGACTAATGATTCTCCTCATAGTTCCATGCATATTCATTCTTGTAGGGTCTTCTACATTGCCTTATTTTATGACTAGATTGGTTACATGAATAATAATAGATATTGAAAATATTATCATACCTTATTTATAACATCAAGCTACTTGATAGAATTAGTCTTTATTCTACCATCACCATCATTCCTTGATTTACCATTGAAGTTTAATATCTAATTCTCATAGATCACATTAACATTCTTATTTTGGTCTCCATTGAAACCAAGGCCTATTTTGTCATTAGTAGTCTTTTAACTACTCAAAATGTTATCTAGATCATTTGTACTCTTTTCAAACTTCACAAAAGACTTTATCTTACTTGGTACCTTATCCACCTTAGCTCTCAAGGAATTCACTTTAGTTACATACCTTGCACATTCTTCTTCTTTATCCTTCAAGATTATAGTCACAATCTCAATTTGAGTCTCCACTTATTTGATTATGTCTTCTTATTCCTTGGAGTTGTTGATCAATCTATCTTCAAATAAATTAATTTTATATTCATAATATTTAACAAGAGACCTCATCAAATTATTCTTATTCTTCTAGAGCATTCATCAACTCAGCCTCAAGGTCCACCTCATTTTATTCTTCATCTGAATCACCAACAATACCTCCATACTACATGGCCTCTTCTTGATTTGAAAAGCTTGCATCCTCAGACATGAAGATAAATTCATTGACATTAGGATAAAAATCTTCATGGTCACTCTCAAAATAACTTCTCTCACTCTCATCAGATGAGCTATAGTCTTCCTTGGTGTAAATGCTTCTTTTGTTCTTGAAAAACTTTTTATTGTCATCATACCGTTTAAAGCTTTTCTTTCTTTTATCAGACCTATATGACTTCTTATCATCATCATGACCTTCATCATGCTATTATTCATCCTTTATCTTATGATTATGAGGGAAATTTTTATCAAAGTGTCTAATTTATCCAAAATTAAAGCACTTAAATGGTAACTTACCCTTATATTTACTTGAACCAATTTTCAACTTTATTACAAACATAACTATAAACTCATCATCATTAATATCATAATCATCATTGTCTTTGGCTTTATTAACTTGTGTATTCTTCTCCTTTTAATTATTTTCTTCTTTGAATACATCCTTCTTCTTTGTAGGTCTTCCTTCACTTATCCTCATCTCATAAGCTGTTAGGGTGCCATGAAGTCCATCCATCTCTAGCTTGTCTAGATCTTGAATCTCTTTAACAATAGACACTTTAGAATCAAAATTAGGAGTTAGAGATCTCAATACCTTTTAAAAAATATTATACTCTTTCAATTCTTCACCTAGGCCTCTTATGATATTTACCACTTCATCAACCCTTAAAAGGTAGGTTGCAATGGTCTCATATTAATTCATATTTAGGCTTTCAAATGGTATCCTATGGGTTTGTAATTTATAAAATTTGAACTTGGAGTATCCCTCATGGATAGTACTCAACTTGTCCCACATTTATTTTGTATACATATAGTTCATCATCTTCACAAGATCTACCTATGATAGACCATAAAGAATACCATTAATTACTTTTAAATTATTTTCACTAGCCTTCTTACTTGCTACATTACTAGGGGGAATAGGGGGTGCAATATATTCATCTAAAATTGATTGCTAAACATCAAAAAATTGAGACATCAAATATGTTTTCATAATAACACTAAAAAATTCATAATTATATCCATTTAACAATGGAGCCTTGATTATAGAGAAACCACCTTGTTCTTGACTAACCATCTTCGATTGCTTAGGATATCTTTTAGGCTATTAGGCCTCCTTCAAAGGACCTGATTTGATACCAATTATTAGAATTAAATATAATGAGATGGGAAAGGGTGGGCGGGGGGGTGGAATTATTTCCTTTAAAATAATCCTTTAATTTCACTTATCATTCATGAAGCATTGATTCAAACACATACATCATCTAATGCATATACAAGCATCCACATAACCATATAACATATGAACACAAGAGATATCTGGTAAAAATTTAAGGGGAATAAAATAAACTAAAACATAGTTTGGAATATAGTTTTATAATCAATTAATCAATATTTACTAATGCACCAACCCCACTAAGAGCCCCAACCCCTTACTAGTCAAGCACTAACTCAACTAGTCCTTTAACAGGCACCAACTTGCAAGGAGGCACCAACCCCCTAAGTAAATTTTCACCAACTCAGATACTTGGAACCTATTATCACCTTTAGACACATTTTCACACTCAAATAATGATTACCACCTTCTTTTTCTCTTCACATTTTTCTATCTCTCTTAAACAACTTATTAGGCCTCTTCGCTCAAGTAGCCCTCTTCTTGGTAGATTTAGGTCAAATGACCATGATAATAATATATATAATAACTATTATAAATTAATTTAATATTAAACACACATATATAATTTATTTTAATACATTTACATGGTTTCTAAACTTCTATTTCACTCACTCATTTTTTAATATTCTAACTAGTCAACTTAGACCTATTAGACCACCTTTTTATACTTGAATCTTGATCTCACCCACCTTGGTCAAATAAAAACATTTAAATAATTTTATAAAAATATTAATTGATAAAAAAAACATCTCAAAATTGAGACAAACACCACATATGTTTGTCACCACATAGAAGGACCAAAACCACTATTAGGCTTGATAGAGACTTAATGCAATTAGGCCTTCTCAAAGCACACGTTTCACCTTGACCACCTTGGAACATATTGAGCCTCCAAAAATGGATGAAAATTTAAAAAAAAATAAATAAATTATACCCTCATAATCTCAACTTATGTCCCTAACACCATTTATCTCATTTCTCTCCTTGAACCACACTATTAGGCCTACTCATAATTAGCCCTTCTCACTGCTAGAAAGTCTACTTTGAATATCTTAAGTGTACACTCAAATTTGTCACATAAAAATATCAAAAATTAATATTTATAAAACATACATTACCTATTGGTTATCAGTATGCCCATTATACTTCACCATATAGGGAAAAAGACCTCAAATTTAATCACTTCCATGTGTTCACTTAGAACTGCAAACATGATTCAAAACCCAGTCAAGAACCTTTATATTTCCACATATTCATAGAAGTTTATCATGAATTAAAATGAATTAAAATTAACCTATGATACATATATAATAAATTCATGTGTATTTTATTCTTTAAATATATGCATAATGACTCAGGAACATCAATCTCACTCACACATAGAAAACTGCCTATAGGTTCAAAAACACAGTCATGGAAACCAAGATTTAGAGAACATATGTGAAAAATTATATGAAATTAAAATGGGTTTATATGATTATTAAAAATATAACATATTTAAACAAATATATTACAATTTTAAATATCAATATTAGTCTTACATACCAATCTCATATATTCACTTTACACAGACCTCACTATGTTAGACATGTCACTTTGAGAACAACTTTCTACTTGTGAAAAATCATGTCCAAATTTTTTATTTAAATGGGATATATGATATATGTATTTAAAAATAAACACATTCATTTGGATCTATCCCTAATCTCATTCTCACTTCTACCTAGTTTTCTCATTGTCTTCCTCACTAGGCCTTTTTAGTAATAGGCAAATTTCCATGATTAGTTTAACATATTTTAAGTATATAAAATTCTCATAAACTCACATGATCATAACTAAAATTTTCACACATCATCCTCCAATCATTTTCATGATTTGACCTATTCAACCCTACATGCTACACCAAAAATATAAGAAAAAGGGTTTTCATGTAACTTCCACTCATTATTATGATAAACCAATGACACCTAGAGGTACCTGAGAGAGTTTAATACAACCTTAAATAATAATACTGGTCAAATAAACCATTATAAGACATTTTGAATCATACCTTTATATTAGGTCACTATTAGGGTTTTAAAGAGGGTTTAGACTATCTTCCATTCTTAACAAATCATTCATAAAGCTTAGGCCCTCAACCCAAAAAATAATTATCATAAATTTAAGATATGAACCTTCCCAAACTACCATGAAATAATTTATTCCTCATGCAAAGGTTTCAATTTCCAACGATCATAAGAAAAACCTTCTTGAATCTATAACACATCATTCTATGAACACAATAAACCTCAAAAACCAATTTTCATGCTTTGTCCTTTAGATTTTGACTTTAGACTTGGTAAAAAAATGTGACACAACCTATCACACATTTGAAAATTATCTTATGACCTATGAAACCTTATAAACTAAAATTGACCCCTCATTAGGCCACATTATGTTTCTTTGCATATTGGGCTTTGAATTTCCAGTCACACTTAGACGTTGAACACACCCCGAAACCTCTTGAACTTCTCTCAAAACCTAATACACATGTCATAAAACCTCATAGACTACAAAAATTATTCTCATAAGTTTTAGACTATTCTCCTAATCATGCTACCAAACCCATGCCTTCTCATTAGGTTTCTTAGGTAAAGACTAAGCCAAGAACTGACGTAGAAACCTCCTCTGAAAGATTATAGACATTATACACATGTTTATATAGTGTAAAAAAAAATTGTCACATGATCTAACACTAATTTTCATCCTCTATATATCTTGATGATACATCAAGACTCCTCATTAAGTTAGGCAGAGTCTAGGACTCATCTAATTTCATGCTTAGGCTTAAGACCTTACCCCTGAGGTTTACCTTGAAACATTCCTAATTGTTTAAACACTTTATGTGAATGCTTAGGCATCCTTAAAAATCCACTCATACTTATGTGTATCCATCTTAACAGACCACCATCTTTACACACATGCTCATGATATGATAATTCTCCTTAGGACTAGTGCTCAAAAGTATGCTTACATTGTATCTTGATCTTGACCTTAACATGTCATCAACCTCAAAAGAATTACTAGGTTGACATCAAATTTTATCTCAATAAAGAGACAAAATGTTACCTTCAAATTTTTACTTGTCATAAGACTTCTTTGTCATATACCACTTTACCATGCATGGCCTAAATTTTGACCTTGACATTAATGATATCCATCTTTATTTGACATCAATGACAACATCAATGCCATAATACCAACAAAAAAAAAACATACCTCAACACAAATCACTAGCTAATGGTTGTATAATTTTCCCACATTATCCACCTGGTGCACCACCTTGTATCTTCTTTTGGCATAATTCAAATTAGCTCTTCTAGTGACTACATTTATGGCCCTTGTTACTAATATACCTCAAACATATTTAGATGTTGCCTAGTTGCCACTAACTAAGAAGATTGAGTGAGTTGTAGACACCTAAAAGCTACATCATGATAGTTTTTAGTGTTGTCTTGACCTATGGACCCTTGATCAACTCTTCATCTAGTGGACCACCTAGTTTATTAGCATTATGTCAAAAAACCTATAAAAAACATCACTTAACTTAGGACCTTTTAATCCATTTACTTGTGACCCCTCAATTATCACTAGTTAGGGTAATCATCAACGGTCACCCTAATTGTTGATGGTTGAGGGGTCATGAGTAAATGGGTGAAAAGGTCCTAAATGAAGTGATGTGTTTTAGAGGGTTTTTAACATAATGTTAGTAATCTAGGTGGTATAATAGATGAAGAGTCGATTAAGGGTCCATAGGTCAAGACAACACTAAAAATTGTAATGATATAGCATTCAGGTGTCTACAACTCCCTTAATCTTCTTAGTTAGTGGCAACTAGGCAACATATAAATATGTTTCAAGTATAGTGGTAATAAGGGTCATCCTAACCATTGACAGTTGGGGTCATAAACTTGCCTTAAGATTTTAAAACAACTCCAACATTGTTAGAGATAAGCATCTTATAGAAAGGAAAATTTCTTAAAACTAGCTTTTAAAGACAAATGAAAATAGGCAACTTCATCCACTCCCAACTTAGCAAATTTCTCTTAGGCTTCCCTCTCCTTAGTAGTTTTGTGCTATAAATATAGGGCTCTTGGGAGAGTTATGGATCCATAAATTTGTATCCAGATTCTCTTGTTATCTTTATGCAAGCATCCAAGACTGTGAAGCTTTTTCCATGTGACTTTTAAAGGTATGAGTACTATTATGTTATTCAACTTTCTTTAGATTTCAACTATCATCCACTTGACATCATGTATCTTTCCTTTGTTTTTGGTGTTTTCACCCTTTCTCATAGTTGACAATCTTGATCTATTTACCTACACACCTATGCATACCCTTAGAACCCCTACTTCACCTTTTTGCTAATTAGACACATCCCCTTTCTTCTTTTTCAACCTTTTACCCATTCTCCCATAGGTAACCATAAATGGTTACTATAACCATCACCAGTTATAGAAACCATCATCGGTCACATAAATGTCATTGGTTAGGACAACCATCACTGGTCACCCTAAGCATTGTCAGTCACTATTAGAAAAAATAATAGTTTGTTATTTTATCCTTCCCCACACCCTACCAAACCTTTTTTTAGATTTTGACCTATCTGTAGACCTTACCCAGACCCTATGGACCTGACCTTGGTACATTTGTGCATCATGCCATATATTATATCAGATAGGTATGTTATTTATTTTCTTTCATATTTATTTATTTATCATTTGAATGCAAGTATATTTATTATATCATTTTTGACTTAATTGTCTTATAAGTGGATTGACATCCTCTTATAAAGCCTAATGCTTCTTAGATCTAGCATACACTATGAAATCCACTCAAACTATAATATAATAAATTTTCTTCTAGTATTCTTGTGTTTTGTAGGTTGTCCTTCCTAGCTAAAGAGGAGTCCTCACATTGGTCTAGATCAACACATGCATTATACCAGGCATTCATCTACACACCCTAATACTCACTTTCTTTTATCTACTTTCAAAACTAAGAAATGAAGGAAATTAATTGAAACATTTTGGCATGTCTGATGGGACCCAGTTCCATTTCTTCCTTAATGTTTGCTCATCGAATGAAATCATTTATTTTTGGCTTAAAATTAACCATTTGAATGCATTGATTTCTTGTTGATTTTAGTTCATCTATTAACTTAGGAGGCAAATTAATCTTATCATATAATTCACACTTGTTATCACACATAAAACCAAAACATAGAATAATTTACACATCAAAACAATACTTGAGACAAAGATCGACCAAGATTTCATCACTTGACAGCAAACTTACCCCCTCCCAGCTATCCCACTTGGATTTCACCACTAAGGGGAGAACTAACTCAGCTCTCTAGTTGAGTATAAATACTAGACTTAGTATATCTTGGCTAAACACTTAAAACCCTTATCATTACAAGATTGTGAAGTGAGGGGGTAGGCCCAACACCAATCTATGTACTAAAGTTCAAAATAGATCTTCCTTTTGAGCACCTAAACAACCTAAAACCATCCTTAGACTTCCTATTTATTACCCATTTTGTAAGCCAAACTCCCTTATCACATTATTTAAGGTATAATCCAAAAGTGATTTAAAAGTAATCCTAAGGTTAAAACATACTTCTTGGTGTATGTATTGATTTATTTGAATTATTTTGGGTTTTCTCTTTGTTTGAGGTGTGAGTATTGTAATAACATTCCCTATTTTCTCATATGGTTTTAACTAGACAACAAGTGAAAAATCAAAACAACCAACCATCACCTTCTTCTTCATCCAAGGATTATACCTTAGATGTTGACAAATCTCCTCACTCTTCACCTCACCACTCTCCTCCACCATCTTCTCTTTCTATAATTCCAATCATATTTGAAGGAGACCTACACTTCACTACCTTTCTTGACAATATTCCAGTAGCTTTAAAACATTACCTCAACACCTTGACTTACATTACCCCCCTTGCTTCATTTCCTTCTTATGATCCTTATCTTGGCATGCCATCCCACCTTATGGTAGGGGCCACTTCAACCCAACCATTGACTCAAGCCTCTTCTAATATCCCATCCACCCAAACTCAAACCAACCTTCCCCCTCCCAACCAAACACTTCATGTCACACATTATGTGGGTTCAACCTTACCATTAGTCACTTGTGTGCCATCTACTATGGTATTATCTTCCACTCCATCTTTTATCTTCCCTTCAATTGCAACCAATCCCTCAACCATAGTTCCACTTCAAAACCTAGTGCTCTCTATACCTCAAAACCTTCCTCCAATTAGCACTAAGGTAACTACCCAACCTCAACCTTCTCAACTTACTCTTACCTCAACTGTATCAACCACATATTTTCCTCAACAAGTGCTTATGAAAACTTATCAGTATATCCTTAACCCACATGGTTACATACCATCAACCACCCAACCTTTTATACCAAGCAGTTCTTATGTGCCACCATCTCAACCTCTTGGCACCATTTATCAGTATGTGGCTTCTTCGATACCATCTACCACCTATTCATACATTATTGTGGGCCAATCCCAAAAAAATGTGCCTCTCAATCATGTGGCTTCTCAACCCCAACCTGATATAATCAAAATTATAATGGACAAAATGACTAGTTTGGAGTCATCCATCTCCACCTCAACTAATCTTTTGTCTTATGACCAAATTTTTAATGAGCTTATCTATCCCTTTGTGCCCATCCATACTTATCTTTCTCAATGGGAGTTTCCCAAATTTTCTAAATTCCAAAGTAAAGAGGATCCTCAACAATACTTAAAAGCTTTTTGTCATGCTTTCTACTTAATCGCTTATGATGATGCTCTCCTCCAAACCTTTCCCATGTCATTATCTATGGCTGCCCTTGATTGGTATAGTTCCCTTCCCACTTATTCCATATTTTATTTCTCTTAAATGTCAGAAACCTTATTATAACACTTTTCAGTAAACATATCTAAGAAGGTTTCCATTATCGACCTCTACTCCAATAAAATTTTTTGAAGACAAATCCATTGTTGATTTCATTGCCACATGGAGGGGCCTCATTAATTAACTCACTTTCCCATTACCCCAACCCAAGTTAATCAAATTATTCTCTTGAGGGTGTGCTAAACACATTGCTCCAACTCTCCAAGTCTAAACCTTTAGGACCTTTGACAAATCATTCACTATGGCTCATAAATTAGAAAACCATGTTATCGATGAAGGGAAGTTGAAGCTTCAAAATAAAAATTCTAGTTTCAAATCCATTGATTCATCCTCCACCAAAAACATAAACCCAACCAATTCTAAAGAAAATCATTAACACAGTTGATTGTTCTCAAAATCATACCTCATCCAACCATCAACCAAACACCTCAAACCAAAAATCCTTCTAATTGCAAAAACCATACCCAAAACTAGAATCCTTCAAAACCATTTACCCTGATTGGGGAATCCTATGCATCAGTGTCAAAAAAAATAATTAAATCCAATCTAATCCACCTTCCACACATCAATCCCCCTCAATACTTTGATACTTCTCACCCCCTTCCTATGTGGTACAATGAGAATGATCATTATGATTATCATTGGGTTATTGGACATGATACCGATAGATGCAATACCTTTAAGAACATTGTCTAGGACCTAATTGATAAAGGGGGGTTTATGTTTGATAATCCAAATTCTCTTTCTAACTAATATCTTGATATTTTTGAAAACCATTCCCAAATCATCCACCTTCAACCTTTTTGTTCCCAAAATCCATCACTTGTTTTTGTGGACAACATGTCAACCATTTCGGTCCTACAGGCCAAAATGGTCTCTTTCTTTCTCATTAAAATGTTCCAAGCAATCAAGTATTTCAATTACTAAATCCTTTTCAGCTAAGGAAATCACAGGTTCAAAAGGTGGGCTTTCATAAAAAAAAACACTCAAGGCATTTCCAAAATTGTAAGGATGGTTCAATGGTAGGGTCAATGAGTTGAAATGAAGCTTTGAACCATTGAACTATTGAACCATTAAACTTTGAAAAGTTCACTAGTTCAAAGGTTCAATGATTTCAAAGCTTCAATGCATTCAAAGGGTTCAAAATTCAAAGTTCAAAGTTTGAGTGAATGGTTTAAATGGAAGATTCTAGAAAAAGGTTCAACCAGACGGTTCAACCAAATGGTTCAAACAATTGGTTCAACGATACATTGAACTCTTAAAGAAGACTATGTGAATGTGGCTCTTTGCAAAGATTTAAACCGTCAAACCATTAAACTCCAAAAGGTTCAAGGTTCAATATTCAAAATGGTTTAAGAGACTGGTGATGTCTCTACAGATGTCAAATTTAGGATTATGGAATAACCATTGATTTTCAAATAACGTAGACCCAAGGAAAAACTCAATGATCCATTGAGAAAGGAGCCAAAGGAGCTAGTAGAAAGTGAGAAGATAGACCTGAGAACTCAGATCACCAGGAAGAGACAAAACATAGCAAGGAAAGAGGGAATGATACATAGAATCTAGAAATATTTGCAGAAGAGTTATTCTAGTAGGTGGAGCAGTCCACCAGGTGGACCTCAGAGAGCGCAATCATTCAATGGCATGGCCTATTTTTATTCATTAATTAAAGGTGAATGGATAGCCATGTCAACATCATAAAGAAGAATAGGCAACCCATGCTTTAGAGGAGACATTTGAGATGATTTAGAATGCCAAAGTTAAGGCCGATAACCTATTCTAGCATGGCCCCTTCACAGAATTTCCAATGCATTCAATGTAGCATGGGCCATTTTGTGAAAACAAGTGCCCAAGTCTTTCTTTAGATGCTATATATTATAATCTCTCATTTTGAATAATGGATCTCTCTCAGTTATTAGAAGTGAAACTCTGCCCAAATTGAAAAGCATTCTTGAGACTTTGAGCTCAGACTATTAATCATATTTTATCAAGTGAATGAGAAAGCAAGTGATCTTTCAAACTTTGTGTTGAAATAGCTTGTGTTATCTAGGAAATCATTTTTATGTCTTTTTCCAAAAATATAGTGTTGTCCATTGAATCACATAAGCAGAAAAAGTGGAAATAGTATGAAAGATGTCTTAAAGTTGACTGTGGGAGACTTTGTGCTTCCATAATTGTCTTTAGTCTGTGTGTTTTATGTTCCAAGATATTGGAGAGACTTTGATCTCCCCTTATCCTTCTTAATATTTCACTCTGTTGTAGTTTTCAGTGGAGACTTTGTGTTACACTTCATACTACTATGTTACTTCATCCTAAATCAGTAGGAGAAACAATGAAAGACTTTGTGCTTTTGTGGGTTTCTTGTGGATCTAGTTACTACCCAGGAAGAATTCTTGTTGTTTACTAAACATCATTTCTAAAAGAAGAGAAATGCCTTTAGTAATTACATAAAAATTCTCCTTTATTTTGTGAACATCATCTCTGAAAAAAGAGAGATGGATGGTATGATTTCATCCCTGAATCTATTTTCAGTTTATATTAGTATATTATAGTTTCTAGGAAAACTCCCCTTGCTAAGAGGAGAGATTTATCTCATTATGTTGTGGTAACCACACCCATTTTGCTGTATAAATCTCATTATGCTATGGTTGATATACCCATTTTGGTGTCAGTTAGTTGATGACAAAATATTCACCCAATAGTTTTTGGCAACTCTATTGGGGATCAAATGTGTAATTTGAAGCCTCAAGCTTCAAATTGAAGCATTTCTAGTTCTTTTCTATTCTACACTCTGGCATATCCATGGTATACATGAAGCTAGAGAGCTCAATGTATTGTTGATCCTGTGTATGATTTTGTATAGAAAAATCATTTTGATCTTTCTCCTCCACGAGCTCACCTCCAGCAAACCAGGAGTTTTCCTCCTACTAGCATTAGGTCTCCAATACCAGGTGAAGCTTCTCTTCCTCTGCTAGTAGAGCTTTATCTATACATACTCCACAAAGGCTTGTTATCCCTCCTTCAATCATCATATCATGGCAGCCCAAGGCCCTTGGGGTAACACCTTTGGCCCCTTAAATCTAACCCCACATTTACATGAACTACCTCGTAGTTCAAGAAAGAAATTTTCCAAGTTCTATGGTGATGGGAAATTTCATCTTGATGAACATATTGTATCCTTCTGCATAGCATGTGGTGTGATAGGCATTAAATATGAAGATATAGTGGTCAGACTATTTGTGAAAATGTTGCAAGGTGCTGCCATAGACTGGATTTATCATTTGCAAGCACAAACAGTAACTGACTAGAACACTCTTAAGGCAAAGTTTGAGGCTAGGTTCAAACCCACAGAAGATGCAAATACCTTTTTGACTCAGCTAATGCAAATGAAGAAGGAGCTTCATGAACCCATGCAAGACTTCATTGCTAAATTTGACAAGCTGAGGAATAGGATTCCTACAATTACTCAATCGATGCCAAAAAATCTTAAATGCTTCTTCATCAGTTCTTAGCTTCCTAAAGTGAGTTTCTTGTTGAGGTATGCTAGCCACATAGATCTTGCTGCAGCTCAGATTTCAGCCACTAGGTTGAAGATGATCTTATTTTGGTGGGAAAGATAAGAAGAGATCCTAATAGAAATAAATCTTCTTCATCTTCTAAAAATTTCTCTACAGGCACCACTGATCATATGATGCAAAAGCTAACAAATGAATTGCTAGCTCTAAAAAAACAAATGGAACAAGGGATGTCTACCCCTCCTTCTTATTAGGATATACCAAGGAGGACGTTTCCCAACCAGTCATATCAAGACAATACTACTAAGAATCAAGGGAAACTAAATCATCTTCCTCCCCCACATGGGAAGCTTGCCATTGAAGCAACACCAGCTAACTCAGCAGTTGGTTATCATGAAGTTGAACATGATTTCTCCTTTCAACCTGAGTTGGACTAAGAATATGACATTGATCTCTTTATAGAAGGTGAAGAAGAATTAGCTGGTGACTCCAACATTGGTTTCCTATATTACCAGGATGAAGCTAGAAGTAAGAGAGAAATGTTTGATAGATCATACGTTGTTTTTACTAGGTCCCAAAACTAGTCAACTCAATAACCTGATAAGGGAAAAATAGGAAAATAATCTCAACTAGTAATTTCAATTGCTAAATGGGGGACTTCACTACTTTTCCAATCAAAAGACCTAGTGATAAATAAAAAAGTAAGTACCTCAAACAACCCTGCACCTTTTGCTTCAATTTCTCAGACCAATACCACACCCAATAAAACCTAGAATGATGGACTTCCTTCCTCTATTTCTAGTTCATTTTAGTTATTTGACATAATTGATCATACTAGGAAGACCAAGGTCTAAATGTCTGAGTTTGAATACTTACAAGCCAACTCTGAGCAGTTGGATAGGCTAGTTGAATGCATCAAGCACAAAACTATCCCTGCAGGACAAGATGTTTCAAAGGTAACTCATGATCCCCAAAATAACACATTCCCCCAAAAAAATCTTGTCATTACTCCTCCTGTTGCTCCTGGGAAGATATAACTTTTCTATGTTTCCCTGTTGATAAATGGTCATAAGCTGAACAACTGCATAATAGACTCTGGTGCCTCTGACAATGTGATGCCCACCAAGGTGGCAGACTCTCTCAGTCTCACTCTAACTAAAATTTTTGGGAGATGTTTCTCCATGGAAAACAAGTAAGTGCCACTTTTGAGATAGATCAAAGATGACCAATTTGCATTTGCGGCCTTCCCAGATAAAAGGATTAAAATGACAGTCTTGGTGGTTGACGTTCTAGCTTCTTATGGCATTCTACTTGGATGAAATTTTTGCAAGGATGTTGGTGGAGAATTGAACATGGACCTGTCTGAGGTGAGGATACCTATCAAGGGCATCATGTAAAGGCTGATTCCTAAGGAATCAAAACACATTGTCACCCAAACATTAGCCCCTAAAGCTAAAATTCTATTTGAATCCTCAGGAATGGGTAACTATTTTCTGTCCACAGAAGATGTTTCTATTTCATTAAATGAAATTTTTATAAGTGAAAATCCAAAAAAATTAGACAAGATGTCAGAATAATTGATGGATCACAGTTCAGATAAAAAAGGACCTTCCCTCTCTAATGAAGAGAAGTATGAAAGGAAATTAGATTCTAATGATGTCTAGATTCTAGAATTTCATGGCAGCAATTCTTCTACTGGTTTTGGAGCTATAATTGTTTTGATATCTTTGAAAGGAGACATTTTACCCTATTCATATAAGTTACAGTTTAGCAATACCAAAAACACCACTAAGTATGAATATTTGTTGCTCAGATTGAAAGCTGCTCAAGCTAATGATGTTAAACTTCTTCACACCTGAGGAGATGCTGAATTGGTGGTTTGTCAGGTAAGGAACCTATATCAAACCAAGAATGAAAGATTGTGACATTATCACAATTTGGTGTGGGGCTACCTTGAAATTTTTGAGGCTTTTAGTATTTCTATGATGCCCAGAGAATTCAATGATCGAGCAGATTCCATGGCCATCTCTGCAACTCTCATGGTTCCTCACCAAGATTTTAAAGGGAACAAATACACTATTGATTTGGTCTTTCGACCAAGTGTACCTGATAATGTTGACCATTGGTAGGTGTTTAATGGTGAAAACCAAATCAATACTTTTTTTGAATAGATGGATAGCTTTGAGGAGCTTTATTTTGAAGGTAGTGAATCTCCACTATGGGAATCAGCCCCTAAAACAAATTTAAAAATTGGTGAAGAGTTCCTTCAACTCAAAGGGAATAAAATTCCCAAAGGGTTAGTTTCTCTTGAGAAGCTATTAGATAAGCATGATAGGTTTATCAAGAAGTAATAAATGGATTCAAGTTCCTCCAAAGATTTTGATCAAATAAATTTGAGTACAAAAGATAATCCAAAAATGGTCAACATCGGGAATTGTTACACTCCTAATAAAAACTCAAATTCATTACTCTACTTCACCATTATATTGATGTTTTGGTGTACTCTTATGATGATCTAAAATCTCTTAGGCCTAAATAAATTTGGAATGAAATTCCTCTCAAGGTTGGGTCATTGCCTCACAAGCAGAAACGAAGGCAGTACAACCCCAAGATATTAGGTACTATTCTGTTTGAGATCTAAAAAATTTTAAATGCGAGGATAATTTTTCATCATTCCACCTAGATTGCAAACATATTCCCTGTAAGAAAAAAAGAATGAAGAAATTTTCCTCTATGTTGATTTCAAAAATCTAAATCAATCCTCTTTAAAAGACAACTACCCCCTGCCCATCATGGAGTAGCTACTGCAGACAATAACTAGCTCAGAGATGTTATCAATGTTAGATGGTTTTTCAGGGTATAATCAATTGAAAGTTGGTGAAGCAAACCAACATAAGACCACTTTCACTACACCTTGGGGCACCTTTGCATATCATAGAATGCCTTTTGGCTTGATCAATGCTAACGTCACCTTCTAGAGAGTGATGGATCTTACCTTCAGAAATGAAATAGGGAAGTTCATTGTGGTATGTCTTGATGACTTGATCATCTTTTCCAAACATCATCCTGATCATGTGCATCATTTAGAACAAATGCTAGAATGATGTCAACAAAATGGTATTTCTCTCAATCCTAAGAAATCAATTTGTGGGGTTATAGAAGGGAAACGTCTCAGTCACACTATGTCTTGAGAATGCATAAATATCAACCCAAAAAGAGTCAAATCCATCAAAGAGCTTGCTCTTCCTGCTAGTAAGACTGCAGTCCATTCTTTCTTTGGAAAGGTGCATTTTATATGAAGATTCATTCCTAAATTCATAGAGAATACTTGCCACATTGTCAACATGATGAAGGGTAAAGCTACTTTCCACTAGACTGAATAAGGCAAGTCAGCATTTCAAAATATCAAGGAAGCTATTGTCCATGCCCCAATCCTGGTTTGTTTGAATTATTCTAAAAACTTCATAATATATAGCTATACTTCTGAACACATGCTTTCAGTCATTTTGGTTCAGAACAAAGAAGGTGTGAATTTCCCCATATCTTTCATGAGTTTTCCTCTCAAATCTCATGATCTGAAATATTCAAACATAAAAAAATATGTTTATGATGTGGTTAAGGTGGTAAAACACTTCCATTTTTACATCCTAAACTCACACACTATTGCTCTGGTTCTTGATACAACAGTAAAGTCCATTCTAACTCAACAAGAGTTTGGAACTAAAAGAGGCAATTAGATTGATAAAATCTAAGAGTTTAATATTATTATCAAACCTATGAAGCTTGTGTGGAGAAGAGGTCTCTGCCATTTAATTGTTGATAATATACCAGAGGAAGCAGGGCATGAAGAAATAGAGGTTGAAGACATGCCCATAGTTCTCTTTATCACCACTATGAATGAGTGGTATTCCAATATTTCTCATTTCCTTACCTATGGTGAGTGTCCTACCCACTTTTCTCATAAAGAAAAGAGGACTATTAATTTGAAATCTGCTAACTTTGTCCTGTGGGACAATGGTTTGTACGAAATAATCCTTGATGGGATATTTTTTTGTTGCATGGATAAAGTGTAATAGAGAAAACTTTTGAAGTCTTTCCATAATTTGGCTTGTGGAGGACATTTTTATGCACCTATGACTACCCATAAGATTCTATGAGCCAGGTATTATTGGCCTACTCTATTTCAAGATTCATACACTTGGGTGCATATATGCAAGCTGTGTCAATAGTTCATTAGGAAACCTAAGTCGGTTGTGTTACCTCTCAAGCTTGTGGTGATCAAAGAACCTTTTTAGTAATGTGGTATTGATTTCATTGGCACTATAAACCCATCCTTGAGTGTTGGACATGACTATGTTCTCACAGCCACAAACTATTTTACCAAGTGGGTGGAAGCCATTCCAGTCAAGCATACTACTTCATAAGTGGTATGTAATTTCCTCAAGGAAAATATTATTTCCTAGTTTGGAGTCCCAACCAACAGTTTAATAGATAATGCAACCTATTTCTCTTCTCATGAGGTTACCCTATTCTACTACTATTATGGGATTATCCTCTCCCACTCTTCTGACTATTATCTGCAAGGAAATGGTCAATTAAAATCAAGCAACAAGAACTTGGTGACCATTATCAGGAAGCTGGTAGATAAAAATTAGAGAACTTGGAATAAAACATTGCTTGATGCTTTATGGGTAGATAGGATTACACCCAAAAGGGAGATAAGTATGTCACCATTTCAACTTCTGTATGGTTTGAATGTAGAGATACCAATCACCCTGGAAATACCAGCACTGAAGTTGGAAAAGGTAGTCAAAATCAAACATTTGAAGATTCTATCGACAAGAGGATCATGTGCTTGATTGAAATAAATGAGCAATGAACTATGGTGGTGGACCGTATTGCTACACATCAAAGTCTGGTAAAGAAACTATTCATTATTTTTAGATTGGAGATCAAGTCTTATTGTGGGACAAGAGGAGATAACCAAAAGAAATGCATGGAAAATTGGATTCCTTATGGAAAGGTTCATTTGCCATTCATCAATTAAATGGTGAAAATAATTTCTTGCTAAAATATCAAGACATAACACCATTTTTACTGCCTCACAGTGGGTAGCATCTGAAGCACTTCAATCCTTGAAGTATCAGATAAGTCTAGTTATACATATGTATAGTCATTGTTTATTTCATGTTGTTCATTTAGTTTTTGGAATCTTTCTCTTTTTGGATGACATGACTCCATAGCCCAATGGCATAGATGAAGGCACTTAGAGTCTAGATTCTACTCCCTTTGATTGTTTCAAAATACAATCGATGGAAGTTCCCTAACTGGAGCTAGCTATTGTTCGCAAAATCTGTCACTTATTTTTATGGAAAACATGTTAACCATTTTAGTCCTATAGCCAAAATGGTCTCTTTCTTTCTCAATTTTTTTTCTAAGTAGTCAAGTATTTCAATTACTCAAGCCTTTTCAGCTAAGGAAATCGCAGGTTCAAAAGGTGGGATCTCACAAAGAAAAACACTTAAGGCATTTCCTGAAAAATTGTAAGGATGGTTCAATGGCAGGGTCAATGAGTTGGAATGAAGCTTTGAACCATTGAACTCTAAATTTTTTATTGATTCAAAGGTTCATTGAGTTCAAATCTTCAATGTGTTCAAAGGGTTCAAAATTCAAAGTTCAAAGTTTGAGCAAATAGTTCAAATAGAAGATTCCAGAAAAAGGTTCAACCAGATGGTTCAACCGAATGGTTCAAAATCAATGATACATTGAACTCCTAAAGAAGATTATGTGAATGTGGCTCTTTGTAAAGCTTCAAACCTCTGAACTATTGAACACCAAAAGGTTCAAGGTTCAAGGTTCAAAATGGTTCAAGTGATCAGTAATGTCCCTGCAGACATCAAATTCAAGATTATGGAATAACCATTGATTTTCAAATAATGTAGACTTGAGGACAAACTCAATGATCTACTAAGAAAGGAGCTGAAGGAGCTAGTAGAAAGTGAGAAGATATCCCCAAGAGCTTAGCTCACTAGGAAGAGATAAAATGTAGTAAGGAAAGAGGGAATGATATAGAGAATCTAGAAATATCTACAAAAGAGTTATTCCAGTAGGTGGAGTAGTCCACCAGGTAGACCTTAGAGAGCACAAGAATTGAATGGTGTGGCCTATTTTTCTTCATTGAGTAAAGAAAAATGGATAGCTATGTAAGCATCATAAAGAAGACCAGGCAACCCATGCTTCAGAGGAGACATTTGAGATGATTTAGAATGCCAAAGTTAAGGCCGATATCTTATTCTATCATGGCCCCTTCACAAAATTTCCAATGCATTCAATGCAGCATGGGCCATTTTGTGAAAAAAAGTGCCCAAGTCTTTCTTTGGATGCTATATATTGTAATCTCTCATTTTGAATAATGGATCTCTCTCAATTATTGGAAGTGAAACTCTACCCAAATTGAAAGGCATTCCTAAGACTTTGAGCTCAGACTGTTAATCATATTTTATCAAGTGAATGAGAAAGCAAGTGATCTTTCAAACTTTTTATTGAAATATCTTGTGTTATCTAGGAAATCATTCTTATGTCTTTTTCCAAAAATATAGTCTTGTCCACTTAATCAAATAAGCAGAACAAGTGGAAATAATCTGGAAGATGTCCTGAAGTTGACTATGGGAGACTTTATGCCACCATAATTGTCTTTAGTCTATGTGTTTTATGTTTTAGGATATTGAAGAGACTTTGAGCTCCCCTTATCCTTCGTAATATTTGACTTTTTTGTAGTTTTTTGTGGATAATTTGTGTTACGCTTCACACTACTATGTTACTTCATCCTAAATCAGTAAGAGAAACAAAAAAAGACTTTATGCTTTCATGGGTTTGTTGTGGATCTAGTTACTACCCAGGAAGAATTCCTACTATTTACTGAACATCATTTTTGAAAGAAGAGAAATGCCTTCAGTAATTACACTAGAATTCTCCTTTATTTTGTGAACATCACTCTAAAAAAGAGAGATGGATGGTATGATTTCATGCCTAAATCTATTTTCAATTTATATTAGTATATTATAGTTTATAGGGAACATCCCCTTACTGAGAGGAGATATTTATCTCATTGTGATGTTGTAACCACACCCATTTTTCTATATAAATCTTATTTTTCTATGGTTGATATACCCATTTTGTTGTCAGTTAGTTGATGACAAAATATTCACCCAAAAAACCTAACACCATGAAATCCAACTTGAATCCTCCAACTGACATGAGGCTCATGTAATTAATGTCATTAGTAATGTGCCCATTACTGAAGAATTAATCACCTCTATCACCCAAATAGTGGAAAACAACCCACCACCTATTCCTTTAGATTCCCAAATGGAGGAAGTAGTTACCCCTTTCACTTTTTTGGATGAAACCATGGTTTGATCTACCCCTCCTATGATGGAAATACCCAAGGAGATAACAAATTCATTGACCATTTCATCCACTCCTCCAAACCAAATAGAAGAATCACCTAGTTCTTTAGACAACCAAACCAAGGAAGAATCTATACCAACCCTTCCACTTGAAACCATTACACTTACTACACCAATTACAAAATTATCCATACCTCCCTTGGAAACCATTTTCCAAGAGACCATACCCATACCTACCCAATCATTACCTTTGGAACATTCCACCAAGGATAACAACATTGAAACTGCTCCTTCTTCTTCCCTAAAGGGTTTTCAATTTGAAACTAATGATCAAGGAACAAGCCCTACTTATAAACCCTTTTCCTAGCTAGTCCAAATTTTAGAATTCACCTCCCAACCTAACTTTGATAGAGACACATTTTGGAATTAGATTAGCCTCCAATATCAAAATAAAATCAAACCTTCTACTTCACTTGAGTCCACTCTCAAGCCTATTGTTATAAATCCACAAACTACCCCTCCTAAAGTCACCATAGAACCTTCTCAATTACCCTCATTTAAAATTGTCAAGTCACCCTATGCTTCTTTTATCAAGCCAATCAAGACCTTGGGGCTCCTTCCCACACCTAATCCTAGTCACCCTCTTTAGAGATTGGATTTAACCACATTAACCTAACCAAAACCTAATCTAATTAAGCCCATTAAGAATGAAGGATTGCTTAGACCATAACCTCGAGGAAGAACCATACCAAATCCTTCACCTCTACCTTTTCTTTTAGGACTACATCCATCTACCATTCATATTACTTACTCTTCCTTCAAAAAACCATCTCCCCTTTCTCCACCTATAACAACCCAATCCTCTAGTTCATCATCATTACTTACCAACCTTTCTCCATCCACTTTCCCATCCATTAAACCCTTATCATCTAGACCCCCAATTCTTAAACCAATTTTAATAAGCCAATTCTTTTTAAACTACTAACCAAGCTCAATCCACCAACCACACCTCCTATCAAGAAGTCTTTGCCCAATAAGGTTCCTACACCAAAAATACAAACTCTACCACCTCCAAAATATTTATTTAAATCTTATACAACTATTTTACAAAGGCTCCTACAAGCTTCTACCATTATCTTACCACCAATCAAGCCTTTTGACCCCACTCATCAAAAGCCAACTTGGTTTAATGACAATTTGATTTTTCTTTACCATAAGACTTCTGGGCATGATACAAAGAATTGTAAATCTCTCCAAACTATCATTCATGGCCTTTTAGAGGAGGATGATCTATTAGATAAACCTTCTTTAATCACTTTGCCTCTTTTACCACCTATCTAATCTACCTACCAATCAACTGCTTCTCTACTCTTACCAAGGGGTAAAACAGAGGAATCGAAGAAACCAACTAGTCCCCTTATCCATACTATTCATATGGTAACTTAGTCTCAAGCTCAAAAAAAGATAAGGTCAAATCCACCCAACAAAATGAAAAGGGCAAAGCTAAGGCTACCATTCTATGGTCTTACCCTTCAACTCCCCAACCAACCAACCAAACCCAAATAACTACACCTTCACCCTAACCCTCATAACCACCCAATACTAAATTATCCATTTTGGGAGACCTTCTTCTAATGCATCTCCCTTCATCTAACACTTGGTGTTAAAACAAATTCACCAAATACCAATCAAAATGAGTCTTTATGACTTGGTTATCAACTTTCCTTAACATCATCAAGCTTTAATCAAAGCACTGCATTCCATAGAGGTTCAACCAGATGATCCCCAACCTCTTACACCTTTGATTGGATCCATCCAACATGCTACCATGGTTACCTTTCAAGAATCTAAAATTCTACCATGTCACAATGAATACCTTAATCCCCCTCTTTTTATCACAACATCCATCAACCATACATATGTCAAAAGAGTTATGATTGATGGGGGAGTGAGTATCAATATCATCTCCTCCCATGTTTATGATCAAATCTAGCTACTTAAAAACATCATGTTGGAAATCTTGATAGTTCTTCGATCATTTAATGATACCTTGGGCACCACTCTGGGAATAGTTTTTCTCCACATCTATTTGGGGCCTCAAACTATTCTTGAACTATTTTATGTAGTACAAGGAAAATTTCAATATAATGTGTTACTCAATCACCCTTGGATCCATGCCATGAGATGTATCCCTTCAACCCTTCATCGGTGTGCCAAGTTTGAACACGAGGGACAAGTCATTACAATCAAATTCAATCCAATTCCCTTTGCTTCTTTTAATATGCCATATTATCCCTATGATGTTATTATTCCATCTTCACCCTCTTCACAACCAACCTCTCTCCAAGCCACAATGTCAACCCAACCCTCTTCAATACTGATGAAACATCCACTATTTTAACTATCCCTTCATCTCAAATCCTCATCAAACACCCCTTTCAATCCATGTTTCAACATCTTACATTAGGGGAATATCAAATTTTAGCTTTGGATGCTTTCCTTTCTCCATATGAATTCAAGAACTTTAAAATGATCCATATTATGATCCTAATATCTATACCCTTGTCCCCTTTGGCCTTCCCAACAATATAACATACTTTGTCTATGGGGGACTTGATAAACCACTCCTTACTCCCACTACCATGCCTTATATCTAGTAATTCACTTCTAACTTTTCTTACCTTAGCAACCTAACCTTTTCCCAAAAATGCCTTGGTTTTGGCCTCTATGAATGAGGACCCCAAAAGTTTCCCATCATAAAAACCCACAAACCTCGTGAGATCTTTGGCCTAGGATACGATCCCCCAAAAGAGTCCACATCACCTAAGCTAATTCTCATCACTACTGATGAACCCCTACCTTCACCAACCCTAATTTTTCAATTTGATGAACCTATACCTTCACCAACCTCACTTTTCCAACTTGAAGAGCCTCTACCCTCTCCAATCCCACTTTTCCAATTTGAAAAATCTCTACCTTTATCTACCTCATCTCTCCAATTTACATACAATAACATCATCCCACCTAAATTTTTGTTTTTTGATCAACACCATCAGTTTAGGTCCCTTGAATTATCAATGGGAAGGCCAAACCCAAACCATTCCTCTTATCTACCCTATAATAATTACACATGACTCACCCACCATTAACACCATCCAATGGCAAGATGACAATTATATTCTTACTTATTTAGGTGCAGGGGACTCTTCTCTGCATAAAGCCCTCCCTTCTAAAAACTAAATAATGCTAAATTAATTGACCATATAAGTTAATCTAGGCACTCAGGAGGACCCTCATATTGTCAATATTGGCCAATCCTTAACCCTCAAAGAATAATGAGACTATCAATCATGACCATAACATAGCATTTACTTGGTCTTATCAGGATATGCTTGAGATTGACCCTTCCATCAATCTTCATAACATCATTACCCATCCCAAAGTTAAGCTCATTCAGTAAAAAAATTATTGTATGCACCCTCACATAGCTCTTTTTGTTAAAGAAGAACTTTATGCCTTCTATCTGTCAACTTCATCCAACCCATTGACTACCCACAATGGGTGTCCAATATTGTTCTTGTTACTAAACCCACTGGGCAACTTTGCCTTTATGTGGATTTATATGATCTTAACCTTGCATGCCCTAAAGATGAATTTCCCCTACCTAACAAAGACCAACTTGTTGATCTCACTACTATCCATGAAATGTTATTCCTTATAGATGGTTTTTTAAGATACAACCAAATCCTAATCACCCCTTAAGATCAACATAAAACATCCTTCATCAAATTAAGGGGAACTGTTTGCTATTGTGTCATGCCTTTTGGCCTAAAGAATATAGGAGCAACTTATCAATGGTCCATGAATTATATCTTTCATGACCTCATTCATAAAATAGTTGAGAACTATGTTGATGATTTTCTTGATAAATCCAAACATAGCCAATATCAACTCACTATTCTTGCTATCATCTTTGAGAGACTTATCCATTATCATGTCAGGCTCAATCTAAATAAATGTATCTTTAGGGTCTTATCAGGAAAATTTTTGGGCTTTATTATTTCCCTCTATGGAATAGAAATAGACCCCCAAAAATTCTAATCCATTCTATAAATGCCTCCCCCTACTAACCTAAAACAACTTTGTATCCTACAAGGAAAACTTCAATTAATCTACCACTTTATCTCTCAGCTATCTAATCATTGTCAGCCTTTTCACCACCTCCTTAAAAAAGACACCTCCTTTAAATGGACTAAATAATGTAAATAGGTATTCAATACAATCAAGGAGTATCTTCTCTCTCTACCAGTCATTATTCCTCCAAAAGAGGATCATCCTTTTTATCTATACATATCTACCATTGATCATTCCCTAGGATCCATCCTTACTCATGGTGATGACCAAAATAAGGAGCAAGCCATTGATTACATTAGTCGCATCCTCATTGACTATGAAACTCGATACACCCATCTAGAAAAACTTTGTCTTGCCTTAATTTTCATCACCTCTAAACTTCACCACTATCTTCTTAACCACAAAACTTATGTCATTACAAACACTGATCCCCTTAATTATATGCACTCTAAGCCATATCACAACCAACATATGGCCAAATGGTTCATATTTTTAGTTGAGTTTGATCTTGATTTTCTTCCACAAAATTCCATTAAAGGACAAGTGATTGTAGACCAACTAGTTGAAGCTCCTCTCCCTAGTAATCAAACTCCCCCTCTTACCTTTCCAAATGAGTCTATAGCTACCCTTTCTTTGGAAGAGCCTACCTACCAAATTACTATGTATTTTGATGGATCTAAATGTCAAAATGGTGGGGGTGTCAACATAATTTTCATTTCCCTTCATGGGGAACCTCTTCTCATATCTTTCAAACTCAATTTTGAATGTAGTAATAATATAGCTGTATATGAAGCCTTGGTCATATGTCTCCAAACCTCTCTACCTTTGGGAATCAAAAAAATTATCATCTATAGAGACTCTCAACTTATTATCAACCAAGTCACAGGAGCCTATCAATGTAAAAATGACATTCTTATGAAGTAAAAATGACTTATCGATAAACTATTAACATCATTTAACCATTATATTATCCAATCAATCCCTCACTCTCCCAACAAATTTGTAGATAAAATGGCTTCCCTTACGTCCCAAATTTCATATCAACCTACTAACTCTAAATTATTTATCACCATCCTACCTCAGTCCTAATCTTCCTACCATTTATCGAATATAAACATCATCTTTAAACATTTGGTATGATCAAATCTTCAACTACCTTAACATCGGTATTTTCCCGTTAGATCTTTCTATAAATGCTCATAGAGATTTCATTTAAAGCACCTCTCATTAATTAATATTAGGGGGCATTATTTATAAATGAGGATTTGATGGTCTCCTCTTTTATTACCTTCATAGCAATGCAACTTCTCACACCATCAAAGAAGCACATGATAGTATTTGTGGGGGCCACTTCAGCGGTCTAGCCATTGCTAAATGCATCCTTTGCCTAGGTTACTATTGGCCCACACTTAATTAGGATTATTATGACTATGTCAAGAAATACATCAAATTTCAACAACATGATAACCTTCATCATGCACCTTCTCATGGTCTTCAAGTATCAATTGACTATTGGCCTTTTCACAATGGGGTCTTTATCTTATCAGAGAAATCAATTTGCATTCCTCATAATGACATCAATATATCATCACCACCATATAATATTAAACCAAATGGGTAGAATCCATCCCATTAAACTTAATTAAAGATGAAAAAATCATGGATTTTATCAACCATCACATCATTTGTCACTTCAGTGTTCCTCACAAAATCATCATTGATAACAAAAAATATTTTAAGAATAAAAAAGTCTAAGAACTTTGTGATGCTTTTGGTATCAACTTAAGCTTCTCATCACCTTATCATCCACACTATAATGGGTAGGCTAAGACTTCAAACAAAAAACTCATCAAAATTCTCACTAAGGTGGTTAGTGCTTCAGGCAAAGACTGGCACCTCCATATCCCATTCGCTTTATGGGCTTACTACACTAATATTTGAACTGTGACAGGGGCTACACATTTTTCCTTAGTCTTTGGCATAGAGGTTGTCTTACCTATTGAATTCCAAATTCACTCTCTTTGTATTTACTTATATGATATCATTTTTAAAGAGGATTATCATCAAGAATGCCTCACATGCCTTGAGTTGCTCAATGAACATCACCTTGCTGCCCTTAATCACCTTCACATTTATCAAGAGTGTATCAAATGAGCATATAATAAAAATATAAAAATATGAGAGTTCAACATCATATATCTCATCCTCAAGGAAAACCAACATGTCACTAACATAAAGAAGACCAAAAAGGGCAAGTTTGATTTTAACTGGTTAGGACCTTACAGTATAACCCATAAGTATAGATCAGGTGTTTATCACTTGTCCTCTCTTGAGGGTAAGCTAGAACTTGAACCCATTAGTGCTTCACATTTGTGTCTCTTTCATTATTAAAACAAGGTTTAAATGCACTTATGTGTCTCACTTAAGCTCATCCCTTAGTTCATTAACCTTGTTTTCTATCTCTTTTGGGGTCAATTAATTATACAAAACCATGTGATTCATCTATCATAGTAATAGCCTAATCCTAAATATGGGTACCCCAACTCTACCCATAACATGATTCTCATGGATAATTTTCATCTTTTTCATAGATGGAATCCCATGGTTAGTTGTCTCTCACAACCCTTTTCTCTAACCTTTCATGTCTAGGTCCTGCTTCTATATGGGTAGACTTCTCAAACCTAACTACACTTGTCCATGCATAATTTCAAACTAAAATATATCCATAAAAAAAAATAGTAGACTGCTCCCTCGAAGGACATCTACCAGATCTAATCAAAAGTTACTTAACTTAGACTACTCCCTTGAAGGATAATTATGCCAAAATAAAATCATAGACAACTCCCTCAAAGGATGGCTAAAACAATTATTCATTAGAAGCTTCCTACATTGATCGACTTTATCAACTTATAAAGCAATAAAGAAAAATCCAAAATCAATAAGCCATAATTATCTCTTACATCTACTAAATGTAGACTTCCCACATTGATAAATCTACCTAATATCCAATCAAGCTACAATCAAATTTTATAACACAAGTAAACTTCTCACATTGATCAGTCTACACAACATACCAATGGCATGGACTTGTCTTCTAGGGTTCTTTGGTCACCTATGGAAAAGACAATCACTCCACTACCCATAGATTGCATTCTCCTCTACCCATAAATTTGAATCCCTAACTATGACCTACATCCCCAATGGGCCTAAAGGATTATGAGCTTACTTGGATCGAAGTGGTCAAGATACCAATTTTCTCAATAAAGCATGCTAATATGATGCATTTGATAGGTTTGTTTTCATGAAGACATTCCAAATATGGATTCATATTGTTTGGTTATTGCTAGTGGAGCACCATAACCCGTTTCTTAACCAAAATGGGACATAAATATTTCTCTATACCTATACGAACCCAACATTCATTAATCAAGCATTACATTTTCTTCATATCATTTTAAAAGTCAACATTCACACTATCCCATAAACTTGTTCATCAATCAAATCAACATTAATATCATGTAAAACAAAACATCAATGACCAAAAAATATGCTCATCATCAATCACATAATAGATCTTAAATAAAAGCCATAATCCATAACATTACATCAAAATAAATATGCACAAATACACCATAATCATCATCTATAACATCTAAAAACATCATCACTCATATTCAACACATCATTAGGACATAAGAATCCATCTCATCAAAATATAAAACCAAAAAACATTTTGATACATAAAACATCATATATATAAATTATCAAAATGTGTTTATACATGAAACACACTTCACTCATAAATACATCTCACATCTTTGACGCATAGGTATATATCAAAAATATCAAAATACATATACATCATCATGACCTAAGAGCACCTCTACCATTACTATTGGCCCCATCCACACCTGTACCTAGTAGAGCCCCTATCGACAGACCCACTATCATAGCCCACTGATCTGGGGCCACAATCATTATACCACCTACCAAACCCACCTGATACTCTCCCCACCTTGGCTCATTAGGATATTGTGCTAACACAATGCCCTCATAATAGCACAACTCTTATATGGATATTAGATACTTGGTGGTGCTACCACTACCTCACCTATCTACCAAAGAGAGTCTCTCTCCTGTGTCACCAAGCCAAGTGAGGTCCTCACTTGATCCTACTCTCTTATCATCAACATAATCTATCCCTATAAACTGGCCACCTAACCCTATAAAATAGTGACTTGTGCTTTTACTTGGTCTCTCTATAATATCACTCCTCCTAGTTGACCCTAAAGAGTGACAATCTATCCCTATAAAGTGTCTATATGAGCATGTGAAACTACAAGTGTTGTAGGTACCTATGGGTCACCCTGTACTAGTACTCCTACTCAATCAACATTTATAGGCCCCTAGCCTCCATCTCCCCAACTAAAGTCTAATACCACATATCTACCTTGAAACCACATTGGATAATCTATACTAACACTGGCATCATCGCTTACCCTATCATGAAGCTCCTCATAATCCAATACTTCCTCTTGAGGCTATAGTTCTGGCAATAAGAACTCAACATCCTCTCTCTTATAATGTGGAAAATCTAATGGGATACCCTTCTGGAATTTGAACTATCATCAAAATATTTCCATGGGAATGAGCTCTATCTCACCATCTCATCTACTATATACCCATCTCCAACTTTGTAAAGCATATGCATGTTGCATGTATCCATCCCATATAGGCCAAGTCATATATGGCCTCCATACTATATCTCTTGGTGATAGACTCTCCAAAGCACCCCAAAACCACTCTAGATCCCTCATTCCACCACCTACTCCTATGATCATGCCTCCTCTCCTCCATCTCAAAAACCTCACTTTGTAGTCTATTAGTAGATATTCATCCATAGGTAGGCCCAATGGTCTCAACACATGTATGTGCTCATATGCCTAGTAGTGCAAAATAAATAGAATGTTAATACCATAATGCCTATGAACTCTAAAACCCTATAACTTCCTATAAATCTAACCCAACAATACCTATCCCCATCCAAATAATGTCCTCCCAAATATAAACTCTACTAAAACCCCTATCAACATATAGGGAAATCTCCCTCTGACTAAATCTAGTAATATAAAACATGTCACCACTAACTGCATCATCATCAAAATATGTCTCTTGTCTAGAGCCCTCTCATTTAATAAACTGATACTAAACCCACCTATGTGTAATTATCTGTGAACTCTATTCAGTCCATATAACCAACCCATTAGGTAATCTATCTCATCAATCTCTATGTGATAAATAGGATCCCCTTGTATTAGTAGTTGGGTGATCCTATGGATGTCCTCTAACGAGATGCTCATCTCTCCAATAGGTAACCAAAATGTTTTAATTACTAGATCACATTTCTCTATGAAGGCAACTTTCATCAACATATCTATAGGCAAGCATTAGTAGTGGCACATCACTCTAAAGATTACTACTTCTATGTGGTTCTAATCCTCTGTAGACATGGCATCCCTCACCTCTATGAACATCTTAGGAACTCAATCCTATAGCTATATCTAATCTCATGCCTACAATAATAGCCATATCAAAAACCCAATAAACAGCCTATTTTAGTTGCTACCTATATGCATAATAACTATTCCATGTATTCCTATACCAATATGATTTCATACCTTTAACACCTTATTTTACCTTATTTTGTCTCTAACTTTTACCTATTTTTATATGCATTCATTTTCCTAAAAATCTAATTCCACTTCTACCTTCACATCTTATCCTAACCCAACCCACCTCTTATCTCTTACCCAATCCCAAATCTACCCCTTTTAATTTCATCTCCATCCCTTTCCATCCCCATCACCAAATCCTTTCCTCCCACTCTTCAATTATTGATGGTTCTCCCCAATCATTGATAGTCTCCTTGGGCCCTTTTTTTTCTTGTCAAGTCTACCGTCACTGGTTGAGTCAACCACTATCAGTCACTGTTGGTGACCATTAACGGTGGGCCTCAACCCTTCGACCTATTCTTCTAAACCTTACTTTATTAAACAAACCCCTTTTCCACTATTTTACATGCCCTAACTACTCCTTGCCCATCTCATTCCACACCCACATTATAAACCCCTTCCTCCACCCTTATTAATCTCACACAACAAAACTCTAGGGAGTTTTTACCAATCTACCCATTTATGATTTAAAATCATTTTAATCCCTCCTATTTTTCACAAAACTTACTATTTTTATCAAATTAACAAACATCACCTACCTCATTTCATGATCGATGGCACTTCCTCAATCTATATCCCACTACTTATTCTAGATCCCTTCCTACATCCATCTTGACCTCACTATCCCTCTCACACTCTAACCTCATCTTGACACCTAAATACCTTTTCAAACACTCACAGACACTCTTCTTACCAACACCTATCATATATAAATCACAAATTATAAATAAGAACCAAATGTGCCCCTATTGACCTTTTTGTCCATAGTTTTAAGGTTTTCACCCAACCATCAATGGTTACCTAACCATTAACAATTAACCCTAACCATCATCGATCACATCTAACCATCAATGGTTATACTTAACAATCACTAGTTGCCTTTCCCCATGTTTTTCCACACTCCTAACATATCCATCTGGGCCAACACTTTCATTACCCCACCTTGACCTATTTAGAAGTTACCCTCTCCCTCTTAAGAACTACATTAGGCTTAATGTCCATGTTGGATCCACTGTCCATGGGACTATGTAGGCAAAGTCTTATTTCTTAGCACATTAAGAGTTAGATCAACCACCACCTACCCACCCAATCACCTGAACCATTTACCTTTGCCTACCTTGATAATGGTACCAACTTCACGTACCTTGCCATAACCTTGTTTTGGTCATGCTGACCACCTTGACTAATTTTTCCATGTTGACCTTTTACATTATGTAGCACCTTGTGCATGACGTGACCCATTATGTTTTTCTTAGGATCACTTCCTACCCTATATACCTAAGCAAACATTGCCCTTTTATAAGACCCATGAAAAATGTAACCCAATCAGTTATGTGAAATACTAGGGACTAGTTACCTTATCTCTAATTCTATCCCCTGACCTTATTTTTACCAACATGGTGATATTTGTCTTTTTGTGATCATACTTATCATAATTAGTTGTATTTTTGGGCACATACTTATATCTCCAGTGCATAACTTCATGACCTTTCTTACACCTTTTATCAAACCCTGGTCCAATTTGACCTTCACTTCACTGGCTCCTAGTTTGATGGGGAATACCCTCCTCCCATACTTAGGGAAACCAAACCTTGACCAGTCGAGAACTCATTTTTATTTTATGGCTTATTGACCTAAAATTTGCACAATAAAAAGGGGTAAAATGTAGACACTTGAAATCTGCATCATGATAGTTTTTAGTGTTATCTTAATGTGTGGACCTTTAATCAACTCTTCATCAAGTAGACCACTTAGTTTACTAGCATTATGTTAAAAAACCTCCAAAACACATCACTTCATTTAGGACCTTTTTACCCATTTATTCATGACCCCTTGACCATTGTCGATTAGGGTAACCATCGATGATCACCCTAACTACCGATCATTGGGGTCATAAACTTGCCTTAAGATTTTAAAGTAGATCTAACATTTTTTGAGATAAACATCCTCTAGAATGGAAACTTGCTTTAAAACTATATTTTAAAGATGAACAAAAATAGGCAACTTCATCCCCTTCCAACTTAGTAACTTTCCCTTGGGCTTCCCTCTCCTTAGTAGTTTTGTGCTATAAATACAAGGCTCTTGGGAGAGTTATGGATCCATAAATTTGCATCTAGATTATTTTGTTCTTTTTATGCAGGCATTCAATACTGTAAATCTTTGTCTACATGAATTTTGAAGGTAGGAGTATTTTTCAAATTTATTTAGATTTCAACTATCATCCACTTGACATCATACAGGTATCTTTCCTTTGTTTTTAGTTTTTTCACCCTTTATCATAGTTTATTGTCTTGATTTATTTACATACACACTTGTGCATACCCTCAAAACCCATAATTCACCTTTTTTCTAGTCAGCCACATCCCTTTCCCTTTCAACCTTTTACCCATTCTACCATAGGTAACCATAGATGGTTACTATAACTATCTCTGATTATTACAACCATCGCCGGTCAAATAACTATTGCTAGTCACCATGATCATCATCAATCACTTTCAAAAAAAAATTATTAGTTTTTTATTTTAGCCTTCCCCACACCCTACCAAACGTTATTTTGGATTCTGACCTATCTGTAGACCTTACTTAGACCCTCTAGACCTGACCTTTGTATATTTGTGCATTATGCCATATCTTCTATCAAATAGGCATGCTATTTATTTTCTTGCATATTTATTTCCTTATCATTTGAATGTAAGCATATTTATTATATTATTTTTGACTTAATTATCTTATAAGTGGATTGGTAACCTCCTAGAAAGCCTCGTGCTTCTTGGATCTAGCATATGTTAGGCAATCCACTCAACCTACCGTCTAACAAATTTTCTTCTAGTCTTCTTATGGTTTGCAGGTAGTCCTTCTTAGCCAAAAAGGAGTCCTCACATTCATTTGGATCAATTCACACATTATACTAGGTATTCATCTACACACCATAATACTCACTTTCTTTTATCTATTTTTAAAACTAAGAAATGAAGGAAATTAATTGAAACAGGTGTAAATGCATTCCAAGAATCAATATCACAAAAGGCTTCAAATTTGGAACAATAAGTCTTCTAGATGTGAGATGACAATGCATAATTGATCCACCTACTTATTAATGCATGCCAAATGATTAATAAAAACTATCCCATACTATTTACACAAGCCCTATGTGACCCAATGATGTCTAAAGAAATGTAACCCATAACTTTATTGAAATAACTCATAAATGACTAGCTAGTTATGTAATAAATGCAAACATTGCAAGATCAAGTGTAGAATATAAAATTATAAATAGAGGAAATATATGAAGTATTCAAGGAATATGAATAGGTTTTGTATACTATTTTAAAACAAGCAAAACATAAGCATAAGGTACGTTGAATTGGAGGTAACATCTTAGCAATTCATTGGCTACCACTAAACCTAAATTCATAAGAACAAACAAATCCAAAGCTATAATGGATGATTAAATGACTATTTATGATGTAATGAGTGGTGACCTTAAATAATTACTATATTTGAGGAATAGTACTTTGTAAAAACTTTAGACTTGGCACAATGAGACTTTGTGTACTGCATGTTACATCCTGATTCCTTGCTAAACAAAATATTTGACTATCTATAGATATTCATAGCTAACACATCTAATTTGATTATATTTCTAACTAAGATTTACACACACACACACACTATTATGGGATAATAGGGTATTACTTAGGTTACATGATCACACTGCTATGACTTAGCTATAAGTATATGTTTACTTTATGACTATGTTGATTTATCATTTCAACTATATTTTATAATGAATGTATATCATGACTATTATGGTATAACTACCTACTTTGTAATGAGGTTGATACACAATAAATTGTCCCTCAAAGTGTGATGGAAGGAGAGAATCATCAAAGAGGGTGATATAGATGGAGATATTGGAGGATGGTAAAGAACTAGAGAGAGACCTGCACACACACACCACAAATAGCTAGCATATATTAAATGCATAATAAGTGTTTATCATATATATTTTAGATTATGTTTGCATTAAAAATTCATTTATACATGGTTTACTAGAACAATTTATTAGTTTTGATTGATGTTTAGATAAATTGATCCTTATATGATTAGCAGTTAGAACTACCATATGTGGACCAACTGGTATATCCTAGTAATGTTGAGAATCAAGTTCATTATCATAATGATATTTGGAAATATCATTATTGGGATTAATGATTTATAATTACTATTGGATAATAACTAAATTTAGATAAATTATCAAGATTTAAAAAGTATTATATATTATTAAATAGGTTGTAATTAACTTATATATATATATGTATATATATATATGTATATATATATATATATATATATGTATATATATATATGTATATATATATATATATATATATGTATATATATATATATATGTATATATATATATAAGGAAAATATCTTTGAAAGGAAATAAAGTGGATAAAAATTAAATATGGATAAAAACAAAAACACAAAAACAAAAACAAACAAAAAAAAAGAAAAAGAAAAAGAAAAAGAAAAAGGGAAAATCTATTAAAAAGAACTATGCCTATTTATTATAATAGAAACAATGAGAGAAGGGGACATCATAGTAATAAAGAGAGAAAATTGGAAAAAAAAGGAGAAGATAACACAGAAGTGGCATTGGGAGAGGGAGGTGAGTCAATTAGGGAGGCAAACCCAAGGAAGTTTTAATCTGCCAGCTAGAGTTCCATATCAAGCATGATGCTCAACATATGATTAATCAACACTTAAAATAATGGGAATTAAACCCTTACACAATATATATTAGAAGTAAATTGGTTATTCTAGCCTCCATGGAGAACTTAATTTTGATTCATCAAAATTGACAAAATTGAGATAGTAGTAAAACTATAAACAAAAGAAATATTGGCAATATCAATGGGGAATGCACCTACATAAGACGAACAAAAACATAGGCTCAACATTCTACAAGACATAGTAGTGGAGTCTCACACTATATTTATTACAATATCCCCAAATTCAAATTGAGGAACCTTTCCTGATATTATGCTCTTAGCTTTTAGTGATGGAAGAGTTGCTCCCTATTCTATTCCCATTTGCATTTTTGCCTATGCATCAGAGTTTTTAGTGGGAAAATGGTATGAGTCTGTGACTAGAATTCTAGTGGCTGAACCCCTTTTTTATCTCTTAAGATGTCAAGGCCCTAATTATGATAAATTATATAGTGAGGGGAATTATGTGTTGTCACTAAGATATGGAGATGGTCATACTCAAGTTTGGCAGTGAAAATAAATTTCAAACACTTTTGGAAGTACAGTTTAATGGGGTAAAAGTCTTATGAATCCTATAATTGAGTGAAGAATCCTCAATAAAAGTAAGTTCACATCATTAGCAGACTTATTTGTTTTTCTATGTCAATTTTCTTAGAGTTATTCATTTTCATACGATTACTCCAAAAATTAATTTTATTATATTTGGCTTTATGTGTATACATGGACTAGTTTACCTTGCATTTCTACTATCTTTGAATATTGAAAGTTTTCTTAAATATAAAAAAGTATAAATGCTTGGTTGGATTATATTTTAGCATTGGTTCTTTCGAGTGTGTTCAACTCTTGCTAGTTGCAGTCTTTCTCTAAAAGTAACTGTGTTTGAACTCATAGATTGTTCAATATTGTTAGGCAAGGAAGACAATGAATGATGTAATTAGCCATGCTAGTTATGATAGAGTGAAGGCATCACCTTAACCACAAGATTGAATTGTATCACTATAGGTGGGATGATGAAATTAAACATTTCTAGCTATGTAATTTTTAACATGGTTATATTTTATTAAAAGGATGTAACATTATTATTCTTCATAATATAAAAAGAATAACATAATGAAAGAATAATTGTGTCATATATATATACAATGTATATAAATTATTTATACATATTAATTATAATATTATAAACATTTCCTTAATGTGGTTTGGGATGCGTTTGGTAAGGATGAACCCTTTTCTAAAATATTATTAGTGTTCTACACTCAAGATGGTAATGGAACTTAGAGCAAGGTATTGATTATTCTCCTATCGTAAACACTCAATTTAAAATATAGGAACTCATATATATACCATAGTTGACTAAGCACTATTGTTAACTTTTAGAATAAAACATAGTCAACTTCCTTGTTATTTTTAATGGTGGAATAATCTCATAAAATCTCATATGGGAGTATTTACAGCCTTAGGTGATATATGAGGTTGATATATTGAGAACCTTTCTAGAGTCTAGTGAGACATGGGAAAGATGTAAAAATTCAATTAAATCATGTACGAGTTGCATATTGTATTTAACTTGTGAGTTAAAAAATTATGGTGTGAAATTAACTTTAAAATAATTTACATTTTGTTTATATGCAAATACGTAGGTATTAATGTACCTAGTAGTGTGTATATGAACATAGAGGTGTAATATTATGGTTTTATATCCATGGATGGATTATATATTGTATTAAATAATTATATGAAGCTTATTGGATATGTGCATTCAAACCTTTGAATGAATGACAAATGCTGGATTGTATTATCCTGTGTTCCATGTGTGAGTTGACTTTTGTTTTACTATATCTGTGAATGGATTTAAGTATGCAACTTTAAGTACTTAATGGAAATAGTCATGTTATAAGTATGATTTTTTATAGTCAGTAGTCATCTAAGGGATTGAAACTATAACCATATTAATATAGTCTTTTAAAAAATAGAATGAGATGATTAAAAAGATATAATGGGTTTATGAGTTCTCTGCTTCTCTGCAAAGATTGATTGATTGTTATTATATATATATTCAACATTGAATACTTATGTGCAGTACATAATATAGGAATGTTAATATGTATAAATTATTGGTTATATCTAGCATATTATGATGCATCAAGATGCATGTTTATATGTTATGTTACTTAAAATTCTAGTATGCATTCTAATCTTAGGGTATACCTAGGTGGTATTATCTCATACTTGCTTTATTGTTCTTATCTATGTGGATTGTGTGATTTTTAAAATCATAAATTTGGTTATGTATAATTATGTAGTTGAGAAATATGATAGTATGGGATATAATAGAGTACTACAATTTCATAGAGTATGTTATATCCAAATGGTATATACTGTATTTGTTATGTGTAGACTCTCATCTACATTTGACTGATTTAAAGTATGCATGTGGATTTTTAATATGAAAAGCATGTTTGGTGATAGTTAATAGGACCTTGTGTATGTGTGCATATAATATTTAAGATTCTAGTGTATTATAAGATAGATTATTATGCATTTCATGGAAACTATGACTTGATTTTTTATGCCTAGTTGCTTGAATATAAACTCATGTTTCTATATAGTTATGACTACTTTATTATGATTGATTGTGGAATATTAATATAAAAATAGACTATGGTAATATGGGTTATCATAGAGTATGATATGTTTGGAAACTAATTGTGGTAGTGAAAATATATAGTTAAATGTGTATCTACCCAAATGGTATAAATTGTAGTCACTATTTCTATTATGGGATAGAAAATAATGTGAGAATAAATGTATTCTTTGGTTACTCCTATGTTTAGCATGTTACAAGATGTATTTTATAGTAAGAAGTAAATTAAATGATTCCTATGGTTGAATTATATTTGACCAATCTACATTGATGATATGGAGTAAGGAGTGAGATGGACTGCACTAGCTTACTAGTATCATAATGACAGATCAAGGCAGTTTGATCAAGTGGTGTGTATGAATTTGATTGATCTATAGATTATTATTATTATTATTTATTATTTGTAAAAATTTCATCTAAATTATGTTTAGTGAGACATTATTATTTTATGAGTATGAGTTACATGTTTTTGTGATATTAATATAATGGTTTTTTATGATACATTGCATGTTTAGTTTAGAAATCATATAGCACATGGGTACTTTCTTGTCTCTCTAAATTCATGTGCCATCACTATTCATTAATCCATGAAGGAAGGGAAATTTACTAATGGGATTAGTAAGAGGGATATTTGGACCATGGTTTGTGTGGAAAAGTGCTCAGATAATGCTCTCCCTCCCCATAGCAGTACTACTTATGGAGATGATATTTGAGATTACCACAAATACTTGAGTTCAAGAACTATGCTCCAAGGAAGCCATGTATCTATATGTACATTATGTTGTAATATAATTATCATTAAATATTGTCGTGAAGAGTTTTAATTACTTACTAATAGACTTTTATAGTGGTGGTTGTAGACTTGTTTCAGTTGTAGTTGAGTTAATGTGATTACTTTCTATATTCACATTATGACATGTACTCTCATGATATTAGAGATTAGTAATAAGTGATGTATTATGATAGATGTTATTATCACACCTTAAGTATTTATTATGGTATCTATATATTATTATGGTGTAATATATTTTTTTTATATGTGTTTAATTAAAAAAATTACATATTTCTATGTCTAACCTAGAGGGGTTGTTATACTACATTTGTTGGCCTCCAAATTCAAAAGTATGTAGATCAATTAGATGGGCTGGTATTATAAATCCAACTCAAGGTATGAAATTATAAATCACTAATCAGCATAAAAAAATATAAATATATTAAAAACATGATGGTGATTCATATCCTATTGTGTATATTACTTACTATAGTGCAAGAAGTGGTAACAGACTAGAAAATGCTCAATCATGATATTTCCCAGATTGATCCTTCTATTCCCCAAATTATGGATGATATTAAATTCATTCCACCATAATATCAATAATAGATCCTAAAATAGAAGAAGATACCTACAAATCCATAATTAGATAACCAATAACAACAACCTCTACCACTAGATTCTATAGAACCAAGTGACTCATCTGTAGTACAAGTAGAATAAACAAATCAATAGCCTACTACATAGTCACTTCAAAGCATGTCACTATCCACTTAGTAGTTACTATTCAATCCAAATTTTATAGTTTTCATAAGTTTTACACAATTTTTTAAGATAGCCTTAAGTATTATTAGCATGGTTAGGTGAGTTTAAAACCCATAAAGGATGACCCCCTGGTTATGCTAGTCTATCAAAAAAATGAAATGGTAGTAAGCTAGTATGTTACTTAGTCAAAAACCTAAAAAGGGAAGATAATTAGTACGCAAAGTGTGAAAAATTGTAAATGACACCTAGAGCAATAAACATGACTCTTTTTTATTCATTCCCTCATCTTTAGAACAAAATATATTATTATGACTTTATCTCAAAATGAGACAATGGTTTAAGCCTAAGAAAGGGTTAGGTTACGAATAAGGCTTACTAAAATTGTAGAGTATATCTAATGAACACATGTGTAAATTGATGTATTTTGTATAATCTTTTATATGTATTCAACCTTTGTAAAGCATAAAAATAGATGATAGAATTCAAAGCGTCACTTCTTCTAAGCATGTAAAAAAGATGGAATATGAAGAGATAGTGATGATTAAAACTCTATATAGCATTCACATGTAATTATATATTAGTCTTTTTGTTCCCAAAATCAGCTATGCTCATTTTTGGAACAACCCCTATGAAAATTGTCCATTTCATGTTTTTTTCACTCTAAGTTCATGATGTTCCCTTGTTGAATTTTATCAAAAGCGTGAAAATCATTATGATCTTGATGCAGCCAGATGATGAAAATTTTCCCTTGTTTCTCATAGTTAGTTGTTTTCTTGAGATAAAATGCAGGGGTGGCAATTTTCGCCGCCACTGCATGTTGTTGTGTGTTTTCCATGCAAGAGCAGTGAATTTTTTTGCCCTTACATCTTTTGATGCCTTCCATGTAGGAGCGATGATTTTTGCCACCCCTACATCTCTTTCTTACCTCCCATGCAGAGGCGGCAATTTTTGCCACCCCTGCACAGTCTCAATTTTCATGTGCAACATTTATGGCTGCACGCGTCAAGTGGTTGGGGGAAATTTTTGCCCCCATTTAATCTCTTTTCTTCCTCTTTTCAATCCATTATTCCATTGATTCTTCTCCTCCCTACCCCTGGATGATCAAGTGAGCTAGAGGAAACACATTTTTGCTAGATTTGAGCCTCGTTTCATGTTGTTTTTTTAGGTGGTGTTTTTTTATTTGTTTTTATTTATGTTTTCCTTCTCTTTTTATGTTATTTTTATTCATTTTTCTTCTACATTTAGTTTTTTCTTCTTTTCTTCTTCCCCCACCTCTTTTTTACCACCAACGAGGTGATCTTAGCCCCCCCTAACTGTGCCTCAACCCTCCTCTTTCTACCCCTCCCATTCAACCATTTCACCCATGTTAGGGCAGAAAATTTCACCACCCTCAAATCCTCCAACTACTTCCCTACCATGTGGAAGGGCAGTGAATTTCACCTCCCTAACATAGTTCTATCCCTCTAGAGCTTTCCACCCTATGTAATGGTGGCAAAAATCATCGCCATCACATGTGGTCATCTGACCATGTGTATTGGCAGTGAAAATTGCCACCTTTATAGACCTTTTGCCCACCATGTGCAAGGGCAGTGATTTTTACCACCCTTTCTACCTCAAATTCACTTCATATGCATTGGCGGTGAAATTCATCGTTGATGCATCGTTTCTACCTCAAATTCACTTCAAACATGCATGGGTAATGAAATTCACTACTAATGCATCCTGGTTGGTGACTTGATTACTCTTCTCAGTAGAGTATGAGGTTTACCCTCTTCTTCTCAATTTCACGAATGGATGTATCCCTTCATCAAGATAATCCTCTAAGAGAAACAAGTCATTTTTTGGGGTGAATAAAACAACAATACTCTGCATGAGCAATTGATAAATGTATCTAATACCTCGAAGTTCTACATGAATTCATACCTATTATACATTACAGCTTCAATGAGAACCTTTCCAGGCTTAACATCAGAAGGAGATAGGAAAACCACCCCAGTATATCAATGTTATCCTTAGCTAACATTGAAGTGTTCAAACTATCATTTTAGGAGGGTAAATGATGCTTTATTCACGATATTTTTGTGTCATTTTGACCCTCAACTAAAACAAAAAAGAGTATCAGATGAAGCTTGGACTGTCATAAATGAATCCAACTGTATGTTCTTACAGTTCCCTTCTTTTTGCTATTTGTGGGTTGGATTTTTCCAAAGCTATCCCTATATGCTCCCTAGATTTCATTTAGATAAATTGATCTTGATGGAGCTGAGTAGACAAATTATTGTCATACAAAATAAGCAGATGGAACTTAAGAAACCCAATTTTAGGTTCCCAATTGAAATAAATAGGTACTCAGTATTGACTGCTGCAAAAGCCAAGGCAATGGAAATTGAAATGCAACTTGTGACCATGAAGCAGTTCAAAAGGAGGCCCAATTTTGACTATAGAGGTGTCAAAGACATGATTAGGAGGAAGACTCAGTTCCATGAACCCATGATTGAAGATGTCTAGATATATTTGAGGACAGTGGAAAATATCAGGAAGATGGACTACAACAGACTATCTCTTAAACAAATAGAGTATCTAGGGCTCACTGATATCCCTCCAAATCTAGTAGATGACAAGCACCTGATCAATAATAGGTATCATGCTGAACAAATTGCCAACTCTCCTCTTTCTTTGATCTAATGGTCTCAAAAATAGTTGACCTACTTAATAATGAGATTCGAACCAATATTGGCAAACACCAATGATTGGTTGGTAAATAAAGGGATCATCTTGAAAGAGTTCATCATGGGATCAGAGGTTTAATTTCAAGAAGAGACAAGTAGAATGACAAAAAATTGGATGAAGAACAAAAGTGATGTTCTTTCTCCTTCTAAGCCCCATAAGCCTAGGATCATTTTTGTATCAAAGAAATCAAAAGTGGCAGAGAAAGAGCCAGAGTCAATAGATATGGGGGTTGAGAGACAAAGCACCCAAGAACAAGTGGTAGAATAGATGGAAATTGATGACAGGTCTTCAGGTCAACAGGGAATGGAAGCCCAATCTCTGCAAGAAGGTGCACAGTCAGACACAGGAATTTCTTCTTCTCTGCCCCACTCCCCTATTGTAACTCCTTCACCTATTTTTCCCATCAGTATTCCCTCTTCTGGAGCTGCTTCTCCTTTTAAAGTTATTTTTGGTGACCCTCAAGACATTTTGGATATGTTATTCATTTATCAGGTTCCATCCCTAGTCTGTCATCTCCTTCTTTTATCATTAGAGATAGTTCCACATTTGACTAGTCAGTGGCAGGTGTGATCTTGACTGATACTACACCCACTATGCCTATTGTTCCCACTAGCAGTGCAAGTGCTACCCTGGTGACACCAACTATAGGGACTATTACTAATGTAAGTGCTTCTGCTCTCCCACCTTGGTTGTCAATTTTCACACTTAAAATAAAAAAGCAAGCCATCTCTCTAGATGACTTTGACTTCGGTAAAATAGTGCCGATGAAAGCTAAGGCCCCCAAGAAGCCAAAAATCATTTTGAAAATGATTGGAGATAAGGGGCACAAATTTTTGGAGATAGCCAAACCCCCATAAGATGCAACTCTTGAAATTTTTGATATGAGTAGCTACTCCATCTCTCAAGTTGAGTTAGGAAAAATAACTCACGAAGCTGCCAAGAGTGATTTGTAATCTGTGATAGATATTATGGTTCAAAAATTTGATAGAGATAGAGAAATGAAAGATCATTATAAAGTAATGGTGGAATAATTGACTGCAGTGATCAGAAGATTCACTTTTGCTCCAAAAGAGGTGACTCCAGAAGCTTTCTCTGTAGATGATCCCGTAATTCAAAAAGTCAAAAAGACTTATCTAAAGGGGAAAGTACTTGAAGACTACCTGGATAAGATGCATGCACAAGGGATTTTCTTGTTCACAGAGTTGTCTGAGAAGATGGGTAAAATGAAGAAAGTAAGAACAAAATTAGATGACCTTATCAATACCATTTCTCACAAGGTCAAAAGCACAGATGGATATCTTAGCAAATGGATAGAGATGAAAGAGCTGAAAATACGTACCCTAGTATCAATTGGCATCATTGCTGATAGAGATTCTTATATTGAAACTAAAGAATCACTGATATATAGAATCTGAGTACTTAAGGAATTGATCAGTGACCTCGAATCTTCCAAGGACACTAGTGAACAAAGCGATATCCATCTACTACACAAATTGGAAGAGTTGCCTTGCAGAATTACCTCTCAAAACAACTAATTCATTTCAGCAGAGGAAATGATTCAAGAGTTTGAAGGTATGATCCAAAAGGAATTCAAGGATAAAGAATTCTCAATGGCTTCTATGGATAATATATTAGATAATCAGTTAACTCTAGACAATCTGAGAACCAGGTTAACCAGTCATGCCAAGTCAATCACAGTGGTGAAAGATGCTATGGTTAGAGCTAAGGCGATCCTCAAAAATACTATTGCGCTAGACAGTATCAGAATACAAGCATCTATTTCCATGTACAATACTCATCTAAAGAAAGCTGGTGACAAAATTTAAACTATTCTTCCATACTTTCTTCTTCATTCTTCTCATGCACTTTGTAATTGACTTGGGACATTTTCACATGTACTTTTGTTATATGTAATTACATGTAAAAATATGGAAAAGTCCCAAAGTCAACAGAGACTCATCTTTGACTAGGTTTTAATATTTAGATATTTTCTCAATTTTAAAGGCTTTTCCCTATATATATAGAGGGAACCTCTTTTGTAAATGGATCTCTCCTGGATAATTGAGAGCAAAAACTCTGCCAAAATTGACATACTCCCTAAGACTTTGATCTCAACTTGTAAATCATATTTTCTTGAATGAATGAGAAGCAAGTTTTTTTCAGACTTTGTGTTGAAATAATTTGTGTTACTTAGGAGATCATTCTTATGTTATCTTTCCTAATAATATCTAATCTGTTTGATTAAATAAACAAAGTGTATGTGGAAATTTCTGAAGATATTCTAAAGGATATCATAAAGACTTTGAGCTGCTTTTATCCTTTGTGATCTTTTTATCTATTGTGGTTTTAGGTGAAGAGTTTGAGCTCCACTTCACTCTACTGTTACTTAGGCTTCAAATCAGTGGGGGAAGCAACGCAAGACTTTGTGCTTTGATGGGTTTCTTGTAGACCTAGCTACTACCTGAGAAAATTTTTTGCTATTTACTAAACATCATTTCTGAAGGAAGAGGAATGCTTTCAGTCATCAAATAGGATTTCTCTTTTGCTCTGTGAACATCATCTCTAAAAAAGAGGGATGGATGGTGTAATCTCACCCCTGAGTCTATTTTCAATTTTTATTAATATATAAGTGTTATAGCATAGGGAACCTCCCCTTGATGAGAGGAGAGATTTATCTCACTATGATGTAGTAAACCCACATTTTTTACCATATAAATATCCTTGTACTATGGTTGATATACCCATTTTGCCATTAGTTAGCTGACAACAAAATATTCACCCAATAGCTTTTGGCGACTCCATTAGGGACATTACGTGTAGTTTGAAGCCTCAATCTTTAGATTGAAGCAGTTCTTATCCTTATCCATTTCTATTATATATCCTTATCCATAACCTGGCAGCTCCACACTCCACCTTGACACAAATGCACACTTTGAAGCCCCAAGCTTCAAATTAAAGCATTCCTAATACTTGTTTAGTTTTTCACTCTGACAGATCCACCATATATGTGAAGTCAGAGAGCATAAGGAATTGTTAATCCCATATTCAAGTTAGTGTGGTGAACTAATTTTTAGATTTCTCCTCCACCATCTCGCCTTCAGCGTACTAGGAGTTTCCCTCCTGTCAGCGTCAGATCTCCCATACCAGGTGAAGCTTCTAGTCTCAATACTAGTAGGGTTTTGTCTATGCTTACCCCACCAAGATTTGTTATCCCTCCATTTAATCGACATATCATGGCAGCCCAAGGTCCTTGGGGTAACTCCTTTGGTCCTCTCAATCTAGCCCCACCTTTACATGAACTACCTCATAGTTCGAGAGAGAATTTCCCCAAATTTTATGGTGATGAGAAGGTCCATCCCAATGAGCATATTGCTACCTTATCCATAGCATGTGGTGTGATAGGCATAGAATACGAAGATATAGCGGTGAGATTGTTTGTATAAACTTTGTAAGTCATTGTCATAGAGTGGTTTTACCACCTTCAAGCTCAAACTATAACTAACTGGAATACACTCAAGGCCAATTTTGAGGCCAGGTTCAAACCCACTAAAGATGCACATGCCTTGTTGGCTTAGCTTACACAAATGAAGAATGAGCCTCATGAGCTTATTAAGGATTTCATAGCAAAATTCAATAAGCTGATGAACTAAATTCCTATGATCGCTTAGCCTACACCAGAGAACCTCAAGTTCTTTTTCATCAACTCACAACTTCTTGAAGTAAATTTTTTGTTGAGGCAAGCTGGTCCTATGGATCTCGATGTAGCTCAAAATTTGGCTACTGAGATTGAGGATGATCTTATTCTGGTAGGTAAGATTAAGAAAGATTCTAATAAAAATAAATATTCTTCACCTGCTGAAAGTTCTTCTATGAGCACCATAGATCCTATGGTGCAAAAGTTAACAAATGAAATGCTAACCTTAAAAAGACAAATTACCCAAGGTATGTCTACTCCTCTTTATCGAGATATGCCAAGGAGGACATTTCAGAACTAGTCTTATCAAGGCAATGCTACCAAAAATCAAGGGCAACCAAATCATTTACCTCCCCCACAGGGGAAACATGCCATTGAAGCACCACCAACTAACTCAGTAGTTGGTTACCTTGAAGCTGAACATGATTCCTCTCTCAAACCTAAGTTGGATCAAGATGAAGATGCTAATCTCTTTGTAGAATAAGAAGAAGAATTAGCTGGCAACTCCAACATTGGTTTCCTAGATTATCAGGATGAAGCTAGAAATAAGGGAGAAGTGTTTGATGGATCTTATGCCATTTTTACCAAGTCTCAGAACCAGTCAGCTCAACAAGCTAATAAATAAAAATTAGAATAACCTTAACTAGTAGTTTCGATCACTAAATGAGGGACTTCACTGCCTTTCCAATCAAAGGACCCAGTGACTAATAAGAAAGTGAATACCTCAAACCGTCCTATACCTTCTACTTCTATCTCTCAGATCAGTGCCACACCCAATAAAGATCAAGATGATGGGCTTCCCTGCTTTGTATCTAGTTTATTTCAATTATTTGATATAATTGATCACACCAAAAAGACCAAGATTCAAATGATCGAGAATGAGTACTTGCGAGCCAATCCTGAATAGTTTGATAGGCTGGTTAAATATGTAAAAAGTAAAACTATCCCTATAGGACAAGATTTTTCAAAGGCGACTCATGATTCCTCCAAGAATAAATCCACCTAGAATAATCTTGTTGCTACTCCTTTTGTCACCCCCTAAAAAATAGAGCCTTTCTATGTTTCCCTTCTAATAAATGGTTGTAAATTGAGTAATTGCATAATAGACTCTAGAGCCTCTGATAATATTATGCCTGCCAAGGTAGCAAATTCTCTTGGTCTTACCTTAACTAAGACTTTTGGTAGATGCTTCTCCATGGAGAACAAGCAAGTACCACTCTTAGGTCAAGTCAAAGATGCTCAATTTACGTTTGCAGCTTTTCTAGAGAAAAGGATCAAAATGACAATCTTAGTGGCTGATGTTTCAGCCTCTTATGGCATTTTGCTTGGGCACAATGTTTGCAAAGATGTAGGCAGAGAATTGAATATGGACTTGTCTGAAGCAAGGATACCTGTTAAAGGTGTATGAAGAAATTGCTTCTTGAGAAAGAGTTGAAATATATAGTCACCTAAACATCATATCCCGAAGCCTAAATTTTATTTGAATCATTAGGAATGGGTAATTATTTCTTGACTACTGAAGATGTTTCCATCCCATCAGATGAAAATCCTTTTAGTGACAATTCAAAAAATTCAAATGCAAAGTCAGAAGAATTGTCAAAGCAAAGTTTAGACAACCAAGAATCTTCCTTGAATAATGAGGAGAAGTTTTTTAAAGGATCAAATTTTGATGATGTCTGGATTTTAGAATTTGATGACAGTTGCTCTTCTACCAATTTTGGAGCCAGAATTGTTTTGATCTCCCCTCAAGGAGAAATTTGTCCTTATTCATATAAGATATAGTTCAATAATACCAATAACACTGCTGAGTATGAGTCTTTGCTGCTTGGGTTGAAAGTTGCTCATGCTAAAGGTATTAAGGTTCTTCACATCCTTGGAGATGTTGAATTGGTAGTTTGTCAGGTAAGGAATCTATACCAAACAAAAAATGAAAGATTGCGACATTATCACAATCTTGTATGGAATTGTATTGAAAGTTTTGATGCTTTCAATATTTTTGTTGTGCTGAGAGAATGCAATGACCATGTAGATTTGTTAGCTATCTCTGCAACCCTCATGGTTCCACATAAAGACTTAAAAGGAGACAAGTACACTATCAAGCTGGTATTTCGACCAAGTGTAATTGATAATTCTAACCACTGGCAAGTGTTCAACAATTACAATCAAATCATTGCTTTTCTAGAAAAGATGGACAGTTTTGAAGATCTTTATTTTTAAGGAAGCAAATCTCCACCATGAGAATTAGTCCCGAAGTAAATTCTAAAATTGGTGAAGAGTTCCTTCAACTCAAGGGAAATAAAATTCCAAAAGGTTTGGTTTCTCTTAAGAAATTATTTGATAAGCAGGAAAGATATGTCAAGCAGCGATAAGTGGATTCAAGTTCCTCTAAGGAATTTGATCAAGTGAATTTGAGTACGAAAGAAAATCCTAAGATGGTTAACATTGGGAATTGTTGCACTTCTGATGAAAAGCTCAAATTCATTGCTCTTCTTTATCAATACATTGATATTATAGCATATTCTTATGATGATTTGAAATCTCTCAAGCTTGAAGAGATCTGGCATGAAATTGCTCTTAAGGTTGGGTCATTGCCTTACAAGTAAAAATAAAGGCAATACAATCCTAAAATATCAGGTACTATCTTTTTTGAGATCAAGAAAATGCTGAATGCAAGAATTATTTTTCTAATCCATCATTCCACCTGGATCGCTAACATAGTTCCTATAAGAAAAAAGAATGGGGAAATTTATATCTGTGTCGATTTCAAAAACCCGAACCAATCTTCTTTAAAAGATAACTACCCTCTGCCCATCATGGACCAAGTTTTGCAAATGATGACTGGTTCAGAAATGTTATCAATGCTAGACAGTTTTTTGGGGTATAATTAGATAGAAGTTAATGAAGCAGATCAACATAAGATTGCTTTCACACACCTTGGGGCACTTTTGCATATCGCAGAATGCCATTCAATTTGATCAATGCTAGTGTTACCTTCCAGAGAACAATGGACCTTGCTCATTGTGGTATACCTTGATGGCTTGACAATCTTTTCCAAGCATCGCCCTGACCATGTGCACCATTTGCAACAAGTGTTGGAATATTGCTGCCAGAATGGTATTTATTTAAATCCCAAGAAGTTAGTTTTTGGGGTTACATAAGATAAGCTTCTCAGTCACACTGTATCTCAAGAAGGTATAAAAATTGACTTAAAAAGAGTCAAATCTATCAAAAGTCTTGCTCTTCCTTCTAGTAAGACTATAGTTCATTCTTTCTTTAGAAAGGTGAATTTTCTATGGAGATTTATTCCAGCATTTGCAGATAAGACTCGCCACATTGTGGATATGATGAAAGGCAAAGCCACTTTTTGATGGACTACAAAAGGCAAGTCAGCATTTGAAGACATTAAAAAAGTGATCACATGTGCACCAATTTTGGTTTGTCTAGATTACACCAAAGACTTCATAATATACAGCTATGCTTCTGAGCATACACTGTCGGCTATTTTGGTTCGACAAAACAAAGAGGGTGTGGAAACATATTTTATGAGTTGCCTTCTCAAAACTCATGAATTAAAATATTCAAGTATGGAGAAACATATTTATGTTGTGGTCAAGGTGGTAAAACATTTTAGATTTTATATCCTAAATTCACATACTGTGGTTTTAGTGCTTGACACAATAGTAAAGTCCATTCTAACTCAATAGGAGTTTGGTACAAAAAGGGGCAATTGGATTGCCAAAATTCAGGATTTTGATCTTGATATTAAACCTACCAAACTTATGTAGGGAAAAGGGCTCTGCTAGTTGATTGTTGATAATATCCTCAAGGAAATAGAAAATGAAGAAACAAAGGTCGAAGAGGTGCCTATGGTTCTCTTTGTCACTACTACTGATGAGTGGTATTCCAATATCACTCACTTTCTTACCTATGGTGAGTGTCCCACTCATCTATCCTACAAAGAAAAAAGGAATGTTAAGCTAAAGGATGCTAGTTATGTCTTGTGGGATAATGGTTTGTATAAGAGAAGTCTTGATGGGGTATTTCTTTGCTGCATCGATAAGGTGCAACAAGGTAAACTTTTGGAGTCCTTTCACAATTTGGCTTGTGGAAGACATTTTTTTGCACTAGTGATAGCTCATAAAATTCTATGAGCAAGGTACTATTGGCCTACACTATTTCAATATGTTTACAAATGGGTGCGTAGGTGTGAATTGTGTCAGTAGTTCATCGAGAAACCTAAATTGGTCATGTTACCCATCAAGCCAGTGGTAATTGAACAACCTTTTCAACAATGGGGTATTGACTTCATTGGTGTAGTCAACCCATTTTCAAGTGCCAGACATGACTATGTTCTCACCGCAACTGACTATTTTACTAAATGGGTGGAAGCCATTCCAACTAAGTAAGCTACTTCAGAAGTGGTATGCAATTTTCTTAAGGAAAACGTCATTTTTAGGTTTGGGGTCCAAACCAAGATTGTCACAGACAACATAGCTTGTTTCTCTTCCCAGGAGATTACTCAATTCTATTTTTACTATGGGATTACCCTCTCCCACACTTCTGATTATTTTCCACGAGGAAATGGCCAAGCAAAATCAAGCAACAAGAATCTGGTTACTATTATCAGGGAATTGGTAGATGATAATCAGAGGACTTGGCATAAAGCATTGTTTGACACTTTATGGGTAGATAGGATTACTCTCAAGAGGGAAATAGGCATGTCACCATTCCAACTTCTGTATGGTTTGAATGTAGAGATACTAATCACCTTAGAACTACCAACACTTAGGTTGGCAAAGGCAATCGAAGATTCAACCTTTGAAAATTATATTGATAAAAGGATCATGTGCCTAACTAAATTAGATGAGCAACAAACCATGGTGGTGGACTAGATTACTACACACCAAAATCAAGTGAAGAAACTTTTTGACAAAGGGCAAGGATGCATGATTTTCAAATTGGAGATCAAATATTGTTGTGGGACAAGAGGATGGAACCAAAAGGAATGCATGACAAATTTTTTTCTTTATGGAGAGGTCCATTTACCATTCGTCAAGTTTGTGGTGAAAATAGCTTTTTGCTGGAATATCAAGATGGAGCGCCATTCTCACTGCCTCACAGTGGGTAACATCTGAAGCACTTCAATCCATTAAGTATTAGATGATTTCATTTGTACATTTGTATAATTTTTATTTTATTTGTTTCTTTTTGGTTTTTTGTGTCTTTTATTTTTTGGCTTGACTTGTGGCCCAATGGCTTGGATGAAGGCACTTAGAGACTAGTTTATACTCCTGTTGATTGGTTCGATCAACAAAAGTTCCCCAATAAGAGCCAACTATTGTTCCCAAAATTAGCTATGCTCATTTTTGGAGCAACCCTTATGAAACTTGTCCATTTCATATTTTTTTCACTCTAAGTTCATCTTTTGAGACAAGTTTTTCTTGTTTTCATGTTTTGTCAACTGGTAGCATTCAAAGTTTGTGATGTTCCCTTGTTGCATTTTCCTAAAAGTTTGAAAATTGTTATGATCTTGATGCAGCCAGATGATGAAAATTTTCCCATGTTTCTCAGAGTTAGTTGTTTTCTTGAGATAACATGTAAGGGCAATGATTTTCGCTGCCACTGCATGTTGTTGTGTGTTTTCCTTGCAAGAGCAGCATTTTTTTCCACCCTTGCATCTGTCATGAAAGAGCAGTGAAATTTACTGCCCTTGCATCTTTTGATGCCTTCCATGTAGGAGCAGCAAATTTTTCCACCCCTGTATCTCTTTCTTACCTCCCATGCAAAGGCATTGATTTTTGACACCCCTACATGGTCTCAATTTTTGTGCGTAGCATTTATGGCTACACGCGCTGAGTGGTTAGGGCAATTTTTTCCCCCATTTAATCTCTTTTCTTCCTCTTTTCAATCCATTTTTCCATTGTTTCTTTTCCTCCCTGCCACTAGATGATCAAGCGAGCTAGAGGAAACATATTTTTTCTAGATTCAAGCCTCATTTCATATTTTTTTTTCAAGTAGGGTTTTTGTATTTGTTTTTATTTATGTTTTCCTTCTCTTTTTATGTTATTTTTATTAATTTTTCTTCTACATTTAGTTTTCTTCTTATTTTTCTTCTTCCCCCACCTCTTTTTCCCCACCAACGAGATGATCCTAGCCCCCCCTAACTATACCTCAACCCTCCTCTTTCTACCCTTCCCATTCAACCATTTCACCCATGTTAGGGTGGCAAATTTCACCACCCTCACATCCTCTAACTACTTCCCTGCCATGTGGAAGGGTGGAAAATTTTGCCACCCTAACATAGTTCTATCCCTCCGGACCATTCCACCCTATGTAATGGCGGTGAAAATCACTACCATCACATGTGGCCATCCAACCATGTGTATTGGTGGTGAAAATTAATACCTTTATAGACCTTTTGCCCACCATGTGCAAGGGCAGTGATTTTCACCACCCTTACATGATAACTTTTCTAGATGCATTGGTGGTGAAATTCACCACTGATGCATCCTTTCTACCTCAAATTCACTTCAAACATGCATGGGAAGCAAAATTCACCGCCAATGCATCCTTCTTTCTACCCAACGTGCACAAGTGGAAATTTTTTCTACCTATGCATAAATACTTTCTTTAACATGCAAGGGCAGTAATTTTTGCCACCCCTGCATGCCTCCTCCCCTTTTTTAACTCTGGGAAATTTTCATTTTTCTCATTTTCCAAGCTTGCTTCCCTTTCATTCTCTAACCTGCCCACACCTCAGCCCTTTCAAGCACATTTCCCTGGTCATGATCACCCAACATGCAATTTTTTGAGATTATAATTATTTCCCCTAATTGCATGATCATGACTCTTATCACAATTTCTCTTCAACATCCTTCTTTGTCAACATACTTTTGACAAAGGCTCATCCTGATGACTGAAGTTTCTCTAAAGAAGTCAAAGATAATGAAGTACCAGTATCAAGGTGTTTTCCTAATCACCTTGGTCACTTCTAATGTTGATGACATTACAAATACAAAAATTAGGCACGTAGATATGGCCAAGTTTGTAGAGAGAACCAAGGCAAACAATCTAAGCTCTGAGATGAAAAAGATAATTGAGAGTAATATCCATTTGTTCTCCTCTTTTCCCATGGTGGCACATCACATAGAGTTCATCTCCTAGTGCACCCAATTTTACAACAAAGATACCATAGCTGTGTCAGAGGCTAGTGGCAACGTAGTAATTTGACTGGACCCTGAGTTCATTGATAAAGTTTTCATGTGCCCTCCTGCTACTGAAGTATTGAATATCGACTTCGTTGAAGTGCAAAAGGAATATGATAAAGATCCTGAGAAGGTGAAGAAGGTGATCAACAATAGATGGCTTAAAACTCCCAGACCCAACTTGTTCAGATGGCCACAAAACTTTTTGAGGAGTGACTTTATAGAGGAAGTTGGTGACTTGATTACTCTTCTCATCAGAGTACGCGGTTTACCCTCTTCTTCTCAATTTTAGGAATGGATGTATCGCTTCATCAAGATAATCCTCCAGGGGAAACAAGTCATTTTTTGGGGTGAACAAATCAACAATGCTCTGCATGAGCAATTGACAAAGGTGTCTACTACCTCGAAGTTCTACATGACTTCATACCTACTATACATTACAGCTTTAATGAGAACCTTTCTAGGCTTAACATCAGAAGGAGATAGGAAAACCACCCCAGTATATCAATATTATCCTCAGCTAACATTGAAGGGTTTAATCCATCATTTTAGGAGGGTAAATGATGCTTTCTTCATGGTATTTTTGTGTCTTTTTTACCCTCAACTAGAATAGAAAAGAGTATCAGATGAAGCTTAGACTATCGTAAATGACTTCAGCTGTATGTTCTTACAGTTCCCTTCTTTTTGTTATCTATAGGTTCAATTTTTTCAAGGTTATCCCTATAAGCTCCCTAGATTTCCTTTAGATAAATTGATCCTGATGGAACTGTGTAGACAAATTATTATCATACACAATAAGCAGATGGAACTTAAGAAACCCAGTTTCAGGTTTTCAATTGAAATTTGTAGGTACTCGGTATTGACGGTTGTAAAAGCCAGGGTAATGGAAACTAAAATGTAACTTGTGACCATGAAGCAGTTCAAAAGGAGGCCCAATTTTGACTACAGAGGTGTCAAAGACATGATCAGGAAGAAGACTCAGTTCTTTGAACCCATGATTGAAGATGTCTGGATAGATTTGAGGATAGTGGAAGATGTCAGTAAGATGAACTACAACATACTATCTCTTGAACAAATAGAGTAACTAGGGCTCGTTGATATCCCTCCAAATCTAGTAGATGATGGGCACTTGATCAATAATAGGTATCATGCTGAACAAATTGACAACTCTCCTCTTCCTCCAATCCAATGGTCTCAAAAAGAGTTTACCTCCTTAAGGATGAGATTCAAACCAATATTGTTAAACACCAATGATTGGTTGGCAAATAAAGGGATCACTTTGAAAGAGTTTATCATGGTATCAGAGGCTAAATTTCAAGAAGAGATAATAAGGGTGGAAAACTGGATGAAGAACAAGAGTGATGTTCTTTCTCCTTCTAGGCCCCATAATCCTAGGATCATTTTTGTATCAAAGAAATCAAAAGTGGTGGAGAAAGAGCCAGAGTCAATAAATATGTGGGTTGAGAGACAAAGCGCCCAACAACAAGTGGTAGAATAGATAGAAATTAATGACAGGTCTACAGGTCAATAGGGAATGGAAGCCCAATCTCTACAAGAAGGTGCACAATTAGACACAAGAATTTCTTCTTCTCTACCCAACTCCCCTGTTGCAACTCCTTTGCCTATTTCTCCCATCAGTATTCCCTCTTCTGGAGCTACTTCTCATTTTAAAGTTATTTTTGGTGACCCTTAAGACATTTTTGGAGATGTTCTTCATTCATTAGGTTCCATCCCTAGTCTGTCATCTCCTTCTTTTAACATCAGAGATAGTTACACCTTCGACCAATCAGCGGTAGGTGTGATCTTGACTGATACTATACCCACTACACCTATTGTTCCCACTAGAAATTTAAGTGATACCCTAATGACACCAATTATAGGGACTGTTACTAATGTAAGTGCTTCTGCTCTCCCACTTTGGTTGTCGACTTTCACACCCAAAATAAAAAAGCAATCCATCTCTTCAGATGACTTTGACTTTGGTAAAATAGTGTCGGTGAAAGCTAAGGCCCCCAAGAAGCCAAAAATCCTTTCAAAAATGATTAGAGATAAGGGGCACAAATTTATAGAGATAGCCAAACCCCCACATGATACAACTCTTGAAAATTTTGATATGAGCAGCTACTCCATCTCTCGAGTTGAGTTAGGAAAAATAACTCATGAAAGTGCCGAGAGTGATTTGCAATCTATGATGGACATTATGGTTCAAAAATTTGATAGAGAAAGAGAAATGAAAGATCATTACAAAACAATGGTGGAATAATTGACCGTAGTGATCAGAAGATTCACTTTTGCTCTAGAAGATTGACTCTAGAGGCTTTCTCTGTAGATGATCCCATAATTCAAAAAGCTGAAAAGAGTTATCTAAAGGGGAAAGTACTTGAAGACTACTTAGATAAGATGCATGCACAGGGGATTTCCTTATTCATAGAGTTGTCTGAGAAGATGAGTAAAATGAATAAAGTAAGAATAGAATTAGATGACCTTATCAATACCATTTATTAGGAGGTCGAAAGCACATATAGATATCTTAGCAACTAGACAAAGATGAAAGAGCTGAAAATATGTACCCTAGTATCAATTGACATCATTGCTGATAGAGATTCTTATAGTGAAACTAAAGAATCACTGATATATAAAATCTGGGTACTTAAGGAATTGATCAACGACCTCTAATCTTCTAAGGACACTAGTGAACAAAGTGATATCAGTCTACTACACAAATTGGAAGAGTTTCCTTGTAGACTTACCTCTCAAGACAAGTAATTCATTTCAGTAGAGGAAATGATTTAGGAGTTTGAAGGTATGATCCAAAAGGAATTTGAAGAGAAAACATTCTCAATGGCTTATATGGACAATATCTTAAATAAGCAGTTAACTCTAGACAATCTGAGAACTAGGTTAACCAATCATGCCAAGTCAATCACAGTGGTGAAAGATGCTACGGTCAGAGCTAAGGTGATCTTCAAAAATACTATTGTGCTAGATAGTATCAGAATATAGGCATCTATCACCATGTACGATGCTCATCTAAAGAAATTTGGTGACAAAAGTTGAACTATTATTCCATACTTTCTTCTTCATTCTTCTCATGTACTTTGTAATTGACTTGGGACATTTTCACATGTACTTTTGTTATACGTAATTACATGTAAAAATCCAAAAAAGTCCCAAAGTCAATGGAGACTCATCTTTGACTAGGTTTTAATATTTAGATATTTTCTCAATTTTGAAGGCTTTTCCATATATATATAGAGGGAGCCTTTTTTGTAAATGGATCTCTCCTAGATAATTGAGAGCAAAAACTCTACCAAAATTGAGATACTTCCTGAGACTTTGATCTTAGCTTGTAAATCATATTTTCTTGAATGAATGAGAAGCAAGGTATTTTCATACTTTATGTTGAAATAATTTGTGTTACTTAGGAGATCATTCTTATGTTCTCTTTCCTAATAATCTCTCATCTATTTGATTAAATAAGCAAAGTGTATGTGGAAATTATCTGAAGACATTCTGAAGGATATCAGAAAGACTTTGAGCTACTTTTATCCTTTGTGATCTTTTTATCTATTGTGGTTTTAGGTGAAGACTTTGAGCTCCACTTTACTCTACTGTTATGTACACTTCAAATCAGTGAGGGAAGCAACAAAAGACTTTGTGCTTTTGTGGTTTCTCATAGACCTAGTTACTACTCGAGAATATTTTTTGCTATTTGTTGAACATCATTTCTGAAGGAAGAGGAATGATTTTAGTTATCAACCAGGATTTCTCTTTTACTTTGTGAACATCATCTCTTAAAAAAGAGAGATGGATGGTGTAATCTCACCACTGAGTCTATTTTTAGTTTTTATTAATATATAAGTATTCTAGCATAGGGAACCTCCCCTTGATGAGAGGAGAGATTTATCTCACTATGATGTGGTAAACCCACACTTTTTGCCAAATAAATCTCCTTGTACTGTGGTTGATATACCCATTTTGCCATCAGTTAGCTAACGATAAAATATTCACCCAACAATTCCAAATGTGATTGAGATTAATACATATATTCTAAAATGGTTTTCCTAAATATATTTTATTATTGTTATGTGCACAATGAGTACTTTGATCACCTTAATCTATTTATTATATAAGTATATGCCAAATTTTAAGATTTTGATAAGAATATGTTCCTTTTCAAATCAATATGTTTAATCTATTTAATGAATACCTTAGATCTAAATATGGTTACAACTATGTCCTTTTGTTCTTTCTGAACACATTATTCTTAAATTAGTATGTTCTGAAGGGTTTCTAGGAACCTTTGCTAACAATATCTAAGGAAATACATGCCAAAACTATTAATGATAGGCTTGAATTAAATTCAAGTGGTAGAGAATTTTTGGGAATAATAAAATATCCTAAGTTTCCACATTCAATACAAGATCCCATTCATCAATGGAAATTTTCTTCATGCTTTGTCTTCTTTTCACTTTTCCAATGCATGAGTCATAGCTCCATTAAGTTGATGACAAGTCTTGCCTTGAATAGTGTGTTTCTCTTGTCTAAATCCTACCAAAAAATTAAACAAAAACTATTAATTTTGTATTAAAGGTGAAAGATATCTAAATAAAAAACACACAATATTTAAAAGCAATAGAGTCCTGATATTGAAATATTAACAGGTTTTTCATCTTACAATTTTAAATTAACACCATTGTGAACATGGAGAAATTATATTTTTAATACAATAAATAACATTGAAAATAGAGTTTTAGATCAAAATATATGGCTAAAAAACTAATATGCAATCATGAAAAACCACATCAATACCTTCAGAATACACTAAAAGAAATATTCATATGATAAAGTATAACAATACCCATAATATCTTATATTTATGGAAATATTTTGAAAAAACATTCAATTTTTTTTTAGTTTTTTGAAATAATAAATTTAATCCCTTCACACTAGTATTTAATTTTTTTTTCTCAAAAGTTGGTTGAGTGACGAATCTTCCTAGAAGGGTCAATTTGCACCATCATATGTTTTTATCAATAAAATAAATAACTATGAAACTAAATGAATTATATTTTCATGCCATCAATGTAATAGATTTTTTTTTTTTTTTTAAAAATTACTTCATATGGTTTTGTAAAAATAGGTTTTAAAAGTGCACATTGGTCATATTTGAAAATTGGAAATGCATAAAAAGACTAACAATCAACATAAAATCAAGTTTTTAACTCTATGGATTTCCCACATGGGAATGAAGTTTATAACAATTTATTCAACCTCATATTTATCCATATTTGACTATAAACATAAAAAAATAATTCATAATTTGACATCATTTTTATATATGAAATTAAATTTAAATAGTGTGCACTAGAAAGATTTGGTAACTAAGAAGATGTAGAAATTAGTGCACATGTCAATTTTCATAGCTACACACTTTGCACATGAGAAATTTTTTTGTGTGACTTACTTTAAAAATGTATTTTACTCACACATGTATATGTTATTAAAAAAATTTAGTTTAGTTTAATATGTTTTGACCTTGAGAAACTAGGTTTTAAATGTGCACACTAGCTATATTTGGTAATAGGAAAGATATAGAAGATGACCAAGTAAAAATCAATGTAGAAGCCAAATTTTAATGTTGCACCTTTTGTGTGTGGAAGAATTTTTTTAAATTTTTTTACCATCACATTATTCCCATATTTTTATATAATCATGTGAAATTATCATAGAATTTGAGTTCATTTAACCTTACAAAATTAGGTCTGAAGAGTGCACACTAGACATATTTTACAACTAGGAAAACATAAAAATCAACGCATAAGGCAATTTTGATTGCTACACAATTTACATGTGAGAACCAATTTAATATGGCATTCTCTACCATTATATTCTAATAAAATTTAAATACTCTCATGAAAAAATTCATAGGAATTGGGTGCATGTTAACTATGTAAATCCTTATAAAATGTGCTTGTCAGTGAATTTTGAAACCCATAAATGCAAAACAAAATGAAGTAAAAATTAGTGTAAATGTCAAATTTTATTGTTGTGCATTTAATAGTTACATTGAAATTATATGTGACTTAATATTTACCCTAAAATTATCCTTAAATTTGGTTATATTCATAAAAATTTTCAAGAAAAATTGATTTTACCCCTGTGAAAATAAGTCTTAAATGTGTGTACTATGTATATTTGGAAACTGGAAGATACAAAAAATGACAATAAAAATTAATTCAAATACCCATTTTATTGTTGTGTATTTTGCTTGTGAGAGATTTTATATGGATTTCTTTACTAATACACTCTTCCCACATTTAACTACCATCAAGGAAAATTCAAACATAATTTCATGAAGTTTGACCTTGAGAAATTAGTTTTGAAACATGCATACTAGACATATTTGGTAACTGAGAAGATGTATAATATGACTAAGTAAAAATTGACACAAAATCCAATTTTGATTATAGTGCATTTGACATGTGGAATTTTTTTTCTTGTGAATTTTTTCACCTTCAAATTCTTCCCAAATTTTTATACCTTAGAATATTTAAAGAGGAATTGCATATGATTTGGTCATGTGAAATGCCTCCTAAAAAGTGATTTTTGGTCAAATTTAAAAATTGAAAAGACACAAAAATTAGTGCATAAGCTAGTTTTGATTTCTATGCAATTAACACATGGGAATGATATTTTTATGACTTTTTATACCATTGCATTATAATGACATATTAATATAATTTTGTAAATGTCTTATATAATTTGACATGGTTTAATGGTGTAAAACTATGTTTGAAAAGTGCATAGTGGTAACAAATAGAAATTGTACTATGCACCCAAAACACTTTAAAAACTTCATTTGAAGGAAAAACTAGGTTTCAAAAGATAAAAAATGAGGTTCCATGATTTAATTTATGAAATGAGGGTGTGTTGTGCAAGCAACAATAGGAATATCAACCAATAATAAGATAATTTGTGTGGCCCTACTAGAGGAGTTAATACTATTCCTTTGCCTCCTAAAAAAACTGTGACATGTCGGGAATGTGGTGACTAACACTACTAAAAATATTTTAATAATTTGTGAGGTAATCAAGCCTCAAATCAAATATTTTATGATGCTATAGAAAACATAAATATAAACGTTCAATCCACTCTAATTGAAACAATACATAAATATTATGGTTTCTCTTTCATAAATTTAATTGATTCATGAACTACTAATAGTTTTATTTCTTCTAAAAGTTATTTTAAATATCAAAATAAACCCTCTAGATTTAGATAAGGATGGGAAGTAGATTTTGGAATTGAAAAAAGAGTGGCTATTTCTAAATACCTAGAACAAACTGAACTCAATCTAGGAGTTTTTAAAACTCATGCAAACCTATTCTTTACACCATTGGGATCTTATGGCCTAATATTAGGCATGGATTGGTTATAAAAGTTCACCAAATGAAGATAGATTATTTTAGTAAAAATATTTAATGTCTTGAAGAAGAAGGTAAACTTATAATCTAAGGTATCATCAACCATTTAGCAAAAAATACATTTTCAACCTTGCAACTAAAAAAAGTTAGTAAGAAAAGGTTGAAAAATCTATTCTATCAAAATAAATGAGGTATTTAAAGAAAAATGATCTACCCTTCAATATTACCCTATCCTAAAATATTTTATGGATGTATTTTTTGAGAAATTATTGGGATTACCTCCCAAAAGATAATTTGATTTTTCAATTGATATCATACTTGGATTTGCACCTGCATCTAAAGCCCCATACTAGATGAATGTGGCTGATCTAAGAGAGCATAAGGTTTATCTACAAGAGTTGATGGATAAAGGGATGATTTAGGCTAGTGTGTCACTTTGGAGAGATATGGTGGTATTTATTAATAAGAAAGATGATACTCTTAGACTTTACATTGATTATCTATGTTGAATAAGGTCACCATTAATAATAAGTATCCTATCCCTATGACGAATGATATTTAAATAAAATGAGATAACCATATATATATATATATTTAGATTATCACCAACCCATTATAAAAGAATAATATGTTCATAAAATTTGTTTAAGAATAAGGTATGAACATTATGAGTTTATAGTTATTCCCTTTGGCCTAACCAATGTACCTACTACTGTCATGAACCTGAGGAACAATGTTTTTAGAGATTTTATTGACCAATTTATGTTATTTTTTTGGATGAAATTTCTAATTTACTCTAATAATGAGTAGGAACATGAAAAAAACTTAAGGATGGTGTTTTAAAGGTTAAGACAACATAGATTGTTTGGTAAATTATCTAAGAACTCCTTCTATTAAACTCAAATTCACTATTTAGGGAATGTAATTTCCAGAAACAGCCTTGTAGTGGATCATGTAAAGATTATAACAATTATGAATGGGAAACTACCAAAAATGTGTATGAAGTGCATAGCTTTATGGGGCTAGCTGGTTATTACCAGAGGGTTGTAGAATATATTTCAAGGATTACAAATCCTATCACTTCCTAACAAAGGAAGGGAAATAAGTTTGAGTTGTCTCCAAGTTATGAATCAACCTTCTAAAGGCTGACAAATATGTTGAATTCAAATCTTACCTTGGTCATTCTATACCCAAATATAAATTTTAAAATATGGGTTATTCCATGTAAAATAGGCATTGGTGTTTTGACTCAAAATGACAAGATAGTTGCCTATGAGTCTCATAGATTAAAAGTGCATGAACAAAGCTATCTAAATTATGACCTTGAACTAGCTAATATAATTCATGCACTCAAGTAATGTAAATACACTAGATACCTTAGAAAGAAAACTTAAATAGATGTTTATATTACATCTGATTCCCATCATCATCAATTTCAAAAAACATGAGTGTTGAAGATGTTATACACTATAACACTTAGAATCTCTGATCCTAAACATTTGAAGAATGAAGAGAGACACCTAAAAAGGCTTTTAGGAAAAAATGGTATCAATATTGGCATATCAATAAAACCTTTAACAAAGTTATAGGGTTGCCTTAACACTAGATCACAACTAGAAGGTAAAAAGCTTACATATCATATGTTCAAGGTACCTCTAAGAAATTTTCAACAATCCTCAAAAGAAATGGCATCAAAACATATTTCAAACCCTTCAAAACCCTCAAAATTTCCCTTAAAATTTCGAAGGATCCACATGTCCAAAAACTTAATAAATGGATTTATGAGATATAATGCTCATGCAGTATGCCCTATATTAGTGAGACCAATAGATCCTTTCAAACTAGGTTCAAGGAAATTGTGTAAGACCTTCATTATGGAAATATCAAAATATCCAATTTGGTTGAGCATGAGTAAAAAATGAAACATGCTATGAAAATGGAGAATGCCAAACTATTAGCATGTGCAGGTTGCTGGAAGGATAGGAGCATCATAAAAGTGATTGAAATTAAAAAAAAATATCCTTGTAACTTAAACAAATATTACGGCTTAAAATTAAGCCAATCCTAGAAATCCCTCATCCATAAGCTCAACCCTTCTTAAAAATATTTTTTAGTGTCAACGTTCTTTGCCTCTCCTCCATTTGTCTTTTTTTGTCCTCTTGGTCTATCACGTGCTGGCCTCAACCCCTCCCATATTTTATTTTTTATTTTTATTTTCATTTTATCTTATTATTTATTTTATTATTTTTAATCTTAATTTATGTTCAATTATTTATTTAATAATTAATTATTATTTTCATTATTATTTTGAACCTATTTTATTTCTTTTTGTTTTACTTTATTTATATTATTTTATTTTCATTTTAATTAAATTCCATTTTATTTGTGTTACTATTATTATTATTTTTATATATATGGGGATTGTATTTATGGGCCCCCAACCCAAAAGTAGCCACAAAAAACTAGAAGACTAGAACAACTAAACATTAGAAAAGGACCAACCACCCCCGATGGAAAATAAAAAAGACAAGGACAACTAAAACAATGTCAATCAACAGACCCAAAAAACCAAAACTAGAAATCAAAAACTAAGAACATATTTAAACTATACCCACCTTAGCTTACTCCTCAGAATCTAGGGCATAGAAAACATGTCCACCCTTAGTATTTTCCTCATCACTCCCACGTCAAATTTACACTTTCACTTTTTTCCTTGCACCATCATCACTAGCAGTTAGAAGCACATATTGGCTTGTGTTTCCTAGGGCCCAGCTTCAATAAACTTATTTCTAAGATTTACTACACCAAAATGGCATTGTGAATTTCTTCCATTGAATCCATTTTACCAATTTTTTATAGCTTTGACCCTACACTTTCCATGTTGAATCTCGTGCATTTTAGCTAGCTCTAGAATTTGAGTCTTGAGTTGTGCTAAACCAGGCATCTTGAGAACCTTACCCTCGAAGAACCGTGCTCTACAAATTTCTAATGTAGTTCCTCTATGAAATCAACCAAAATAAAAAAACATGTTTCTAATGCCCTGAAAGCTGAGAGGGTACCACTCCAAGGCCATCTTTTCTAGAGAATGGTAGATTTGGCAAGCATGACAGATCATGAAGCAAGATTTTCTTAACCCCACTTGTACCTTTGGCCACACATAAAATGTTGTCACTTGGGCCACCACTTCCACATCAAATACTAATGCCATTAGATTAGATGCAAAAAAATCCATGATTTAAGAATTAATGTGACTGCCCACCCCCTATAGCAAGAATTATAACCCCAGTACATCCAAAATTGCCTCAAAAAACTCCTTCAATGGAAACCAAAAAATGTGGGTCAGCTTGCCCTCAAGCCTTCGCCCACAAAAGCCATTTATCAAACTTTGATTCCCCCTTGAATGCATGGGAACACTAGAGAATCACCGTTATATCTTCTATTCTTCCACCATTTACTCCCTCTGTTACCAACACTAGTAAACCCTACCAATGCTCCACATTCTAGTTCCAATTCACTTAAAAACATGATGATGTCATTATGAAAAGGATAGTTATTTGCAAAGCCCCCACAAGCCAAGAGTGACCACCATTTAAATGAATGATGCTCAGATATCCAACATCAATGCATACCCACGTGAAAAACTCCCCCACAAGCAAAGATTATGCTAAGAATTTATTAATTGGACATCCAACAAAAATACCCCAAACTAGCATACCTCCAAATTTGGTAACACCCTCCCCCCTCTAAAATTGGCAAAGGAATATCCCACATTTAGATGAACAACCACACCATAACCTTTCCTTAACCAAGTTCTATGGAAGAAAAATTTGGGAAATCTTCCCATGTTATGTGATCATTATCCATTCTACATTTATCTTTTTAATTATACCATAATTTACCAAAAAAATAGTGGTAGTATTTGCCTCATGGTAGCAATGTTTGAAACTTATTTAAAAAAAAGCTTTAAGTTTTTCTACGTATTAGACAAAATATTCTCCAAATGTCAAGCTTTTACCTCTTTCTTTTCAAGAGAAAAAATCATTATTCTTGAAGCTCTAGGGTTTCCATGAGATGCTCCATCAAAATTGAGCTTGTACCATCCTCCTAGAGGAAGAGCCCATTTTTTATTGCTTATTCAAACTTTACTACTAGTGGCGATTGACCCATTAATAGGGGTGTTATTATTTTTATTTTATTTTATTTATTTTAAATTATTTAAATTTTTACATTAATTTATTTTATGCTTTATTAATCTCTTTTATTATTTTTATTTTCTTTTCCTTTGTGTTTTTTAATTTATATTTAAATTTACTCTCTTTTACTGTTTATTCATTTGGTTTAAAAATATTATATAGTTATTGATTTTATTTTATTTAAATTATTTTGTCGCTTTTGTTTTTTTTTATTGATTTTTACTCCTCTTTGTGTTTTGTGAGCTACCTTATTTTCCTCACCTCATATTTATTTTCTTTTGTATCACATTAATTCTGTTTAGGCCAGTGCTATTATTTATTACTAATCAAGCATTGGTTTCAATCTTATCTCCCTGAAGGATCCAATAGTGGGATTCAAAATGTCAGAAATAAAAATATGATAGAGTTGAATCCAAAATAAATTTAGATAATATATTAAATTTATTATGTTGAGATATGCTAAAAATAGAAAGTACAACTATGTAGATATTATAATGATAATGAAATAAGATACTTATCTAGTTTTAATTCTAATATAGATATGGATCTAGAACATGAAGGAATAATACTAGAAGAAGGTTTTAGATCTATCATCAGATTATGGATTAAGTACTTCTATGATCTCAGACCTTGTCTTGACCTCAAATGGCCATGCTGATATTTTTATCTAACCTAGATGTAGGTGTCCTATACAAAATATATACTGGATATGGATGCAACCACTTAGAATATTATGGTTTCTATGTTGCCTTCACTCTGGTGTGCTCAAATTTGGATCATGGGTTGTCACTCCTTGTCAAATAGTAAAACATAGTCTTCTTATTCATAGTGGTTGTGGGAAAAATGGGTTAGTGGATAGATGGTATTGAGCTACCCCAAAGACCACTTTATCAATGAGTACTAACTACATAACCAATACCATGAAAAGGGACTCAAAATTATATATTTCTTCTCTACGTGTTGGCTTGTGTGTGTATAACTATGTGATGTGTGATAAGCAAGTACATAGAGTAACCTAGCTTGTAACTTGGCAAATGTGGCTAATGAGATTCTCATTCATTACTTAAATCTTGTATATGTGTTTTCCCTATAACTAATATGGAAATATGATAAAATAAGGAAGCTTTTACTCACTTGAATGCTTTAAAGAATGCTTTTGGTAAGTTACCTTGTGATAGGTAATAAGTTTCTAGGTGGAGAATGCATGAGGGTTGATCTTGTATATATATCAATCCATTTAGAAAATATATTACATTTAAGCACATAAAATAACCATATGTATATGTTACATTAAAAAAATTAATGACTTTTACGGAACTAGACAATCGTATTTGGATATGACACTTGTGACAATGCAGGCATTTGAATGGAATGCAAGTGTCAAAAAGGTGGAAATTAGGCACAGGTCCAGAATTTGTAGAGATAGAAGATAAGTATGTTTATAACATTATGACCATTATATAAGGTTTGATTCATCAAAATAACATTGGTTATACTAAGAGATAATAAATAATCATAAAAAGATAATAATGTGACCCTTTTGGCAATGGGAAGGTTTAGAAGCTGAAGGTACATCCATGATATGATTTACCAAGTGTACAACATTGAGGTGATATATAATTGAAAACTAATATCTATAAAATAAAAAAGAAGAAAACAAGAGGAATAAGGGATTGTCTCATAGTAGACCATTGTTGAGAATAAGTAAGTTCTATTTTGCTCTTCGTGTATAGTTAAAATTGTAAATTTTACTATAGAGAAAAATAAATTTTATGGATTGAAATTTTTCTTGGAAGCCCTCATTAAATTTTATGTTTATAAAAATAGATTTTATTATAAATTATGGTGGCCAAGGAAAAATATATGTTGGGTGAGGTTGAATATGCTCCATCTCAACCTTGGATGGTGTATAGATGAACTAAATAATGTAAATTTATGGTCAGAGTTGACCTAGATGGTATATGGTGTTTGTTCATATGATTTTTACACTTTAAATGTGTAATTTAGTCATTAAAGGTGTGTTTTATTGGTGGGTTTTTTGACAACTATGTGTTTTGGACACTTCAAGTTGATTTTTCCTTGCCTTGATGAATTTTGAGCACTATTGAGTGTTTGCTTTTTTGGGTTGTTTCTTGGTGATTGATTAATGAAACCCTATCCTAACATAGTATCTCATTTATAATTTACCATGGGTTTGTATATTTATTGTTTGGGTGTGTAGGGACTCACTATATGGTTGGGATCATTTTAATGCAAAGAAAACTTTTTTCCATTAATGATGATGCATAAATTTTATGGACTGCTACAAACTTGGACTCTATCTTTTTCATGTTTGAAATACTATTTACTAACTATTTATGCTTCATATTATAAATAATCCATTGCATAATTTTTGTGCATTACATTGGATGTACCTAATATCCAATGATGGTGTTTGTATATTTAGTTTTTTCTTAACAAGTGTAAGCTTCTAATTTGTAATTGACTATAAATTATTCAAAATTTATTATAATAATAATTTTCTTGACTTCTTATTATTAATTTTTAATTATGAATCAAATTGATTGCAATGAGAGTTGACTTTATTTACTATGATTGGTTATTTAGAATAAAATATTATTTTACTATGAACATGCATAATCTTAAAAGTTGATGTCTTGCCTTAGGCAAGAATAATTTGATTGATTGTTATATACAATACTAAGCCTTGTTTAGTTTATAATTGATAATATCTTGAGTTATTATGCATATGATTACTCCTTTTAGTAGCATAAATTATGCATATTGAATTATTTTGGAATACTATTATTAAGTTTTAGTTTGTTATTGATAAGTAAAAAAAGCAAAAAAGAAACCCCTTTTACATATCAATAGCTAACCATATTATAGTAGTTAGCATTCCTTATTTAATGCATTATCACTATGTTATTTAGAATTTGTTCATATATTACGACATTACTATATTGATCACTTATTATTAGTTTACATAAGGAACTTATTGTTACCATTTTTAGATCATTGGTGAGCTGTAGCATTTTTTAATCTGAACATGTTCAAGACCTAATAAAATACAACACAAATGTAGTTGTTATTTCCATTGCAATGTGGAAAAAAAAGTTTGAAGTTATTTTATGGCATAAATGGAATGTATAAAAGAAGGTAATTTATTTATTATCACTTATTATGGCATTATTTTCCTTTACAAGGTTGTATTAGTTCCTCTTATTGATCAGATTAGTTGTTAATTTTCACTTAAAGTTTTGATTGAGCTGTTGTAGGTTAGAACAACTATAAATCTTTGGTGAATGATATTTTTTGGAGTTAATGCATTTAAATTTGGGTCCCTTATGATAATAGATGTCTCCCTTGCATATGTGTATAGGATGAAGCTACTATTTTGTAAGCACGAATAGTTTGTTGGAAAATATGTATGAATTTGTTATGGCTTCTCTTTCTTTGATTTTGTTACTTGCTTGTATAAATAGTTATGTGTGGTCTTATTTTAGAGGCCTAAGTTTGGATGTGTGCTTAAAATAAAATAATATTAGTTCTCTTTTATGATATTGATTTAATCTTAGTAAGGAGATCATGATTTCTAAAGTTTTCATAAACATTATAAATATTATTTCCATACTTATATAAAAATTCTCAGTTGTAGCATTAAAAGAAAATGAAATTAAGTTAAATTTTTTGAAGTGTTTGCATACTAGTTGTTGTTGTGTATTGAGAGTGATATTAAAATTTTGAAGCCTCTTTTATCTTTGAGGGTAAATGTCCCTTGTTTTAAAATAAGAATTATTATTTCTTGTCTGAGATAGGATAAAATCATTCTTATATTCATATGAATTGCCTAAATGTACATTTTTAGAACATTTACTTGATCATTTCTATTGGAAACCATTATTTTATTGATTTAAAAAAAATAAATTATGTATTTCAAAATCATGTTTATGGAGTACAAGTATTGATTAAATTGACCTATTTCTATAATAGGGAAGTAAGTACATTTAATTTAGATTCTAGTATATTCAAGCATTAATGCAATATAATGCCATCATTTATTAATATACATAACTAAACTTAAATAAGACATATAGATGCATGAATATATGTATATATTTGGTGGTCAAGAACATATTTAGGCATGTTAAGTAAATTCATGTAAAAATAACCCGTTATCAGTTAGGTAGTGTCAAACTATTTGGGTGGCATGGTAGCTATGCACAAATCAATTCATGACTACTTTATTTAATGCATTGAAACATTTAATATACAACTATTAACTATTCTCAATTGGTTATAAAACTGAATTTAGTGAGGAAGTTTAAGTATGATACTAAATTATGGTATAATTGTTAAGGTTGTATCTAATTTCTATTTTGAACCTCAAGAAAAGACCTAGGGTAGAATCATCTAATGATCTTAGTAAAATATAAAGTGTATTCCATGCAAAACACATTAATATGGGGTTAACAATTGAAGTTGTCTTTGATTTGTACTTTTGATAATTTGGTTATATGAACAAGGACATGCAAATAAATGGTATTATTTATTCTCTCTCTGCATTGTCATATGCCTTAATAGTGATGGTGTTTGATTATAATTTTTTTGAAGTGTACCCTAAATATTTGACCAATTTAAATGAGGCGATGTTGAAACATGAACCATTATCTAAGAGACCCTACTTGATCTTATGATATAAAATGCATATTTAAATATAAAGGAAGTATCATAGTGGATGACAAAATATCTAGATCAAGTGAATGCATAGGTTTGTGATAGGCATGAGTTAAACATGTACACAACACAATAGCTATAATAAAATGAAATCACATACGAGAATATTTCATAAAAAAGATAAGAGCCAAAACCCATCTTCTATTGAACAATAGCTCACCAAGATAGATGTACATATAGGAGTTCATGAGTAACTCCTCCCAAGAAAGGAAATTAGAGAGCCAATAATAGAAGAGTAACTCCCGTACCCAAAATATCTAGTTAAGGGAGTTACTTCCTATTGATCTAATCAAAATGTAACTCCAAGTACACCTAAGAAATATTATCCATGAAAGTAAGAAAACTCCAAGTGAGGGAAAAAATACCATAATAAAAAAATTGGGGAAAAAATAAAATCACTACTCTAACACCCCCCATAATCACATCTTAGGTAGGTAGTGTAAAAAAAGATAAATGGGTCCTGACAACTAGGCCTGATTAGGTACCCAAAATAAAATAATTTCTCATAAAGTAAAGAAAAGGAGAAAACCCATAGGAAAAACTCCCCCTAAAAAGAGAGACATAGAAGAAGTGAAGAGGCTAGAAGTCCCCCCTGAAGATGAAGCTATTGGTGTAGATTGCACCATAATAAGATCTCATAGATGAATTAACTTGCTCTTAGTGAAGGGTTTGGTAAATAAATTTGTAACCTACTCTAAAGACTGGCAAAATCTCAAGTCACTGACTTTACCATGAATAAGATCCCAAATAAAATGTATGTGAATCTCAATGTGTTTGGTTTTTTAATGCTGAACCGGATTTTTATATATCTATATAGTACTCTAGGTGTCACAATAAATGATGTTGGGCTACTTGCAAGGAATTCCAAACTCAGATAGAATCCCCTAAAGCCAAATAACCTCAGTAATTGTGTTGGAAAATCTCATGTACTTTGCCTCTATGGATGATGTAGTAATAGTATTTTACTTCTTGATAGACCAACTGATAGGACCATAACCCAAATAAAATTTGTAACCTGAAGTGGACTTATGATTCTCAGTGTCATCAAATCAATCTAAATCTACAAAACCAACCAAGCCAACCTCTATACTAAATTTGTACTGAATCCTAAATTTATAAGAGTTCTGAATGTAGTGTAAGATCCTCTTAGTTGCTTTCTAGTGTAGCTCATGGGGTTCCTACATGAATCTAGAGACAAGTCCCACTACATATGAAATATTAGGCATGGTATGAGTTAGATAAATTAGGCTACCAATAAACTATCACTAGTAAGTAGAATTAACCAAAGGTGTAGAATAGTCAGCCTAAAATTTGACTCCTAATAGAAAGGGATTCATGGATGGCTTATAATAATTGATGTGAAATAGAGCCAAAATATCAAGAGCATACTTAGGCTATGAAAATGAAATCCATAAATCAAACTATAATATCGATATTGAGGAAGTAATTCAAAAGACCCAAGTCTATCATGTCAAATCTGTCCTATAGATTTGTCTTCACCACTATAATAGATGATGAGGAAATCATAATGATCAAAATATCATCAACATAAAGGAACAGTATTAGTAATGAATCATCTTACCATAAGAATTATAAATTGAGGTCTAAATGACACCTAGTGAAACCTAAAGTAAGGAAGAAGGAATAAATCTTGGCATACCAATCCCTAGGAGTCTATTTGAGGCCATAGATATATTTCCTAAGTTTTCAAACTAAGTATGAATCTTGAACAAACCCAAGTGGCTATTCCGTGTATATCTCTTCCTCAAGATCTCCATGAAAAAAGGCACTCTTCATATCCTAACCATGTGTTATAGTTATAGCTAGTGTGAGTAAGATAAAATTCATCTTTGTAATAGGTGAAAATGTCTTTAAGTATTTAATGTCAGCTACCTATGAAAAACCCTTGGTGACCAATCATGACTTGTACCTATCAACCAACCCATCTTCTATAAAATCGATCTGATATATCCACCTACATTAAACCATCTTCCTTCCCTTAAGAAGTGAAGTCAAATCCCAAGTGTAATTTTTGATCAAGGAAAAATATTCTTCTTGCATAGCACTATCCCACTCAGGTATGCCTAAAACCTCTCAAAATTTCTATGAATCTAAAAATGAATCAAAGAAAGCATGTAGACCACTCTAATAATCTATCTAAGTACATCTATCATATGATGGATCCCATATCCAAGTATCTACACTTTGAAGTGTCTGATATTAGGATAAAATCATATGCAAAAATATATCCTAAAAGTTATAGAGAGAGAAGCTATGAAAGAAAAAATTAAACTAGAAAAAATCAAAACACAAACAATGTAAACCATAAGCTAAAATGTATGCAATTTACCAATTTGGATACATCCACAGAGAATGATTCAACTATTTATTATAATAGAACTTGGAGAATAAACCAGGGACAAAAACCTATCACTCACACCTCTCCAATTTCTCACACACTCCTTGTATTCAATGCATACAAGATTCAAAAATCTTACAACAAAGCTTCAAACAAGCTTCAACAAAGACTTACAAGTCTTCAACTCCTTTTTTTCACATATTAAAAAGGAATACATAATTTATATATATATATATATATATATATATATATATATATATATATATATATATATATATATATATATATATATATATATATATATATATATAATTATGAAGAAAAAAGAGAAAGAGAGTGGAAATGGGGAGAGATAAAAAATACACCACATTCCAAGTGGGTGCATAAGTGGTCACAAAGCAATGTCTACCACTTTGTGTATAGTTAAAAACATAGTGGAAATTATTTATACAAAAGAATCACCACCTCCATGTGATAATCTATCTTAAGTCCTCCACTTTCATATTCTTCAAAACCTTGTGCTCCACTCACCCACTAAAGACCAAAGATGCTAAATCATCTCTTATCTTTAGCCACGAACTAAGATAGTGGAGCCTCCATAGAATTATTTCACACACGCCCACTTACTTACTCCACTCAAGAGATGCACCCCACTTTCTCTCCACATGAAAAAGCAAAAGGCAACCCATTTTCTTAGTAGAAAATACACCCCATTTCTCTATCTCCTATCTTTTTAACAATTAAATATACTTTGTGGACCAACCCACTTCCCCTTAAAGCCACATCACTTTTTAATATCATCTTGTATCACCTTCCACATCTCCTACACAATCATTACCAATTCATCACTGCCACCTCATCACATGAATAGTGACTATGAATAGTGTCTCATGAATAATGTTTGTGAATAATGAATTCACACTTACATCTTCCTATACCAAAGGGGACTAGATGGGGGTGAGTTATGTGATGATTCCTCATCCTCTAAAACATGACTATAGGTGGATGTAGAAGACTCCCCATCACTACCTCACTATCAAAACTAGAAGAAGAATACCCTAGCTTAGGGACTTATTCTGGATGATCTAAGTCAAAATAAGAATTATCAAGTCTAAGTGAATCCAATGAAAGAAAAGAAGTGTCAAATGTTGAGTCTATGGGGCTCTCCTAAAAGTGAATGCTTCTCTCTATGAACAAATCATGTATGGTTGGATGTAGAAGGTGGTATCCCTTAACACCATATGGATAAATTATAAAGATGAAAGGATTAGACTGAGGTCCCATAGCTTTGCATATCGTCTTTGGTATACATGCCATAGCTAGAGATACAAAAACCTTAAGTTACTCAACATTAGGTTTCCTTCCATACCAAGATTCAAAGGGTGTTATGCCTTTCCAAGATTTGTGAGGAACCTTGTTCTAAATATAACAAGCACAATTAATGGATTCAACCCAATTTTGAGGTGTCAAGGACTTAGAGTTAATCATATAGCTAGCCATCTCTTTCAAGGACCTATTCTTGCATTCTACAACTCCATTCTTTAGACTATAAGTAACTGACCACTGCAAATCAATCCCCTATGTGGTACAAAATTACTTAAATTTATTGCTGACATATTCACCTCCATTATCAATTTAAAGAACCTTGTTGATTTCTTAGATTATTTCTCAATAAGTACCTTGAAGTATTAAAAATATTCAAACATTTTAGACTTTTTAAAAATAAAGTATACTCATGTATATCTCAAGAAATCTTCAATGAAAGTGAGAATGTACTTGTCTCTTGTAATAGATAGATTGGGAAAAGTCTTAGATACATCATTATGTACTAATTTTAATTCTTGTGAATCCCTCCAAGCTTTTAATTTATAAAATTTTTCTTTGGGATGATTTCTAAGAGAGTACCCCTCATAAATTCCCTTAGAGAATGAGACTTGAGGTAAGCCTATGACCATGCCATATTTACTAAGTTATTCAAGGTAGCAGTAGTTAAGGTGGCTAAACCACTCATGCCATAATTTTTTAACTCCATCTAAATGAGTTAATAATGTTTTTGGAGAGGAATCAAGTGAAAATTTTGAGGTGTATAACCTAGCTTAGTGATCTACCCTACCCACTACCACTGTAGTATCACTATGCAACTCCTTAATGGTAATTAAATCTAGTAAAAAATAAATCCTCATGCCTTTGCTATTATGAGTGATTTGATACACTGATGGGAGATTATCTAAAAGGGAAGGGACACTTAAAACATTATTTAATGCTCCTCCTTCCATTTCAATAGACCCTATCCATGCAACTGGTATAGAAGTGCCAACACCCAAATTGATAAAAGACATGCTACAAGGCTCTAAGAAAGAAAACTCAACTAGTGAAGAACCCATGTGGTGAGAAGCACCTAAGTCAATGACCCATGAAGATGTTGAATATATAATTTTTAAAAGATCCTTACCCTTTTATTTCTCTTTAACCTTTCTTTTTTTCTTTATTAGAATCTTGGGTAGATAAATTTTGCTTGATGTACTCAAAAACACCTATGTTTTTCTTCTATATGAGATGAGTTAGATGATCTATTTGCTTCTTAATGCACTTGATTTCATCATGCCCATTTTTATTATAGTAGGCACACTTATCCTTCTCTTTCTTAGGTTTTCCATTGGAAGAGGAGGCTTTAGTGTCAGTTTTGATAGAGGTTGATTATTTCTTATTCTATTGATTCTTATTATTCTTCTTCTCTTTGTTTAAAGTTTTTGCTTTCCCATTACCAATAATTAGGTCTTAATTTTTTATGGACTTCAATGTTCCCATCTAAATTAACTTGTTTTTCTCCCTAGTTAAGTTAGTAATGAAAGCATCTAAAGAGGGCATTTTCCATGCAGTGCTCAAAGAAAGTTTAATAGCATGGAAAGTAGAGACAAAGAATGAATAGTAAGGAACTAGTTTAGAGAGTATAAAAAGAACAAGTTGGTCATATTATTTATTTATCCCACATTATTTCAACTGTAATCTCAAGGACTTGAACTTAATTAATAAATACTAAAGGGTGTCAAAGTTTCAAGGACTTAGGATAAGGAGTTAATTCTCAAGATCATGATCTCTCATCACATGTTGTTCTCCAAATAGTTTACCATAAATGGTCCATACATCATGAGGTGATTTTGTATGCTCTAAGTGAAATAAGAAATCAGGTGCTATAGAAAGATATAATATCCCATTGGATTCATCACTATAGGTATACCACTTAACTATCTCTACATCTATGCTAGGTTTAGTTTCATCACCCATGGTTATCCTATATAAAATATCACTCATTATAATTATTATCATCTTGATTTTCCATTCATGATAGTTAAAAGGAGTTAGTGGGTTGTTGGAACTTGAATCCATTAGTATAGAAATGAGATGTAATAGAAGTGCAAGTTGAAGTTGTTATAGAAATGAAAGTGCAAGTAGAATGCAAAGAGTGACCAAAAAGGTACAATACACCCCCTAGACTATGAAATGGTGAAACCCCCCAAATGTTACAAATTTACCCTCAAAATATGTCAAACTTAGCTAGTAGTGCATCTTGTATAATTAGTGCAATGAGTCAAAAGATAAGATTTTAAAAATAAAAGAGGATGTTAGACTCGACTGATAATGCATCCAATGAAGAAAGTACAATGTGAGAAAGTGAAAAAATTAATAACACTTTATTTTTAAATATTACCCACAATATATTATTTTATAAAAAACAAAAAAAATATCCACTAAACTTGACCAATCTTATTATGCATTTAAAAGATAAGTAGCCTATTTTCCTTTGTTTTAAATCAAGCTATTAAAAAAGTAATTTAAAAAGCTAAGAACATTAGTTTAAAATTTAATAGACGTAGCTTTTTTTGGAAGAAAATTTCATGCCTTTGAAATAATAGGAGTCTTTTGTGATGCATAAAGGCTACATGGACTGGTAGTTATAACTGGTACACAATGAGAGTAGTCTTAACAAGTGAAAATGTTGTAGCTATGATCCATCTAGAAGAAATGTAAAACTAGGGTCAAACATTCAGAACTAGCTAAGGCCAAACATAGGTCGATATTGAATAAAGGATATCAGACCCAAGGTTGTATGGAGGCATACAAATTTTTTGTATAAAAATGCACCAAAGCATACGGAACACATAGTCATAAAAAAAACATAGAAACTATGGTAATGGATGTCAATAAACTAATTCTATAAAAAATATGACTCCACCAAAGATTAAAAACTCCCACAAATGGATTGTGAAAACTACATTTTATTTGTGAATAAAAAATCTCAAGATTTCAAATAAAACTAACAACAATTAAAAAAATAGACAATCAAGTAATAGAGTGGCCCTAATACCATATCAGAGTAGATGCCAAGATCTTTGGATCAAGTAAATGCACAAGTTTGTGATTGGCATGAGTTAATTATGTACACAACATAATAGCTACAAGAAAATGAAATCACATATGAGAATATTTTATAAACAAGATAAGATCCAAAACCCATCTTCTATTGAAAAATATCTCACAAAGAAAGATATACATATAGGAGTGCATGAGTAAATCCTCCCAATAAAGGCATTAAGAGAGCTAATAATAGAAGAGTAACTCCCATACCCAAAATAAATTATCAACCAAGTTCCTTCCTATTCATCTGATCAAAATGTAACTCCAAGTACAACTAATCAAGTTTATCCATGAAAGTAGGAAAACTTCAAGGAAAAAAATCCCATAATAAATAAATATGGGAAAAAAGAAAACCCCTATTCGAACAATTCTCCTGCCACCTTTCAAAGGGTTGTATTAATATTTTTTTGATCTATCTCATGACACTATCAAGATATACATGGATGATTTCAAGATCTATGGGAAGACTTACGATGAAGGCATCACCAACTTGGATAAATTTATCCAAGGGTGCCAAGATAATAGTCTATCATTGAGTCTTATGAAGTGTTAGATGTTAGTGTAAGAAGATATTATATTGGGACAACATATATCCAATTCATGAATTGAAGTAGATCTTGATAAAATATAAGTAATAAATAACTTGCCTACACCCTAAAAGCAACAAGATGTGAGAATTTTCTTAGGACATGCTAGATATTACCATAGATACATCAAAAATTAACAAGATAAACCTCAATCTTTAGTTTTTAAAGAAAAATATGTTAATTATGTATGGAATGATGCATGACATGAGGATTTTAAAACTCTAAAAGACTTAATTGTGACAATACATGTGTTGAGAGGTCCAACTTAGAAGATACCATTCCACTTCATACCAATGCATTGGACACACCACTTCAAGAAATCTTCAGGAAAATAGATCGATTACCCAAATTTTTTATATACTTCATCAGTAAGAATATAAAACAAAATTAAATGAAATATATAATTATAAAGAAGACATCCCTTGTATTAGTATATGCTATAAAAAATTTTGACACTGCATTACTAGTTATCTTATTTTCATTAATATTGATCATACTACTATTAAATATTTAATGAAAAAACTAAAAATGTCTAGTAGGATAAAATGGTTGTTATTACTACATGAATTTGACATTACTATCATGTAAAGGCCTAATAAAGATAACATAGTTTCATATATTCTTTCTTGATTATGATTTGATGAAAAAAATCTATTAGTAGACGACTCTTTTCCTAATGAACATCTTTTTGATTTGACTGTTTATCATTAATACTCCTTGGTTTGTAGATATTTATAAATATTTAGTTGTAGGTCAAACTCTTCACTTTTCACTAAAGGAAAACATAACTTGGTTTCCAAGAGCATCTCATATTCATGGATCTATGGGTATATCTTTCACACTAAGCCTAATTTAATAATGTGCAAGTGTGTGAGAGTGGATGAAGTATTTGATATATTACGGGGGACATGTTTTAGTAAAGAGTATAACTTACAAGATCCTTATCACCAATTACTATTGGCTCACTCTACATAGAGATGATAGATGTCAATGTATGGGGAAACCCACACATTCAGTTGAAATGTCATTTTAGCCACTGTTAGTCTTTGATCCCTTTTAAAAATAGGGGATTGATTTCATTATCCCAATAAATCTACCTTATCAAGTCAAAGAGTACATTTTGGTGTGTACCAATTACCTCACCAAATGGGTAAAGGTTAGGGCTTTGACTCATGCACATGATGAAAATGTAGAAAAAATCATTTATGAGGATATCTTCATAAGATATGGAGCCAAGAGAGATAGTATATGATCAAGGTACATTATTCATGTCTAATTTAATTTCAGCCCATGCACAAGAATCTAAATTCAGGAAAAATACATATACTTTGTATCATCCACATTCCAACAACCAAGTTTAAGTCATGAATAGGGAGTTGTAGAGAATCCTTACTAAATAATATCTATAATCCATAGTGACTAGGTAGACTACATTTTGGAGGCTGTAAGGGCTTGTAGGACCACATGGAAGATAACCAAGGGTTCAAACCCTATGAATTGGTTTATGGTAATAATTTTGTTGTTCCTATTTTGAGCTCAAAACTCTATGGAATGCCCTTGAAATTGGCATGGAATTTTTTTAAAGACAAAGAGAAAGGATCATATAGCTAAATTCCATTGATGAACTAAGAAGGGAAATTATAGTGCATAAAAAATAATTTAGTAATAATGAATAAAATGACATGACAAGTTCATTAAAACATAAAAGTTTTAGCTAGGTGATTGGGCATTTTTCTATGATTCCAAATATAGAGACCACAAAGGGAAACTTTGGATTATATACATATGCCATTATGAGATAAAAAGGTGTTTTGAATTAGAGTAATGAATTTATGTATAATTAATCTAGTCATATTTTCCTTAATGATCAATGGTCACCATCTCAAGTTATATAAGAAACATATTTCCAAAGAAGAATTCATTCATAAAATCATAATTGAGGAAAATACTCACATGGACATGTATCTCAATGACATATTGGGTGATCACTATCATTAATCTTCTGATCAACCAAAGGAGTTTGCTAAATTGTGGATAAAACACTTCAGCCCCAACTCTTCAAGGTAGGAACACCACATGAGGTAGTTTTGGTTATAAAACCAACTTGATGTCTACCTAAGAGTAAATGTAAATAATAATAATAATAATAATAATAATAATAATAATAATAATAATAATAATAATAATAATAATAATAATAATAATAATAATAATAATAATAATAATAACCTAGGTGGAAAATCAACTTGCTACCCACCTAGGTAAGAAAAAACTATATTAAAAGTCATATGATAGGAGTACATATAGCATCCTAGATGATACAAGTCTACTTTCAGTTTTTGTAGGTAAATTTAAACCTAAAGCACCTGCACATGCAAAAATTATACTTTTATCTTCCTTTATTTTGTAAGTCTACTTATAGTTTATGCAGGTACCTCTGTATTGACTTGTAACATTTGTAGGAGCCTTTTTAGCAAACTAGACCTTCATTCTCGTGTTAGAACTAGAATTTTATTATATCAAATTATATCCTAAGGTGGAATGACTTTAATATTTGTTGTTATTTTTCTAATAATGTTTAGTATATGGACAGTTATTTTAGGTCCCCAAAATGAACTTGCAATCGCTACTACCTATTTCATTTTTACAAAATCCTCATCTCCAAACAAAAACTGATAGCCTTTTACACATAATTCCTCATTCTTAAACATATGAATTCATTGATTATCCTTATGGTAATTTCATAGGTTTATTATTGTCTTAGGCTATGAGGGATCCATGAGTTCAAAATCTAAGAATTCCTACTCAAGCTAAACATTATGAGAAAAATTATTTTCTCAAATCATTGGTGAAGCATCAAATCCTTTCCTGATCATTCCAAGGAAAAATTCACTAAGGAAACATATATGTTGGCTCTAAAATATCATACACCACTTCATTTCACACAATTTATGCTCATATTAGAATATTTCAAAGTGACAACTTCATCCACCTAAAATTGAGATATTATTGGTAAACTAATGCCTTTAACTAGGTAATTATGTTAGACATTTAGAATAGATATATATTTATTATGATTCAGTTTGATATATCTATTTATTTTTTATATTCATTAATAATAAAGAGTTACAACCCTCAATTCATTATCCATGATCACTATAATTTTTTGCACCCATATCATCCCAATTCCATGTCTTACCACCACACCCCACATCATGTCTCCCATCGTTACTTTGTAATGGACCCCATTATGAATTTGGATTTAAATTACCTTTTAAAATAATCATATTCAATTCATGTACCCAGATTTACACATCTATTTAATTTGAAGATAAGTGAGCCCATAAAGTTTGGGGGAGGGGAATAATCAAGGATATTTGACACATGTGACCCTCTGAGGATAAGTTGATTAGTGGCTCATACACAAAATATCAATAAATAAGGTGGAACATAATAAAAATGATATGGTTGTGATGGAAAAGAACTAAAAAACCATGATCAAGTATTATCATCCTTCCTAAAACTAACAAAAAATGATATGATTGTGATGGAAAAGAACTAAAAAACCATTATCAAGTATTATCATCCTTCCTAAAACTAATAATATACTCTTTTGTGAAGGGTATACATTATTTTTTAACCTTACTAAACTAGCAAGAGGTTGTGAGGAGCGAAAAGCAAAAAATTAGTAAGATATACAAGGAAAAAATGGGAATAGACATATAAAGGATAGAGATAGGAAATCATACAATACTAAGGAATAATCTAGGGGTGAATATATTTGAAAATTTAGGGTGAATAGTTTTTATTGAAATAATTATAGGATATGACCTAAGTATAGTCCAATCTTTTGGGTAGTCCTTGAAAAATGATAGATATAATGTTAAGGGACTTTAAATGGTTTTAAAAAAGGAGTTAATCTATAAATAAACTAGCCTACCTATAACATGAGAAGAATGGATTGAGTTCCATGTAGCCACTAATGTTAAATTAAAGTTTTACAAATAAGGATAAGTAATTGATCTTGATGCCCAAGGTAAAAATATATTATCATTCCTTCCTCCTTGGCACCAAGTGGCCATATTAATAATAATAATATATTTCTTAGGTGAGGTTAGATTATATTTATTATATACTTTTAAATATTTTAATCCACTTAAGTAATGGGCATACTGTAAATATCCCTAATTATTTCCTACTTTTTTGACAATGATGGCTAGAGAAAATAAAAAAGGAATGCCTAAAATATTATCTCACCATTATACAATTACATTGATAGTAAAGAGATACTTGGATAATAATAGACCTAACATCACTTGGGTAAACAATTTTTAATGCCTCATCTTCCACCATAGGCTATTGTTAAGTTGAGGGCACCTGCAATCACTAGACCAATAACATCTTCTCCCCTTGACAAAAAGAAAAAGACCTCTGAGGCCTCATCCATTAGACCTAGGAGATACCCGTATAGATTAATAACCAAAAGAGTGAGGGTAGGATTAGATTTTTTAAGGTGGTTACAATTTATATCTCTTTTGAAGAAGAGGGTCTGAGTGTTAGTGAAGAAGAAATGGAGGAAGACACTAATTATGAAGAAACTAGTGGGAGCTCAAGGTCTAAGAAATAAATAGAATAAGATCCTGAAACCAAACAAGACATTATAGAATAAGAAGAATAAAGGGAAGATATTATGGTGATAAAGGAAGAAAAATAACAAACCCATGTCCCTCCCAACATAGAATTGAATAAACATGAAAACATTATACTAAAATACAAGGTGATAGAGCTATCAAGAGAAAGAATTTAGGATCTACAATAAATAAAAAGTTGATTAGACACACTGATACAAGTGGAAACATAGGATGAAAAAAATGGAAATGAGGAAAGATAATATTCAATAATTAAAACCTAATAATTATAATAATTAAACTAAAAGAACCTACAACAATATAACCACAAACACCTATATCCTCTCCTACACAAATATGTATGTTAAAATGACCTAATAAGACCCATGCAAAATGTGAACATAGGTTTGCAATAAGGGGAGATTAGTATAGTGTTAGTGTATAAAATCAAACTCCAAAATAACAAACTAATAGTTAACACCTTAAGCCTATCTCAAGGGGGAAGCATAATAACAAAACTAAATGGAAAACACAACTAGATTTCAAAATAAAAATTATCTTTCACCTCCATTAGATATTCCAAATGGCTTATTGAAGTGGATTGCTCAGCTTGTGCTCAATGAGTCTTCATCAAAGGAGGCTTGGCTATCTCCTCTTCTCCTTAGCACCAATGGATTTATGGTTTGGGATTATGAAATTTCACTCAATAATTTGAAATAATAACACTACATCAATGGATTGAGAGAGTTTTTTATCATTATAAATTTACACCAAAAGAGCTTAAAATTATGAGTGTGAGGCCTCCTATTTATAGATTTTTGAAAATGATCAAAATGAACCCAAACCATCCATTTCAAGATGAATATGTGTGCCTAAGAATCCATTAAATTTTTGAGGTTAAAATCAATAAATTCCCTCATAAATATTTGGGATATAGAGGCATTAAAGGGGCATGGGAGGGTTTAATCAAATATTTGTTGCATTTATGGCCTAGGGATGTCTTCCTAAGAAATGATGTCACATGATGATGCAGATATTCAATATCAAGTTTCATTCATGAAATATTAAACAAGTTCCATGGAAAATTAAATTAATATCATGATTCAAATTAATTAGTCTTAAACATGATTTATCAATTTGGGTGCAAATCTGGGCAATTAGTGCACAAATTAATCAAACTAGTTAAAATGTCATATTATTTGCTCAAAATTTGAATGGATTGGAATTAATATGTGATGTTAGATGTGTTTAAACCATTATCCCATTTAGGATGTTTCCAACATAAAATAATAAAGGCACATTTCTCATGCAAGAAAATTGGTAAAAAAGAGCAATCTAGAGCACTTAGGTGTGCAAATGTCATTTTGACTCAAAATGATCTAATCAAAGTTATATATATCATAAAATGAATTACCCAATTTAGGGATACATTAGACAAAATCAACACTTACATATGACAAATTCACATCATTTAGCACATTTTAGTGTTTTAGGTCAAATTGTGCATTTTGATAGAAATTGGTCAAAAGCCTAGTTGGAGGTCATTTGTGGCCACTTTTAGGTGTCTCTACTTTGACCCTATTTGGGAAGGAATTGAAAGATATACACACAATAAAGTCTTATAAAATAATGAAAAGGCCCTGTATGCCTACAACTTCAACAATAATGGATGAACTGTATAATGCACCCTTGAGGGAATGGTTAGCATAAGCAGGTCGATAAATGGTCCCTAGAAAGAAAGAAGTGAAATGAGGGAACCAAACATATGAAGATGATGGGATGAGAACAAAATGAGTTTGAAAAATTAATCAAAACCACTGAGAATGTAAGTGGGATGGTGTATAATGGTTTGCCCAAAGGTATTTAAAATCATTGTACCTTAATAGTGATAACATGGTATGATAACACATTTACCCAAAGGCAGTTATAATCATTAAGAAGATGGAGCTACCCTAGTTAGGATAAAAAATAAGATAACAAATTACCCCTATTTGAGTAAAAGAAAGTAAATTAGGTGAGAATGTAATGATTTACCCAAAAGCAGTTATAATCATTAAGAAATGTAGGTGGGATGGTGTACAATGATTTGCCCATAGGCAGTTATAATCATTGGACCTTGATTATGGAGAACATGATTGATTGGATAATGATGATGATAACTTAACATATGGGGTAATTATGAATTGGAACAACCTACTAGTATGGAGATGCTCATCTAAACTAACAAAGGTTAAAATTATTTCATTATTAATTACTCTATTTGGGATATGATTAAGATGTCACTGATGTCGATGCTAAGAAGATGTTGATGTCACCATTTCTGAATAGACTTCTTGAAGTTGATTTTTGTTATAACACTTGATGGTAATAATCATGATATAAAACCATGAGGAATGGGATGAAAGATCCATAAGGACTGACTCTTGGGATCTAATATTCAAGGAAAAATAATTTACCAATGATAAAAACCATGATGGCAATGTAGACGTATGAATTTGGATGGATTCAAGTATAAATGCACAAGAAATAACCCAATGAATGCATATATACTCAATCTATGCAACAATACTGAAAGTAAACAAATAATGACATGAACAATAAATAAGTGGACAAAGAAACATACAATTAGTCCTAATATTAGTAGAAAAATGTGATAAACATTACCTATATAAAATAGGTGAAAAATTAAGAAATAGATATAATAGGGGAAAATAGAATAAAAATAAGGGGCGGTCGAGCTGTCTCCATATGCACTAGGCAAGTAGATGTTACCTACACAGTTATGTGGACATAATATCTAACAAAAACTTTAGGCCAAATGTAGTTCTCCCAAGAAATAGGAATAAAATGATAACTAATTAAAAAAACATAATGGATGTGATAGAAGAATATGAATGGTATTGTAAAATGGCAAGTGTGAGGGATAAAAGGCCAAAAAAGATGAGGAAACTAAATGAGAAGTGATTTGTTTGTGACTTAGTAAGGGTTCCTAGAATATTTAAGGCAAATAAATGGTCAATGTTTTTGGTTTTTCTAATGATTTTATAAATGTTTTTAGAATTTTGGAGTATCTCAACTCAATTGAGAATGACAAGACACTAAATGGTCCAAGCTTGAAAAGTGGTGAGAGTGTTACTTAAGATGCTTAAAAAATGGTGAGAGTGTGGATTAGGTTACTCATAAAATGGAGAGAGCATGGATTAGGGTGACTGAGCTGACCTCAACAAGTATCAAGCATTGCCTACATATTCCCAAGATGAAACCTTAAGTCATTGTAGTTCCACCTTATAATAGAGGAATCTGAATAGTATAAAAACTAATTCAAACAAAATAGGCATAATTGGTATAAAGGCATAGTATGACATAAGAATGGAAATTTGGTATGTTAAGGCATGATAAAAAAATGTTTCCATTAGTTTGGCTATAGGTAGTTATAACTAGGAAACAATGGTATATATCAATGACACTAATTTGCACATAGGTAGTTATAATTAGTATCAAGACCAATGAGACACTAATTTTCCCATAGGAGGTTATAATTAGGCACACTTGGTATAGAGAATGGAACAACCAAACTTTTGTCTTACTACTAAAAAATATTGTCTCTATCTGAAATTCTTGAAATAACTACCAAGACTGAACTAGAATGCTCTTTCTAAAAATGGTGATGGAACCAAATATAATGAAACAAAGGTCATAGGACTAGGTCAAGAGGGATAAATAAACTCGGTTGATGGGAAAATTATGGTAGAATAAATATGTGATAGGAAAAAATGATAGGTCGGTTGGATGATAGGTTGATAAAATGGTATATTACAAAGAAGAATATTGATAATATGATACAATTTGAAATGGTCCTTATAAATAATACACCAAGTCACTCATGCATAGTACCATTTGAGGTGGATAATGTTCATCGACTCATCAATTTTATTTCCATCCAATGTGACAAGCTTGCATGCTCCTATTACATAGTTTACCATAATGATGAAAGGACCAACCCAGTTGGGTTTGAACTTGACTTTTATGATTCTTTTTGACTATGGTATTATTTTGGCTATATTTAAGGACAAGATTACCAAGTTCAAATTTTTATGTTTCATATTCCAATTTTAGTGGCCTTGGAGTTGATTATAAAATGCTTAGAGATTGTTTATTGCATCCATGTATTTCTCATCAAGTAACTATAGCTCTTGAAAATGAGCTACTCGATAATCATTATTATATAGGACATGATTTAAAGAAATACATAGAGAAGGTAACTCAACCTCAATGGGAAGAATGGCCTTAGTACCATAAACAAGTGAATATGGATTGGATCCTATTGGTGTATGATGATTGGTATGATTATGCCCAAAGGGCACAAAATATATGAAGGTGCCAGTCACAACTGAAATCATTGATAATATTTTTGAAAATGTTAACAATTGTTTTGTTTGATGCTTCAGCCTAGCCATTACCTTGAGGGTAATGTACCATAGAAAAGTGTGTGTGATGTGGTATTCAAAACATATCTTCTTGCCATCCTTGTTCTTAAATGATCCTCAATTATCAATTATAATATTGGAGGGGATATCGTAATGATAAATGAGATGGTTAAAAATGAACTTGGAAATTTGCTTTCCAGTCACATAAGTGAGGGGTATAGCATTAACCAACTTAGTGAAATATTTAGTGGTAGTAAGGATATGTTTATGGTCATTTAATGAGGTGGGATTGATCTTCCCAATGAGGTTGAGGCCCCATGTAGTAAATGGCCATTGTGTCAACATTGGTTTGAGAGTCTTGGCCAGGCATGAATCAGATTAGTATGTCATTGACACTTGTCACACTTCTTTATATATACATCTACATCTATCATGGGCCAATAATAACCAGTATGCAATAGATTTTTAGATAGGAAAACCCTACTAGTATGGGATCCACATACTCCTTTAGCGATTTCCCATAATGCTAGTGTACATTATATTAAAGTTAAACAACAAAGCAAAGTTCCATCAAAACTATGGTAATAAAGGGTTGATGCAAGTAAGGTATAATGAGTGGTTCAATAAATGAAGGCTTTATATTACTTTTAGGATAGGTTAGGTGGTATACTTTGGTCATGGAGGTAGTTGTAAATGTTTGAGTACTAGATAGAGCTAGAATCAACAATATCAAAAATCATTACAATAGTTGAAGATGTATGAATTGATACTAAGAAATTATCGATAAGGAACCAATACTATTTAGCCATTTCTATTTAGTAAATCAGAGATCCAATAGTATCCATAGCATCTGTAAGTTTATTACTTGCCCTTGGTATATGCTTAAACTGAACATTAATAATATTCCATTTGAGAGTGTTGACCATGGCCTTGTATGGCACCAACTTGTCATCTTTGGTCTAAAATCAGTTTATAACCTAATTGATGATTAAATAAGAATAATGATAAACCTTGAGATGATATATGTTCCATTATAAAACTTGTTAAATTCTGAAAACAAGTGGTTCATATTCAACCATGTTATTGGTATAAGGAAAGATGATCTTGAATGATTTAGAGATTAGATCCCCTTATGGTGCAATAAATAAAAAGATTGTCCCTGATTCATGTGTTGTTAATGATCCATCAAAATACATCTTCCAATGTTTCTCTTCAAGAGGTGTGTTAATGATGGTCATTATGGATTCATTAGTAAATTGGAATATCAATGGCTTTGTATGAGCAAGGGGTGTTTCAACAAGTTGATCTACAAGAAATTACCCCTTAATGGATTTTTATTTGACATAATCAATGTTAAACTCACTAAGAAGCATGATACATTTGGCCATGTAACCTTGTAAATTTATTTTAGAAAATAGATACTTGAGTGGATCTAATTTTGAAATAACCATGGTCTTATTGTTTAACATGTAATGACACAGTTTCTGAGCTACGAAGACCATGGATAAACAAAAAAAATTATGGGTATATAATTATGTTCATATGTGACCAATGTATAACATAAATAGTACATGTCATGATATTTTATATTATCATCATGTTGAGCCAAAAGATCCCCCAGGGTGTTGTCAGTGGCAGATAGATATAACAAGAATGGCTTTCCTAATATAAGAGGTGAAAGAATAGGTGGATTTGCTAAATAGTTCTTTAGCTGTTGAAAATATATTTGACAATGATAATCCTAGTGAAATGTTAATCCATTCTTTAGGATATGTGTGAAAGGATGGAACTTATTAGTGAACTATGATATGAAGCATCAAATAAACTAGATCTTGCCCTGCAAACTATGGAATTGATTCAAATTAGTTGGTGGTAACATCTCTATTATGGATTGGAATTTGGTTGGATCAACTTTAATGCCTCGATGAGACATAATGAAGCCAAATAATTTACCTAAAGTGACTCCAAATACACACTTCTTAGGATTAATCTTGACTTTTTACTCATGTAGTATTTAAAATATTCTACATAACACTGCTAGATTATTGGCCCTGGTCTTTAATTTACCAAGAATGCCATCGACATAGTCTTCAATAATGCCATGAATCATATCATAAAATATGATGATTATGGATATTTGATAGGTGGTCCCTATATTTTTAAGACCAAACAACATAACCTAATAACATAATGTTCCCCATAGAGTGCTGAACGCTATCTTGTGTTGGTCTTCTAGTGTTATCCTGATTTGGTTGTACCCTAAAATTCCATCCATTAATGAAAGCATTTCATAACCCACTATGGAGTTAACTATCATGTCAATTTTTGGTAATGTAAAATTATATTTAGATAAAGCTTTATTTATATCATGGTCAATATAGATTATGATTCCTTCTAGTTTTTTGTTAACTAACATAATATTGGAGATCCACTCTGAATAGTTGATCGATCGAATACATCCTACTTCAAAGAATTTTTAAAACTCTTTATTCATTAATATAATAATGCAAGGATGCATTTTACACAACTTTTGTTTCACTAGTTTGGCATTATGATTTACCATAAGGTGGTAAAAACTAAGGTGAGGTCCAAACCTAGCATGTCAGAATATGCCCATACAAATATGTCAATAAATTCCCTCAAAAGGGTTGTAAGGACTTCATGTTATTTTTCATTACAGGATGCACCTAGATTGATCCACTTTGGGTCATTTGGGGACCTGATGTTAACCTATGTTGTATCCTCCACTAGAAGGGTTGAAACATCTTCATGAATAGTGGGCAATGGTTTGAACTAATTGGCCATGTTGGAGTCCTATGTTAGGAATGGTTCTTCGAGTTCTCTAAGACATGATGAATCAGAGTCCCACAATGGGAGGTTTGGCCATGTAATAAAAAATATTGGAAACTCCTAAATGATTTGATCAAAAGCTTGTTGTTCTTTAAAAATGAACTCAGACTCATAGACAAGTTCATCATTGGTGGTTTCCTAAGCTATGTTTAAAGAAGGTTGAACACCCGCATCTAATGGTGCCTAAAATAGGTTTTCACCACTAGACTGGCCTTTTTATTTACTTTTTCCCTAGTTAGAAAGTGCCTCAAAGAGGTTTTCACTTTGGGACCTAAATTTTTTATTTATTTTCTTTTGTCTAAGGGTGTTCATCCACTCTCAAAAATAGGCTTCATGATCCAATTTGATTGAGAACCCTAATTTATGGTCTACCAATAAAACATTATCTTTAAGGCCCAAAAAATTAGAGAAAGCCTTAATTAGTACATTGGATTCTTGTTGGTCCCAATCTATTAGTTGGGGATAGTACAATGGAAGTGGGTTATGATGAATGATTATTCTAAGGGTAAAAAAAGAATGAGGGTTAAACATGTTGGTTTTGGCTAGGTCATCAAAAAGTCTATGATTATACTCTGCTTCACTACTAATATCATCATCACTAGTTTATGGGGATGGAACATGACTAAGGTACATGGGATCACCCCTAGATGGTTGAAATCCAAGTCAATAAGGTCCTTTATATCTGGTCATGGAAATTGGCTCAAGTGTTCCTTGTTGATTTGGTCTGAGGCCTCCTCATTTATAGTCTTGATTACTCATGATCTTATTGGAAATAGGATACTTTGCATTCTCATAACAATCAGCTTGCTTGTCATTATACAAACATGATTCATATCCTTTGAGATGGTCTTATTCTATGCCAGATATCAGTATAAATGTGATGGGTCTTAGACTATACTTTTTACCTTTACCCTTTTGTTGTCATTCTAGATGAAGTGGCTTGGCTTTAGGTCTTCCAAAGGACTTTGGGTTTTATGGAAGGTTTGTAATGTGAGAGGTATCATGGGTCAAATACTCTCTTTGGCCAATAAGTGAGATGGTATAATGATTGGATATCTCAAAAGGCATCATGTGGGAAATGAAATGAAAGGTATTAATATTAATAAAATTTTCCTCTGGTAAATCATGGAGTATTACCTTTTAATTATCTTGCTTGGCCACTAGATTCATGCCAAAATGATAGTTATAGCTCTTGAACTTGGCCTCTAGGTATTTTTAGTGCTCATATAGATGAAAATATCCTAGCATACAAAATTCTATCCTTGAATGGGAGGACTTGATACATTGGTCCAACCTCAATGGGACTACATGAATTTCATGTAACCAAGGTCTACCCAAAATCATATTGTATGACAAGTCAAGATATAACACATGGCAAAGTGCATCATCGATCAAGGGCCCAAGAATAACTAGTAAATATATGGTGCCTTATGATTTTTTTTCTTCATTTTCATAGGCTTTGATGGGTATTATATTTTCTTTAAGATCTGCTACTGTGTACCCGATAAGCTTGATGAGCTTTAGAGACACTATTTTTAGACCTAATCCATTATCTATAAGGACATGTTTCACTTTGTGCTACTTGATGCAAACTTTGATGTACAATGGATTATTATGCAATGGGCCAAGGGATGACATATCAATTTGTTTGAATGTGACTTGTTGGGCTGGAGCTAGGTGTCCAACCAAAACTTGAAATTAATCAGGGGATATGTCACTTGAAAAAATAGATTAACAAAGGAACTCATTTAATATGTTTTTATAGATTTTTGATGTACATAACAAATATAAAATAGAGATATGTGATATCATCTTTTTTAATTATTCTAAAATTTCAAACTTATTTTCTTGGTTAGTGTTAAATGGCTTGTTCTAAGGTATAACATCTAGTTGGGTGATGGGCGAAGTAGAAGATGGTCGTGGGCCTGGAATGGTAATATTTGACTTCTAAGTTGTGATCATATAACTAGGATTAGATACAAGACCATGATTTCTAAAAAATGATGGTGATAGTAGGGGACTAGATAGGATAAGTCTCAATTGCTAGTGCACTTGTGTGTGGTCATGAGGCAATGATAAGTTATCAATATAAGGTCCAAAATTAGTAATCCTTACTTTTTGGTATGTTTGTATATGTTCCTAAGTTAGGGAAGGATTATCGATATGAGTTGGTGAATTCTAATTATTGAGCAAAGGTCTTGATTGATTAGTATTTGGTCTCAGATTGATGGAGATGGTGTTAATGCGACCTCTTAAAATATGACCTACAACCTTGTTGTAGTCATGTGAAACTACATGTTAGGTATGTTGGTTGTTTCCATTCTAACCTTGGTTCTATCCATTGATCGAATGCTATTGGTTCTACTATTGGTAATTCTATTGATTTTATTGGTTTGGCCTTGGTTGTTGAAATTATTGTTGTTGGTGTTGTACTAGACTTTGTTGTTGTTGTTGCTATGGTTGGTTGCTATGATATGGAAAAGGATTTTGAAAGATTTCAAGGTTGTGATTGGAAGTGGAAGCACCACCATCTAATGGTATTTACCCATTCTCCAACATATTATGAATCAAATGTTTTATTTGCACACAATGATTTGAATTATGTCCATTAACTAATGATATTCATATAATTCATTTTGGTGTACCAATTAGGATAAGGGATGCCCTCATGATAATGTTTTGGTATAGGCTAGCTAATAAGATTAGCAATGGTGAGATTTAGAAACATAAATTAAATAGGTTCTCTGAGGTCACTAAAAATGTGATGAGTAGTCACTATTCTCCTTAGAGGAAGGGCTTGTAATGGAAAAGGTTGTTTCATTTGTTGCATTGGCCTAGATTGTTGAACTTACTACATTTGCTAAAAGGTTGGGGGTTAGGCATAATTTATATATTGCATGGCCTGAGAAAATGGTGTTTGAACTATTTGGACATGTATTGACTCTATTACTCCATTTCTAACAACATTTTTATTGTAATTAAATTGTTTTTGTCTATCATTGTTATTGGCCTGTGATGGTTGTGATGCTTGCACTTGGAATTTATGTTAATTTTAGCTATTTCCTTGATTGTTACCTTGATTCTAATTTAAATAACTAAACTTTATAATCCTTTTATTAATGATCTCTTTAAAGGTATGACACACTACAGTTCCAAATGATATGATATCTCACTTTGTAAATTTTTGGTAAACACATGACTAATTGTTTTTCTAGTAAATTGTTAGTGAATCATCTTGCAAGGGATCTCCATCATTATAGATAACTTTCAAAACTTTCACCGGCATTTTGCTTTGCTTGTTTTAAGTTAACCAATGAAATCTCATGCTCAATATTGTATGAGAAGTGTTGCACAAACTTGTCTAGAAGATCATTAAAATATGATATTGAATTCTTGGGAAAATTTAAAAACCACTCCAAGGATTTTCCTTCTAGACTTATTTAGAAAAACAACAAAAGGTATATATCACTATATGCCATTGGCTGGCATGCAACAAAGAACTCAATCAAATGAGCCTTGGGGTGACCTTTCCCCTTGTATTTGTCAAATTTTGGTGGTTCATATCCTTGAGGAAATGGTATATGCAAATTATCCATGTTAAATGGATAAGAACACATGTCATCCAACTTAAAATTTTTGGTTTGTTTATTAATTTGGATGGTCACAATTACATCCTTCATCTATTGCAGTTCTTAGGCTAGGAAACTAGAAGGAACATTGGTTTGAGGTGGAATATTGGCCTAGGTAGATGGTTGAGAAGTCATATGTGGAGCACTTGGATCAGGGTATGATGGAGGTATTTGTTGGGATATGTTGGTTTTGTTATGGAATGGACCAAGAATACACATATATGGATTAGGGTTTGATTGTTGAAATTTTACATACTATGGTGTTATATTCTAGTTGGGGTTGGATATATGGGCCTAGTTTTGAGGATTTTGAGGTTGGGATGGGAGAATATAACTATACTATGACTATTTATATTTAATAGGGACATGTTTTTAACTAATAAAACTTTGTTTTTGAGGGGGTACTTGTAAACCAAGACCTTGTCTTTGAACTAGTGGCATGTTATGCACAAAATGTAAAGGTTTCTTGATCAATACTTGAGGAACATTAGAACCTATTTTTTGTGTGAATCCCAATTGGGAAGTGGATGCACGTTAAAGATTTGGTAGTTATTTCTAACCAATATCCATATGCTTTTGATTAGACATCATTTGGATTTGGATTGGTATATTGGTTTACAAGAAAAGAGGTATGTTCACTTTTACCTATCGAGGTGAAACATTAGTTGCTCCATAGTGAGGTGGTAATATGTTATATCTCTATTTTATTTTTATGTTTGATTATGATTTTTGTTGTGGAAAACTACTTATTATTTGTTGGAGAGGATTATGATTTGTCACATTCTATTGTTGAGGCATGACATTGGTTATTCACTGGTTATCTAACCCTGTTGGTTGAGTGTTTAAAGAAGCAACTGTTGAAGGATTAGTGGTAATAGTTTGTTGAGGTTGAGATGTATAAACTTCTACTCCCTAATTTTGAGAACTACTCATGGTGTTCACTAAAGGTACACTTGTTTGTAGACTAGTTGTTTGTGTACTTACACCACTTTGGTTTAGATTAGATATTGATTGCACATTGTCCACTATATTTTACTCATTACTATGCATAGAAGTAGAAGACACTTCATTTATGATTAGTATATGAAACAAGTTATCAACTAAAGTGTTTTGTGTGAATGGGTCTACACCTTGATTGTCATGACCAGTCAATTTTATTAACACTCCTATTAAAGGAAGTAAATCTATGAGAGGCCTATTTAACATGGTCATCTAATTAAAATTATGCGCTAGGTTTAAGTAAGTTTGGTATTTTTTATATATCTATAAAGTGATCCTCCATGGGCCTCCTTTCTTTGACAAACATACTAGGGTCCTGATATGCTATTGGGGCTAGAGATAAAGGATTACTAGAATAATCTTGTTGACTATATGGTATGTTGTGAGGAATTTTTACTAGATTTGGAAAATTCTCATGGGAGAAGTTTACAAAAAACTTAGCCCCTACTTCTATAGTTCTAACCAAAATCTCATCCTTATTTTTCAATAAGTGTCACTAAAACAAATAAGGGTCATATGTTGATGGTGTAGTAACATAATATGATTGTTGAAGAAATGGTTCTTCAACTATAGGTACCATATCTAGGTATTTCTCTATTATCTCATGATCTTGATATAAGTATGAAGGTGTGTTAACCATATAATGAGCCAATAGATCTTGGTTTTGTGTCTTTGTTTGAGTGTTATAAGATGGATAAGGATCTATCTCATAAGCAAAATTATCTACATAGGGATTTTGAACCATTTATTTTTGTGAAACTACATTACTAAATATTATATTGTACATGAGGCCATGAGAGTAGGAAGACATGTTGGGATCCATAGTAAATTTTTTATAACCAAAAGGAATAGAGTTCTACAAATTTTGGAAAAGCAATGTTTAAAAAGAGGTTCAAACTTGATCTAACCTAGTCAAAAGGATAGATATGTGTATCCAAAAAAATGATGATGAAATGATTTATGATAAAATAAGTTAACATAAAATGTCCAATGTTACATGTCTCACATAAAAAGTTCAATTAAAAGGACCATAAATCTAAATGCCAAATTCTAAGATCAAAGTGTTTCAAACGAGTCTAATATAAGAAAAATAAAAGTTTCTAGGTATTTTGGCCAAATGCAGTGTCAAAATTTAGGATCAAAAAAATGTACATGCTATTAATTCTGGGTAATGACATAAAAATCTAGACTTTGAACAAAGATGAGATATTTAATCTAATAGATTTGAGAAACTTCTAACAAAAACTAGGCATTTGACTCTTGGACGTAAACTTGATCAATAAGTATGAGATATGAAATAAAAAACACTTAGAGATAGTTTATTTTCTCCAAAATAATGGCAAAAACTATATTTTTTTGACCAATGAGCTAGACAAAGGTGAATGGCATAACCGTGTTAGACAAAGGCTCACAAAGAAAACTTAAAATGGTTGAAACTTTGGAAATATTTGGACTCTATGCAAATAGGCCTATGGAATAAGCTTTGAAATAATTTAAGCAGCATAACAACACTAAAACACACAAAAGGTATGAAAAATTCTTACTTTAATACTGTAAGGAAAAATGGTTTTGATAATATTTCATCAACGTAACACTACTCTCCTCAGCTCAAATGAAATATATACACAAAGTTTGACAAATATTTAAGGCAAAAGTGTTGTATCAAATGAACTCAAAATAAATGGAAAAATAGGATTGGTATTATAAAATTTATCCTAAGATTCAAAGCATTAGTGATATGCATGATCTGGGCAACATTCCAAGCGATAATTTAGGTGATAGTTCTACACCAATTGGTGGCAGGATTTCTGGGAGCCATAACTTTTGCACCATATATCCATGTCACTCCCCATTTGAACCGTTGGAAAGATAAGAATGAGGAAAAAATGGTGAGATGTCATGAGAACCACTCAATGTATTTTAAGCCTTAAAAACCCAATGGAAGTGCCCCAAATTTCAATTTTAGTAGTGCAGTCTAAAAATAGTAAGTTTTTAAAAATAGTAATTCCTCTAATTTTGTATTGTTGTAAATCATGGAAGTCAAACCAATTAATATCCCTTGAGATTGGTGACCTTAAACATCCTCCTCATACCTTAAAAATATGTATAAATTAAGATGTAACTTGAAATGGAAATCAAACATCTCTTCCCAAATATGGCAATTTTTTGGGTCTGCAAATTTGATGAAGAAAAGTTTTCTTCTCAGAGATAGCATTATTGTTATTATGTTGTTCTTGTTTCTTGAATTATCTTTCAACCAAATATTTTGAGTTTTGGATCAATGAAATATGACTTGAGTCATATGAAATGATGATAATGATTATGAGTTTAAAAATAACCCTCAATTTAAATTAGAACTTGAACCTAAGTTCCCTCAAGTTTAATGCAAATAACAAACCCACTTAACACTTCAACCTTTATGAACTTATAAAGGTGAAATTTTGAATTTAAATTATTAATGAAGGACTTAATAAAATTTGGCAAATGGTCTAAACTCAAATGGGTAGCATAACTGCACCAAAATGGAAGATATAACACAAAGTCTATGATAAATTTTTGAACAAGGAAAAATATGATTTTCACTTGGGCAGCATAATACCTCTTTGTTCAATAAAATGGTGGAAAATGTGTTTGGTTATGTAAATTTTTGTTAACAAAAATTTTTGACTCCAAATAAGACCAATTAATCTAAGACAAAGACATCAATAAATTAATTGTCATAAGCCCTAAACTAACAAGGTGTGGCAAAGTGGGGTTAACTAAAATTATAAGTTTTTGAATGTCTAGATGGATCAAAGGCATATAAATTTCATTTTATCATATAAAATAAGTGCACATCATTTAGGTCTATGTCATATGGCTTGTTGTAAAAAGGTCTTTCCCCTTTTACAACCACTACATCTGTCGCTTGCTCACTGTAGTGTAATGTTTAACATGCTCAAACATCCCAAGCTTAACCTATACTAAAGGAGATAGTTTAACCTCTCAAACCATCATCCCAGTGAGGGGATCCCAATTTACATACCCCCTTATGAAGAGGGGTTGAAGATAATGCCAGGATAGGAATTCTGAGGTCAACGCTTCCCTATAGAACTTATGGGTGGTATGAAGTCCCCATCAAAAGACAAGATGCAATGAAATAACAACTAAGTAAAAGAGTTTTATGGTTATTTCTAGATGACCCAAGCCATGCGTGTTTTGGGGAGAGTCTTCACAACATCTCTTTTATGCCTTTGGACTAAGGAAATTTACAATGAAGTTGACACTTTTGATCTCACAAGTCCCCTGTAGATGATGGGGGGAGATTATACACACACACACACATTCCTTTTTGGTAAAAAAGTTAACTAAGTAAATATTAATTAACAACTTGAAAAAACTTTGAAGTGAGTTCAATTTTAAAAGTACTAAATAAAACATTTGGTGGTGCTCTTTAGCCTCTTGTCCTTAAGTTGCAACACTTCTTGAACAAGTACAAAAAATTCAAATAAACATCTAAGTGTTTCCTTAAGTACCAAATGAAAGTTCCTAATATTTTTTAAGCACCTAAAAAGAAGTTAAAAAGACTATATTAAGCTTATTTTGATCACTTTTTAAATGGTCCCTTCAAGGAAAAGGTTAGAGTTTTGTTTATCCTTGAAGCACTTTTTCAAATGAAATAAATAACTTTGTAAATTGATCTCTTGGGTTCACATAGTGCAATCCCATAACTCCATAGTATAATATCATAACTCTAAAAATTTGTGACTAGTTAACATAATATTGAAATTCATATGTTATTCAATAGAAATTGACAATATCACTACTCTATTAGATAATCACGCAATTGACAGGTAAAATATACAACTTAGATAGTTGCCATATTATTTCTTAACCCTAACAGTCTAGGCTAAATGATAGTAGTTTAACTAAAATATCATGACTCAGATGATGATATTGTTACTAGTGAGATCATGAAATTATAATATCATGACTATCAAGTCATGATATTGCAATATTGCTACTTGAAAAATCATGGGATTGTAATATTGCTATTATTGAGTAGTGGTATTGTAATATGACAACTGGACCTATAGACAGAGACAATGTTAGTCCAAAAATATATTTTAATATGAAATATCATGATTGATAGATAAAACCTTGAGTATGTCAGTTACAGGATTGTGGTCCAAAGGATAATATTGTAACTTCATAGTGACAAAACTGTAACTTTTAGGAAAATGTCTTTTTGATCAAAATTTTCACTCTCTTTGGGCTCAAACTCCAAGATCCTACATAAAAATGGTTATTAGGTTTCTTTTAGGAGTAATTTGATTATATTTATGAGACTAGGGTCCCACTAGGCATGCCATTTGTGAACATAGGATTTCAATAAGGGGAGATAAGTATAGTGTTAGTGTATGAAATCAAAATCCAAAATAACACACTAATAGCTAACACCTTAAGCCTATCTCAAGGGGGAAGCATAATAACAAAACTAAATGGAAACCACAACTAGATTTCAAAATAAAAATTATCTTTCACCTCCCTTAGATGCTCCAAATGGCTTGTTGAAGTGGCTTACTTAGCTCGTGCTCAATGAGTCTTCATCAAAGGAGGCTTGGTTATCTCCTCTTCCCCTTAGCACCAATGGATTTATGGATTGGGCTTGTAAAAATTCACTGAACAATTTGGCATAATAAAACTACATAAATGGATTTATAGAGTTTTTTATCATTATAACTTTACACCAAAAGAGCTTAAAATTATGAGAGTGAGGCTTCCTATTTATAGATTTTTGCAAATGATCAAAATGAACCCAAAACATCCATTTAAAGATGAATATGTGTCACTAAGAATCCATTAAATTTTTGAGGTTAAAATCAATAAATTCCCTCATAAATATTTGGGATATAGAGGCATTAAAGAGGCATGGGAGGGCTTAATCAGATATTTATTACATTTATGGCCTCGAGACGCCTTCCCAAGAAATGATGTCACATGATGATGTAGATATTCAATATCAATTTCCATTAATTAAATATTAAACAAGTTCCATGGAAAATTAAATTAAGCGAATAATTCAAATTAATTAGTCTTAAACATGATTTATCAATTTTGGTGCAAATCTTGGCAATTAGTGCACAAATTAGTCAAACTAGTCAAAATGTCATATTATTAGCTCAAAATTTGAAAGGATTAGAATTAGGATGTGATCTTAGATGTGTTTTAACCATTATCCCATTTAGGATGTTTCCAACAAAAAATAATAAATGCATGTGCCTCATGCAATGAAATTGGTAGAAAAGAGCAATCCAGAGCATCAAGGTGCAAAAATATTATTTTGACTTGAAATGATCTGATCAAAGTTAGCTATCTCATAAAATTTATTTCCCCATTTAGGGATACTTAGCCAAAATCAGCACTTATATATGATAAATTCACATAATTTATCAGATTTTAGTGTTTTAAGGCCAAATTGTGCATTTTGATAGAAAATAGTCAAAAGCTTGGTTGGAGGTCATTGGTGGCCACTTTTAGGTGTCTACACAAACTATGTTTCTAGGAGAGGACAACAATATGTTATTAAGAAATTTAAATTTAAGATATTTGATGAATCATAAGGGTTAATAAAAAGGCATCTTAATTTTGATAAAGGAAAATAATTCCTTGAAAGAATAATTGGTGGAAAAAGATAAGGAACCGAGCAAGAAAGAAATAACTATTGTTGGTTTTGAATCTTTGGTTCCTAGGGTCTGAGAATTATCTTTAAATTTTTTACAATTTATACCTCCCTATAGATTATATGCCTTATATATCCAAGAATAGTGGATTCAAGTTTAGATAGTAATATTGATCTTTGAAGAGCAAAACTCAATAGGGTTTCCTTTTTTATAATGATTACCTTAGTGGAACTATAAAGCATAAATATTTTTTATGTGAGTTTTATTAGCATGGAATTGTAGTAACTATGGATAATTAATGGAATCCTAATGTAATAGTTGGTTATATATAATGAAGATCCTATGTTTCATATTTGAGAAATGAATTGAGGAGTGGGCAATAAATGGTAGCCTACTCTATAACATAAGAGTATACTCCCTTAAACATCAATTTAAAATTTATTTTTCTTGTTTAGATCATCAAACAATGGGACAACCTAGTTCAACATCTTTATCTTAACACATAAATTTAGTTATTTAGGAAGTCATCAACTAGATCAATTCTCTTTATAATAAAATTTGAAAAGAATCTCTTACTACTTGTAGTAAAAATGGGGAGAGTTAATGTGATACATATATTTTAGAATCAAGTAAATTAGGAAAATAAATGAATGAAAATTCATACTATAAATCAAAACTAAAACCTTAGATTGAGCTATTCAAATAAAGGGAAATAAATTAAATACTTACAATACCATCATGTAAATTAAGTAAGTCACCTTATCCATTCATTAAATTTTATTTTATCTTACGAGTGTGTATGTGGATGCTCAACTCAATTCTCCAAGTAAATGGAAATTTAATAACATATGGGTGCACGATCTTGATTTTATCAATGGATGCATAGGATAATTTTGATAGTAATTTGATAAATTTAGGGTGGATGTTGATAATGGAGGATGACACTTTCATTAATAATATTTTGGGGGAGAAGATGAATGGTTGGGAAAAGTCCAGATTTTTTAAATTATGTTAATCTGGATGGCTGAATTTGAGTCCTCATCTAAGTGGAAGAGACTAATTCTTCATGTGTTTGAGATAAAAATGGAAACTTAGTTGGTAGTTAAAAATGTTTCATGAATGAGTCAAGGTAGTTGTATGACTCACCAAAAAGGTTGAAATGTTTAATTATGACTAAAAAATTAGTTGATGAAGGGAAGGTGGTGGTTGGATGACTCATTGCTTGGTTGAGATAAGTATGAAAGATGATGTTTGGTCACTTGGAAATTTTGAATTTTAATTAGTTTTATAGAATATGTGTGCATGGTTAATTAATTAATATGAATTAATCAATTATTATAGAAAGGGAGGGAAATGTTATTAGTAAAATTTAGGATAGAATTCAAATTTATAATGATGGTTGAGCTAGTATGTTGAAATTAATCAAAGTTAATTATAACACTAAACATGGTAGAATTTAGATGCCTACATTTTACCACTTTCAAAGGGTGTTGTGACTAGAATAATCAATGCCTTTTTGAAGAATAAATAAAAATAAGAGTGAGAATGGATTTAGAACACATGACCCAAGTATTTTTGAATGAGTATTAATTATGCCCCCTTGAGTGGTCATGCATGAAGAATGGATGTGAATTAATGTTGAACATGAAAGAAGGTTATATGAAAAATTATGGAGGTAATAACACCATTTAAAAAAGTTATTAATCTCAATAAAATGATTTCATGAGTTTAAGTACATGCAAAATTAATTTCCTCAAGTGGAGAGGTGCTAAGGAGTTGATTGGAGAAATAATATTTTATGTTTGTAAGTTTCATGCTTGGATTGTTCCCCATGAATATTGTGACATGGTAATAGATGTGTGAATAATATATCTCATTGGTAATATGTGGAACATAAAATGAAAAATAAATTTTCTAATGATGAGTGAGAAAACTTACTAGATAGATTTGCAAGCTGAAATAAATATATTGAGTAAACTAATGAATTGGGGGTATGATGGGAAGAGAAGATGGGGTGATAGGGTTATAATATGATTAAAAAAATATTAGTTGGGGGATAAAAAATGTGAATGGGGTGGGTGAATATATAGGGTAAATTGAAATTTCATTGTTTGAAAATTCATTTCGTTGATTTGCTATATTTTGTTGCTTTTTGCTCTGGAGTACAAGAGAGTGGAGAGGAAAATAGAGCATATTTTAATAGATAGGCATCACAATGAGCAAGCTTGAATTTAATAAAATCTATATGGGAGTGGGGATATAGTAAGCTATGTTGTTGAATTATTTTTTTATCATTTTAGGATCATAAATGCTATGTAAATTTGGGTAGAACAAACCTGTCTTTTTCCAAAAGACATTTTTATAGTCGACTTCAATGATTTTTTTAGGAAGAATGATATATTTATTAAGTAGTTTAGAATTTTTTTAATAATATTAGTTTTATAAAAATTTGTAGTGAATTAATTGAAACCTATAGTGATTTATTTGTATCATACAATAAATTTATTAGAATAGTGAATTCATCTAAGGGTGCACTAAATTTTTCAAATGTTTAGTGAATTTATTGTTGAGATAATGTTAGATAGAGATGTCATATTGCATGGATTTTAATGTAAATAATGATTATGATAAATAATTTTTAATTTGAAAAATACTAACATTGTGTCTTTTGGATGTGTGTAGGAGAGACACCTTATAATTATTTTGTGGGAGAGGAAGTTAGGTGTGTTACAACTAATGAAAATATTCACTAATTATGATGTTGGTGTATCAAAGGTAGTGGGGTTGGAATACATTGAATATATTCCTGATATCTATGTAAATAGGGTACTACTTACAGATTTGATAAAGCATTGGCATCAACTAGCACATTCAAGTTAATGACATAGGAGATGATCATCACACTTGAGGATGTGTGGTAGACTCTTCACATCTTGATATGAGGTGTGAATGTGTATTGGAGAGAGAATACACAAGAAGTATCATTGGATAGGGTGGTTGGATAAGACATTATCCTAATGATGGACTATAGGAAAGATTTGGATGCTTGCATAGAATTAGAGGATATAGATGGACTGACGTTGGTACTAATGGCTCTTATTAGTGGCATGATACTAATAGATAATGTGGGAGATTATTTCTTATTGGATTATTGTATGTGATTTAAGATATATTAGAGAGTGTGACAAAGTTCACATGGTGGCCCTATGTGTTGGCTCATTTATACTGAGACTTTCATATGGTCATGTACAAGGGAGGAGCTAGCCTAGGTCCATCTGCACTACTAGAGGTGTGAGAATGTGAGAATATTATAGTTGAGAGGCTAGTTATATAGTTGAGACAAAGAGTATATGGATAGTAATTTACTTATATATGGCACATTCGAATAGGTACATCAAGGACTCAATTAGGAGATTCAAAAATTTATAAGAAGGCACTAGATGAGTTAGCGACTAAAGATACTACATGGAGTCATTATAAGTAGGTGGAACCATAGTGGGGACATGATGCATGATATATGGATTACATGTTGACCCCTTATTACATTATTGGTAGACATGATTATATTATATAAAATTATAGGACATAAATGGTTTTGAGATAGTTTGGTATACAACAAGATGTACCATCTAGGATACTTATTTTTGCAAAGGATATATGAGATAGATCCCTGTGGGGACTAGGTATAGACCCAAGGATGACTGAGCATATTTGGGTCTATATGCAAACTATGCACTATCAACAAAGGAGGGATATATCAAATGAAAGGATGACTGAGGCTTACATTACATGGTGGAAGTAGATGCAACCAATTAGATTGATAATTCTTCATTAATGGCTAAGGACATGGAGGGATATATTATAGAGATATTTTAGAGTATGAATATAGATGAATAGACAATAGAGGGTATCTAAATAAGTATCCACTTTGATGGATGGAGGACATGTTGGTGGTAAGTATGTGCACATCAAAGAGGTAGAGGTTGGGGGATATATAACTGAAGATACACATATATCATAATTGATAGTGATGAGAAGGGAGGTGGGGAGGACACAATGATTCATGTAGAACTATAGATCCATAGATGTGAGATGAGGTGGGGCCATCAGGACTAACATAATTAATGGAGGATGAGGCCTTAATTGAGAGGATACATAAAGATATTAGAGTGAGATATGTGGATATTTCAAGATTTTAGGTAGATAGAGTGGATAAAGGGAGTTATAGAGCCAAAAAAATAGTTAGATTATATGTGGATATTCATAGATTGAAAATATGGGTTAGGAGTAGAGAGGAAGGATTGATTCCCCAAGATGTACGTACACACATAGAGAATGACATAGGTATTAAGATACCATTGAGAGTGTGATACATTATAAATGGAATTACAAAGGGTGAAGGACCTATGGACTACATTGGGCTAGTTGAAGGCCATATGATATGTGGTGTGGGTGATGGAGAAGGAAACCTACTACAAGAGTATCTAAGATCAAATAGTGATAGAACACCATCGAGCACCTTCATTCATAAAGTACTCGAGTGTAAGGAGATATAGATCTAAGACTAGGATACCACATACGATAACATCATATCATTCTATAATACAATCATCTCATCATGCCTTATAACCTCCATGAAGAACACCACAATGGATGAGATCACCCCTACTGAGGGATAAAGTGAGATTTGATAGTGATATGATGTTTATACATTTTTTAGATGTACATGATAGTATGAGATGTATTTGATCTATTGATGGACATATGATATATGCATACACACACATATTTCTTGGTTTATTATGCCATGTGATTGTATTATGGGTTGGATTATGTTTATGGATGTTTTATTTTGATAAATGTAATATATGGATAGATGTATATGTGATTTCATCTCTTTTGAATTTGATATTTTAGACATGTAATTTTTTTATTTTAGCATTATGATGGTATATATAAAACATAGGTGAGAATGTATTAGTGAAAGTGAGTTGGGTTAATAGATTATTTTTATAAGATTTACTTAGAGTTCTAACATTATGTTGTGACATGAATTGAGAAACATTTTTTTATGTTGTGTAAGATAATATGAACCAACATTATGGAAATACCATGATTTCTATTGTGTTATACATGTATAGACTAATAGAGTCACAAGTGCAAGACTTAATCCACCATGATATGGGAGATCATAATAAGACCATTTTAAATGCACATAGTGATATAGATTCAAATTAAAAACAAAATTTTAATACATGATAAAAAATGGTTGTAACAATGAAATCGAGTAAGGAAAACAAACTAACAAGTAACAAATAATTGTACCAGCAAGTAATAAAAACATATAATTTTTACAAACAATAAAGCAAGACAATGGTCAATACAAACAAGGATGAATTTTTTTTTGGATGTCCTTGGTTAGAGGAAAACCCTTTGGCATATGAAAAATCTAAAAATTATAACCATATACAGAGTAATCCATGCAAAGGATGACTGGGGTACATTATTAAGGACAAGGGATTTTTGATTGTTTTTTTTTTTCAAAATTTTTGGGGATTTTTATGAATGGGTATAATATACATAATGTAAAATTAGCTATATGAATTTTGAATGAAGAGATGAATTTTATTATGGATGGTTATTTTATGAAGAATGGGTGAATGACTATCTAAATATTATATACAAAATGTTTACCAAAACATGAGCAAAGGTGTATCTATGTAATCACCAAGATAAAACCTAAGTCAACTAGAATGACTTAGGTAATGGGGATATATATAAAATGGTTTAAGTACAAGTGGATAAAATTTATGGGATGCCCCCAAGTAACTAGGGTGTATATAGATAATTGTTTATGCATGGTGGTAAAAACTAGTTTTCACCATGGTACTTGTCCAAGGTGCCATAAGAATGGCTCACTTTTAAATGGATTATTTCTATTTCTCTCCTTTTTTGACATATATGAAACAACACTATAAATATTTAGGCCATGAACCACTTGAGGTACATGATGTTCATTGGTTATTCAAGCTCTACACCTTCTTCTATGGCTAGTTTATAAGCACATGGTTTGCATTTGGCAATCATGATGTATAAACCTAACCAATTAGGTTCAAACTTGCTTTAATTTGTATGATTGACACTAGTGTTCTATTGGTTTTATTTTTGAATGAGGTATCTAATTTAAAACTCTTTGGATTTGATTTTTTTATTATAGGTATGATAATGATAATTTTGATAGGCTTGTAAATGGTTAAGTGAATAAAGATGTTTCTCATCTAAGATTTTGAGCTCATATAGTATTTATATGGGATATGTTTAATTATAAATGGTATTTTATAATGATATATTTAATTATGGAAGCTATATTTCAATAGGCAAGATGGACTTAGTTTTGTAAATAATGGAATATGGGGTTACCCATATATGTGTGTAGATACTAGTATAGTAAACCCACAAAGTAGGGTAAAGCTATAAATTCCAATCACTTGTTGGAGAGTTATTAGTGATGTCATGGTCATGTCATGGAGGTGTCCTTATGAATGGATGAAATGCTTTGATAGATTAAATAACAATGATAAAGTGTGCAATGTGCTTATTTTAGTGTGCTTGAAGTTGGCTTGGTTGATATTTAGTTTTGGGATGATTAGAGATGTTCATGAATGAGTATGGTGATTAGATCATGTGAAATAGGTCCATAAGATGTTATATATGCTTTGAGAGCTTGTGTGCATAAGTGAAATTCATCTGATTATCCATAATTTTCTTCTAAATAGTTTGGTCCAGTGGCAGAAAATCTAAGTAGGTAGTTTCATGACATCACCATTACCATGTGGGAATGAGTCAAGGGGAGTTGGTCATATGTTTATCATCACATTAGTCCCTAGATGATATTTACTAAATCTCAAGTCATGCATCTAAGTTCAGTCAAAGATATGAGGGTATAAAGTTGGCTTCTTAATTATAATTCATTATTTTCCCATACTTAGCCAAATTTGAATGTGGCTAGAAAGAGCTGAGTAAGAATGTTGATGATGTAAACATTCACATTTGTAAAGGTGTCTAGACAAAATGGTCACATGGGTTTGTTCAATTTTATGCCTAGTTCTTATGTACCAAAATTTAGGTCATGTAATGTAACACATCAAAAGATATGCAAGTGTAAAGTTGGGCTCCTAGGCATTTTGACTATGTTTTCCCATAACCAATTTTACAAAGTGGAAAGAAGAGCTGAGTAAGAATTTTTATGGAAGCATATCTCACACATGTGGACATTTCAAGAGATGGTGATCATATGGGTTTGTTCAATTTTGATCCTAGTTTATTTATGATAAATTTTAGATCATGTAATAAAGTGTGTCAAAAGATATGCATATGCAAAGTTGGACTCCTAGGTAGTTTGACTATGTTTTTTCCATACTTAGCCAACTTTGTTTTTGAAAATAAAATATGAGTAGGAATTTTGATGGTGTTATTTATTACACGTGTGAAGGTGTCAAGAGAAATTTATCATATGGGTTTGTTCACTTTTGATCCTAGTTAATTTGTGCCTAATTTTAGATCACGTGATGAAGCACATAAAAAGATATGCTTGTTCAAAGTTGGCTTCCCAAGTAAGTTTTTGACATAGTTAGCTTTGTGATAGAAGATTTTGAGAAGATTTTTTAATGACATTATATCTTACACATGCAAAGGATTTAGGAATAATGTGTCACATGGTTGGATTCTCCTTTGTGAGGAGATCATCTGGTCCAAATTTGAGATCATGCATCGAAGTGAAAAAGAATATATTAATGTTCAAAAATGGCTACTTAGAGATATTGAAAAGGTCCCCATACTTTGTCATTTCTATAAATGTTAAAGTTAGAGCAAGATCAATGGTGTGCATTACTATAAGAAGTCAAGAAGCAATGAGATGAAGATAGGTGCATGATGTTTAATGACTAAGCAAAGGTATAGGATAATGATATAGTGGTGAGCAGGTGTTCATATAGATTAATCAAACAATGAGCCTTGATTGCTAAAGCCCTAACTAATCTACAAAGATTGATGAAGTGTATTGAGTCAAAGTTTCTAGACTACATGAGATGAGGTCAACTGTCAGATTTTTAAAATTTATCTTTGGTAAACTATATGTTAAAGTTTAGACAAGATTAATGGAGTGAGATTGATCTAAAGCTAAGAGGATATGAGATGTGAGCATTGTGTTTGAAGGTTAACTATGATCGTTGCCATTCAAATTTTTGAATTTAAAATAGGGAAAAACTAGAGCTCTATATTTTCCCATATATTTTGATATAAGTCAAATTTATTGGTGCTATAAAAAAAAGATAAAGAGGACTCCATGGTGCATCTAATGCATTGAATTTAAAGATCTAGAAGTGTGTACAGTCAAAGATATTAATATTTAAATTTGATTATTTGTTCAGACATGGACTGTAACTGACTTGAGAAGTTTTCTAGAGCTCATTTTGACATTATTTTGATATATCTTGATGAATCGACTATTGAGGAGTATTGTAGACTTCATGAGGATTCTATGTGAGTATTTTTTTAATTAAAAATCTCACTTTATTATATAAAAAAAATTTACAAAATAAAATACAACTATTGATACAAAAAGATGGGTATAAAAGCCACACCCCAAAATCACATCGAGCTAAAAAATCCTTATGAAAGAAACAAAAGCAACTAGACGGCCATACTGGCTAGAAATTCTAACACATGTGTACCAACAACCAAAGAAGGATAAAGCACAAATTAATAAATAATTAAGCAGTAATAGAAAACATGGAAGTAGGTGGTGGAGTTGGTAGTGGGTCCTAAGGGTTTGTGAGTATTTTGGAGGTGTGATAAATCTAAGAAGTTGATTGTATGTTTGATAATGGTTTTCTTGTGCAATAGGTATCTATTTGAGTTGATTGAGCATATACAGAGGTGAGAAAATGTGACTTTAATCATTTAAGGATGTCCTACAGAACATAAGGAGTGGAATTGTATATTTGTAAGTGGTCATGTGTTCTTGATTTGGTCATATATGTATCAAAAAGGTGAATGGGTCTCCATAGGACCTATAAGTGACTTAGACCTATTTTGAAATGGGAGTGTGCTTAAGTGTGACCCATATGAGATGCCTTAAGTGTGAAGGCATGTTTTGTGGCTGATAAATAAATATTGTGATCTTATTAATTCATGATTTCTATATATATATATATATATATATATATAGTGAAACTAAATGTTTTGGTTTTTAGACTTGGAAGCGAGAGACTTAGGAGAGATTTGTGAGAGGCTTATGTGTGTGTTTTGTGGAGCAAAGGATAAGTAGTTTTCCTATTTGTTGACTTAATATGAAGAACAATTTTTTTATTGTGTATGACCTATATTTCATGTTTTTTTATGTTAGAATAGTGCTCTTGAAATTTGAGGATATGTAAAGAGGTATGAATGTGCATATGAGGATAGTTTGAGTGAGGAAGGAGAGTGATTATGACATGCCTATGTGAGAGGCCTATTTGAAATAGAAAGAGAGTTTGTGTAGGGGTTAGAAAATAGAGATCAATCATCAGGCGTTGAAGACATCAACTCTAAGGTGGAAGTGTTATTTTGAATGAGGGTTTAAAGGACTTGATATTCCTTAAGGTTAGTTACTCCTTGTGAAATAGGGTTTCACTAAAGACCTTTGGTTAAAAGGACTTGATCAAGGTTGTAGTTCAGAAGAAATTAACCAAAGGTTCTTGATTAGAAGGTCTTGATTAGTCTCTTGATTGTGATCATCTTATAGCATAGTAGTCCATGTGTTTGTAGCTTGAGAGTATGTTTTATTCCCCAATAGGGTTTCACACATAGATCTTGTTTTATGTATATGATCTTGATTTATGTTCATTATTCACTACTATGAATGATTTGTATGCTTCATGAATGATTGTATTGATTGCTTAAATATTTGTAAGGATTTGGAAATTGAGTTGAACTGTTTACCACAACTGATTCACCCCCTCTTTTAGTGGATTATACCTATAATAACTGGCATTGGAGTGAGGTCTTTTGGTAAAATATTGATAGCTTGAAGGTGATCCAAGGTACAATGGCTAGTCAAAATGTGTAAGGTGGTTTCTCTACTAAGCAAGCACAGATTTTCAATTGATCCAATTATGAATTTTGGAGTACTAGGATGAAGATATACATTATGTCCCTAGGGTTTGATGTATGTCAATCTATTCTGGATGGTTATATTGATCATGCTATTCTTCCATCTAGTGTTGTAGACAAGAAGTTTTTTGAGATCAATTCCAAAGCAATGAATGCCATCACTTGTGGTCTTACAGAGACTGAGCTCACCAAAGTAATCCACTGCACATCTAATAAGAAAATATGGGATAAATTAAAGGATATCTTTGAAGGATATTCAAAGGTTGATCTTGCTAAGATACATACTCACAAAAGGTCATTTTAAAGTCTCAAGATGAATAGAGAAGATAGTATGGCATCCATTTTGCAAAGAGTTGATGAGATTGTGAACATCATCAGAGTTCTTGGAGAGAATATTGAAGAGACTACTCTTGTTCAAAAGGTATTAAGGTCTTTATCCCCTAAGTATGATCTAAAATTATCTGCTATATAAGAGAGTCATGATCTTACTCAGTTGAAGATGGATCAATTACATGTCACCTTTACGACTTATGAGATAAGGAAGAATGATCATATACCTCCAAAGAAGGAAGAAACTTTCAAGACTGAAATGAAGATAAAAAATAAGTTCTAAGTAAGAAACTCAAGGAGGATGACATTCTTGATATAGATGAGAATGAACTTATTACTTTGATTTTAAGGAAATTGAGAACAGGTTTAGGCAAGTATAAAGGTAAGGTAGCACTCAAATGCTTCAGTTGTGGTCACATAACACATTTTGATAATAAGTGACCTCATCAGTATAATAAGGATGATGATGAAGAGCATGATCAAGGTCATGATGATGACAAGAGATCTTTTAGGTTTGATAAAATAAAAAAGGGATTTAGAAGGTTTGACAATAAGAAGAAGTGCTTCAAGGATAATAAGAGTCCCTACACCAAAGAAGATAGCAGCTCATCAGATGAGAATGAAGATAGTGACTTAGAATATGATCATGAAGATGATGGTCCTACTAAAAATGAATATTTATTAATGCTAAGGAAGGAATTTATTCACATTATATGGATTCTATTTAGATTGACTCAAATAATGATGAATATGAGGTAGATGGTGAGACTATATTGATGCATGCTCTTGAATAACTAAAGATTGAAAAGAAGATCAATAAAAATATGAAATCTAAACTCAAAGACTATGAGGAGAAATTTGGTGTGTATGAGGTAAGAATGAATGAAGACACTAACGATCATGAAGATGTGATCAAACATATAATTTTTTAATTGGAAATTATATCTACAAGCTAAAAGCTAAAGAAGATTAATGTTCAAGGTATGTTTTTAACATTGAGTCTTTGAAATCTGAGTTAGAGAAGACATCTAGTAAGGTGAAGACATTTGTGAGATTTGAAAAGAGCTCATATGATCTAGAAAATATTATGAGTGGTCAAAATCATGATATTGATAGGATCAATATTGGATATGAATAAGAACTAAATATTTTAACTCAAGACAAAATGAAGACTAATGTGAACTAGGGAAATCATAATTTGAAGACAAATCATCAGATAAGGAATGAAGGTATTGGTAGATAAAGACAAATTAGATTAGTCATCCAAATGCCATGAGGTATGTAAGATTCAATGGTTACTAATATAAATGTAATAAATTTGGTCATAGGGCTAAAGAGTAAAAGAGACCTGCTATAAATGAGTTTGAATTAAACTATGATGGGGGTCATCAGTCAAAAGGTATGAATAGAGTTAAGTGATTTTATTTTTATGATGTAAGACACATTGAAAATTTCCATCAAAATAAGGTAAGGAAAGATATGTTTCTTACAAAAGGTATGGTATGATTCAATTGTGAACATAAAGGTCACATTGCTAGGTTCTACAATTAAAGGTCTACAAGTCATAAAAGGTTCAATCAGGATCCAAGAATGCAAGGAATAAGACAAGTTAATACATGGAAACCAAAGGTGATAAGTATGAGTCATGATGAGATTTAATTGTCCAAATAATCTATTTTCTATGGTGGATAATGTTTCTAAAGTTTAAGAGTCCCAAGAAGTCTCATTGTCTGCTCATGTTGAGAATGAAGAGACTAAGCTCAAGGAGAAGACCAAGGTGTTGGTTGAAGCTAGTTCTGAAGTATGTATGGATCCAAGTGAACATCTTGATATTATTGAACAAGTTCCTAGTGATAAGGATCCAAACTGAAAGGAAGATTATTTAGATGAAATGGTATGTCATGAATCTATGTTGTCTCCATGTATTGATAATCCAATCATAGAAGAAAAGGAGGATGTTGTAGTAGTTTAGGAAGTTATTTATCTAAAGCCAAAGAAGAAGAATAAGAAGAAATATAACATCAATTAAGTAAAGAGGAGAAGAATTATGAGGATTTGTTTTTTTTTTAGAGCATTGAGGTATAGAGGGTGTCTCTATCTATGCTTCTTAAGAGACTCCTTTCAAGTGAAGAAGAAGCAAGTGTTGTTGTGGTGTTTTTCAATTGGAACATTTTATAGGGTTAGATTGAAGATTCTCAGATGGAAAAGAAGGATTTGTGATTTGTTAAGGTAATATTTTTGCATAAAAAGGTCTGTTGAACTTATTCTATCATTCTCTAGGTGGTTTTGTGATTTCAAGGTATGTTGAAGTCAAAATTGAAGATTTTTGTTTGCTCTCGGATTTCCTAGTTTATGCTTATCAGTATGTAGGTCCTAGAATGGGTTATAGTAATTCAAGGTTACAAATGGTGTGAAAGCTCAAATATTGGTCCAGAAGTGTTTAATGGTTTTCTCCAAGTGTACAATAAGTTTTAGAGATGGATGTTGACTGGAAGGTGCTATGTTGACCTTGTTTGTTTTGAAATTCTAGGGTTTTGGGCTCTGCTAGAAAAGTGGTCTTATTTATTGAGGTCTAATGTTTCTTAATATGTTGAATGGGACAAATGGGTTCCTAAATCAATCTTCACATATATTTTAAGGTTTTTGGTTTTCAATTTATTCAATTTTTTATCAAATTAGAGGTCTAATTGGGTAGTAGGTTTATGAAGGAAGTATGTTGCAGAAGATGAGCTAGTTGTTTCAAATTGGTGTGCTCAAGGGGGAATATGATAATGCTCTAGATATGAATTTTTAGGTCTTAAAAATGTTTTTACTAAAAATTGTGGGATCTACAAGTTCCAAATAGGGCTACAAGGGTGCTAGACATGCCTAGTTTGAAGAAGAGTGCCTTTTGCTCAATTTTTTCAAAAGAAAAAAAGTATGTTTGTTTCAAGGAGATTTTTCAGGTTTGTTGAGATCATGTTTCATATTTGGTAAGTGGCATGAAGTTATATTGGTGGTCCTTGTGGTAGCTTGAGAAAGAAAGATTGCAAGCCTATGTGGTAGTTTCTCATGATGTATGAAGATCTAAAAATGCTCAAATGGTGAAATAACTCAAAAATATTAGGGGAAGTCCCTCTCAAATTTATTTTGGTAAGTTCCATCAGATTTCAATGTTATGTGTGTTCTTTCTTCATTAGTTTCAATTCTTTATTGAAGAGAGTGTTGACATGGAGCAAGAGGAAGTTGTCAAGATAAGCAAAAGTAAGCTCAAGGTAAGGGAGATTTTTTATCATATTTATATAATGGTCCTTTCCTATCTATGGTTTTTTAGGTCCTTAGGATTAGTTAGTTCCCACTTTGTCATTGTGTCAAATGGGGAGAAAGTTCCTCTTGTGGGAGTGCTTGAAGAGAGAGGTGAGCGGTATATTACTATATATGATGTTTATTGACATCAATAACAAAGGGGGACATTGTTGGAGAGTTTTTAGTGATGTCATGGTGATGTTGTGGAGGTTTCCTTGTGATTGGATGAAGTGCTTTGATATCCTGAGTAAAAATGACAAAGTGTGCAATATGTTTGTCCTAGTGTGTTTGAAGTTGGCTTGGTTGATCTTTAGTTTTGGCATAATTAGAGATATTCAAGGATGAGTGTGGTGATTGAAGAATGTGTAATAAGTTCCTAATATGTTATCTATGCTTTAAGATCTTCTGTGCATAAGTGGAATTCATCTGATTGTCCGTAGTTTTCTTTTAGAAAGTTTAGTCTAGTGGCAAAAAATCTGAGTAGGTAGCTTGATGACATCACCATTACCATGTGGGAATGAGTCAAGGGTAGTTGGTCATATGGTTGTGAAAAAATTAGTCCCTATTTGATGTGTACTAAATATCAAGTCATGAATTGAACTATGGTTAAAGATATGAGGGTGAAAAGTTGGCATCTTAGTTAGAATTCTTTATTTTTTTCATACTTAGCCAAATTTGCATGTGGATATAAAGAGTTGAGTAAGCATGCTGATGATGTCAGCATTTACATGCTTAAAGATGTCTGGACAAAATGGTCACATGGGTTTGTTCATTTTTATGCCTAGTTCTTATGCACCAAATTTTAGGTCATGTAATGTAGTGCATTAAAAGATATGTAAGTACAAAGTTGGGTTCCTAGATATTTTGACTATGTTTTCCCATACTTAGCCAATTTTGCAAAGTGGAAAGAAGAACCAAGTAAGAATTTTGATGGAGGAATAGCATGCACATGTGGATGTTTTAGGAGAAGGTGATCATATGAGTTTGATTATTTTTTAGCCTAGTTTATTTGCACTAAATTTTAGATCATATACTGAAGTGCATCAAAAGATATGTATATGCAAAGTTAGACTTCCATGTAGTTTGACTGTGTTTTTTCTATACTTAGCCAAATTTGCATGTGATAAGAAAAGTTGAGTATTCATTTTTATGGTATTATATATTTCATGTGTGAAGGTGTCAAGAGAAACTAGTCATATGGGTTTGTTCACTTTTGATCCTAGTTGATTTGTGCTTAATTTTAGATCATGTGATGAAGCATGTCAAAAGATATTCTTGTTCAAAGTTGGCCTCCCAAACAGGTTTTTGACATAGTTGGCTCTATGATAGAAGATTTTGAGAAGGTTTTTTAATGGTTTTATATCTCACACATGTGAAGCATTTAGGATCAAATATGTCACATGGTTGGATTCTTCTTTGTGAGGATATCATTTGGTCCAAATTTGAGATCATGTGTTGAAGCATAGAAGAAGTTATTAAGGTTAAAAAATGGCTACTCAGGCATATTGAAAGGGTCCACATACTTAGTCATTTTTTCATTTTTTCACATGTTAAAGTTTGAGTAAGATCAATGGTACATGTTGTTCCAAGAATTTAGTTAGCAGTAAGACGAGGACAAGTGCATGATCTTTAACGATTGATCAAAGGTATAGGAAAAGGGTTTAATAACAAATGGGTGTTCATATAGATTGATCGAATGGTGAGTGTTGATCGCTAAAGACCTAACTGATCCATAGAGATCAATAGATCACATTGATTTAAAGTTTCCAAATTACATGAGATGAGGTCAAATTTTAGATGTTTAACATTTGACTTTGGTAGACTATGTGTTAAATTTTTGACAAGATCAATGGATCAAGATTGATGCAAAGCTGAGAGGACATGAGATGCAAGTATTTTGTTCAAAGGTTAACTGTGATAGTTTCCATTCAAATTTTGTAATTTAACATAAGGGAAAAACTAGATCTCTATATTTTGTCTATATATTTTGATAAAATTTGAATTTATTGATGTTATAAAAAACAAAGATGAAGAGGACTCCATGGTTCATATAATGAATCTAATTTGAAGATCTAAAAGTGTGTATCATCAAAGATATTAGTCTTTAAATCTGAGCATGTGTTTGTACATGGACTATGAGTTACTCAAAAAGATTATTTGAGCTTTCTTTGATAGTTTTTTGATATATCTTGATGAATTGGCTATTGGGGAGTATTGTAGACTTTATGAGGATGCTCTATGAGTATTTTTGAGGTGTGATAATTCTATCTTAAGTATGAAAAATGCTTATGAATCTAACTATATGTTAAGTAATGGTGTTCCTATGTATAAGGTCTTGGTTTGAGTTGATTAAATATACATAAAGGTGAGCAAAGGTCACTATGATCATTTGAAGATGTCTTACGGGACATAAGGAGTGGACCTATGTATTTTCAAGTGGTCTTGTGTTCTTTATTTTCTCTAAGATGTATCAAAAAGGTGAATGGGTCTCCATAGGACTTAAAAGTGACTTAGGCATATTTTGAAAGGGGATTGTGCTTAAATGTGACCCATATGAGATGCCTTAAGGGTGAAGACATGTTTTATGGGCAACAAGGAAATATTGTGATATTGTTAATTCATGATTTCTCTATATATAGTAAAACCAAATGTGTTGGTTTATATACTTAGAAGCGAGAGACTTGGGAGAGATTTGTTAGAGGATTATGTGTGTGGTTTGTGGAGTAAAGGATAGGTAGTGTGCCTATTGGTTGATATTGAATGTGTATATGACATGTAGGTCATGTTTCTTATGTCATAATAGTTCTCTTACAATTTGAGGATATGTAAAGGGGTCTAAATGTGCATATGAGGACTATTTGAGTGAGGAAGGTGAGAGATTATGGTATGCCTATGTGAGAAGAATATTTGACATAGAAAGAGAGTTTATGTAGGGGTTAGAAAATAGAGATCGATCATCAAGTGTTGAAGACATCAACTCTAAAGTGGAAGTGTTCTTTTTAAGAAGGGTCTAAAGGGATTGATCTTCCTTAGGGGTAGTTACTCTTTGTGAAATAGGGTTTCACTAAAGACCTTGGTCAAAAGGACTTGATCAAGGTTATAGGTTAGAAGGACTTGATCAAAGGTTCTTAATCAGAAAGATTTGATCACTCTTTTGTCTGTGATCAACTTAGATGATAGTAGTCCATGTGTTTTTAGGCTTGAGAGTGGGTTTTATTTCCTAGGAGAGTTTCCCATGTAGATTTTGTGTTATGTATGTGATCTTGATTTATGTTCATTATTCACTACTATGAATGATTTGTATGCTTCATGATGATTGTATCGATTGTTTAAGTATTTGCAAATGTTTGGAAATTGAATTGGATTTTTTTCTACTACTGATTCACCCTCTCCTTAGTGGATTGTACCTCTAACATCATTAACAACATGCTTAAGGATTTTAAGGATATTTTTATTTGATGCATTTGCTTGACCATTACCTTGGGGATAGTATGGTGTGGACCATTTGTGTTTAATTTGGTATGCTTGGAAAAGGTCCTTGACATATTTATTTTTGAAATAATTTCCATTATATGATATAATGATATAAGGAATACCATAACATAAACTTATATGGTTCAAAACAAATTTATAAATCTATTTTCCAATTACATAGGTTAGAGTAATGGCTTCAACCCACTTAGTAAAGTACTAAGTGGCAATGATTATGTGCCTATGGGTATTGGAAGAGTTGGGATTGATTATTCTAATGAGACATAACCCACATGTGGAAAAACATGTAGTGGTAATGGGTTACAAGGGTCTGATAGACTATGGATTAGATCATAATGTTTTTGGCATGGAACACATTTATTGATATATTGGCATGAATCAATTTATGTAGTTGGCCAGTAGTATCTTATCTAAGAAGATTATTGGAAAAGACTATGACACTAATATGGAAACCAAAAATTGTTAGAGTTGGTTTTCATGTTTTCTAGGTTCTATAGATAGTTTTGACTATATCTTAGTTTATCATTTTGTAGATTTATCCCATATCAGTTAGTTTGACTTTCTTCTTGTTTGACCTTTCCTATATACGTAAATCTTCTCATTTGTAACATATAATATTTATTTTATGGATATTATATGATATTTCCTTTGTCTTTATATATCATCTTTGTAACTCTTACAATTCTTCTTGCGATATTTTTATTTTTAATGCTTCAGATCTTGGGCTTGGAATGATCTTAATGATGTTCCTTTCATGGTATCAAAGCTGGAGGTGTTACACCATCCATTTTATGAGTTTGTTGTTGCAAGGATTTTTCCATTTATAAAAATTGCTTATTAAAAAAGTGGAGGTAACTTGTATTGATCTTAGATATATTTATTTATTTTCATTTATCAACCATGTAGATCTTAGACGTTACCATTAAGTACTTATTTTGATAGACCCATGTTTAAGTTTATTTTGGAAGATTTTTAGGTAATTTGTGCATGATTTTTTATGGTTTTAGGCCATACATGCATCAAAATATAGATCTAAAAGCATAGGGTAATATCACTATAAGTTTTATTACCTATAAAATTTATTAGAATCTTCAGATATCAAGTTGTACAACCTTTCTACTTATAAACCTGCTCATTGGTCTACTAGAAGATAACTACCACCAAGTCAATTTTATCTCACCACAGATAGTATAAATATGATTTTTTAGATCTAAAACTTGTTTTAGTTATATAAAAGTCTTAAATTTATTACCATATAAGTTAGAGTCATTTTATAGAAGTTCGTACATCTCTTTTGGTAGATTGAACATTATCATATCAATCTATCTTCATCATCTAGATAGTTGGTCAGTTTTCTTCTAGTTTAACTCCATACGATATGTAATTTTAGATATGATTCTTGGAAAGGATATCATTTTAGGTATAATTTATTATTATAAAAAATAGGACCCATTTACACCAAGTTCTGATACCATGAAATCAATGTCAATAAAATTGTTCCAAGCCCAAGATTTGAAGCATTAACAATAAAAGAATCACAATAAGAGTTGTAAATTTGTAAATATTGTATGAAAAGACAAAGGCAATATCATATAATATCCATAGAATAAATTTTATATGTTACAAATGAGAAGCCTTGCATATATAGGCCAAGCTCAAGGGGCTTGTTTGAGACTGTAAAGAGACCTCCTAAGTTGACAAACAAGAGAAGAATCATGAACAAACCCAACATGATACTCCATATAGATTTCCTCATGCAAGTATCTTTGCAAGAAAGTAATCTTAATGCCCATGTGATATTTTGAATAAAATCAAGGAATTGCATTACAAGAAAAAAATCAATATTTTGAGCCAAAGTTAAACCCATCATCAGGATTGATGAAAAACATGAGAAATAATGGCCCTTACCAAACCTGTAAATAAGAATAAGCCAGAAAAAAAAAAGAATAGATGAGCCTAGGCTAAGACAAAATAAATGAGGGCAAGGAAGAAATTACATGGGAAACTATGGATGGGAATCATTTTTACTTTTTATGAGATGCATAATAGGTTTCCAATTAGAGCTAAGTTTCCATCCATCATCCCTATTTAGATTATTAGGGGTTTTCTCAATTTCAATTGATTCACTAATTCTTCTCTTCAAGAAAAAATATTTTTTGGCAATGCCATTTAATTTATCCATGCAAATATTATGGCCAATGGCTTGAGAATGTTATGCTAAGGTGGATTTATGAATATGATTATGAATGAGGTCAACACAATGATCCTTTAATTTGATCTATATAGAATTATTACTTTTCACTGCATAAAATTTACCACAACTATGAAGGATAGAGTATACTCCTTTGAAACAACTCAACATGTGAGGATATTTTGACTTATCAAGAATTATTATGATTATATTAAGTGGGGTAAAAGTAACTTTTATATTCTATTTCTTAGTGCCCATATGATATACTAGTGAACCTTTTAATGAAACAAGAGAAAGTACAAGGTGAACATGATCCATTTTGGAAATAAACATAAAATTATTAGAGTAGTCAATACCTTCAACCTACGATAATACATTTTTAACAAGACATGCCTTATACTTACCAATGGACCCATCAGCTGCATACTTCATGCAATAAATCCACTTGTACCTAACCAACTTTCTTCCCTTACAAAGAGTTACCAAATCCCAAGTGTGATTATTCATCAATGAAATATACTCATCTAACATCACATCATCCCACCCCTATATCTCATGATCATGTGAAAAATACTATGGATCCCCAAAGAATTCCTGATACAAAAGTCTAGCACCTATAGAATGTGCATGCTGATGTTGAGTAGGTCAAAGATCATGTATGAAAGTTACTACCTCATAAATTATAGTAGGATCCCACCTAGGCATAGCGGAAACATTAGTGTGAATATTATCCTCATCCTTTTTAACCTCCTCAGGAATCTCCTAAACTGGCTCCTCAAAGATTGAATCCTTGAGAGGAGGTGAATTATCAAAATAAGAAGAAGGCATCCAGAATAAGATGAAGAGTCATGAGGTGTGAAGTGTTCATCAAAACATATGTGTTTGAAAATGAACATCATGAGTATCAAGATATATAAGATGATAAGCTTTCATATTCTCGTAATACACTACAAAAATAAAAGGTTTGTTCTTTTTATCCAATGCTTTCCTTTTCTTATTTGGTATAAATGACTAAGTAAGGCTCCCAAACACTCAAAAAAATGAGACATCAGGCTTGGTTCTAGACCAAACCTCCTTTAAAGTTATATGCTCAAGTTTTTAATGTGGTGTTAAGAATTCTTTGGGAATCCACAATATTTTTCATAGGCTTATGGGATACAAGAGTGGGATGATGTGATGATAGATGAGTATTCTTCATTGATGAAGAATCACCCTTGGGATTTGGTCACTCTTCCTAATAGAAGAAATTTGGTTAGGTGAAATTAGATTTACCACATCAAATATGCAGTTGGTGGATCCATTGATAAGTATAAGGCACGCCTTATTACAAAGGGACTCTTGTAGGTTAAATGTATTGAATACTCTTAAGATTTTTACACCCATTTCTAGGATGGATTCTATTCACCTTGTACTTTCTCTTACTACATCACAGGGTTGGTTAGTATATCAAATAGATGCTAAGAGTGTTTTTTTGCATGGAAACTTGCATGATAAAATCTATATAGAACAGCCTCTTGGATTTGTTCATGACTCTTCTCTTGTTTTTCAACTTAGGAGGTCTCTTTATGGTCTCAAATAGGCCCTATGGGCTTAGTATGAGAAGATAGATTAATTTATTCTCTCTATTAGATTTTTTCACTACCACTATGATCTGATAATGTTTATTCAACATATTATGGAGGACATTGTTGTATTGGTCTTGTATTTGATGATCTACTTCTCACATACATCTCCTCATCTTAGATTTAGACTATTCAACATGCACTTTTAGCATAATTCGACATGATAGATATTGGTTTTTTACGTTTCTTCCTTAGTTTATAGATTTCACAATCAGATACAGGGACTTATTTGAGTTAGTAGAAGTATACCCTTGATCTTCTTCAATTTTTTGGCATGGTTGATTGTAAACCAAGTCCTCCTTTTCAATCTAGAATGACTCTCACTTCCACTTGTACTACTCCAATTTATGATCCTACATTGTATATTTAGATGGTTAAGAGTCTTATGTATTTGACCCATACTCACCCCAACATTTCATTTGTAGTTGGGCTTGTATCTAAGTTTGTAAATGACCCTCATGATAGTAATTGGTAGGCTGCCAAGAAGATTTTACAATATCTACAAAGCACTACTCATTTTGGATTACACTACACTAGGGGTTATACTTAGTTGGTTGGATATAGTGATTCAGATTGGGTAGAAACTATTGATGACAAGAATTTCACTTCTAGCTACATCTTTTGTCTTGGTTCTTCATCTATTTCTTGGTTGTGCAAAAAGTAGTAGGATATTTTAATTTCATCTATAGAGGCTAATTATAGGTCAAAAATTATAATAAGTTAGTGTATTATTTAGCTTTATCAGTTATTAACAAAGTTTAAATTCATTTAAGATTCATCCACTATACTTTGGTGTGAAAATCAAAGTGAAATTCACATATCTCACAACCTAGTTGAGCATCAACAAACTAAGAACATTGAGGTACATATGTACTTCATTCGTCAGCATAGTCAGGATGGATTTTTTTTATCTTAGAGTACATTATAACTTAGTAGCAGGTTGCAGACACCTTCATAAAGAATTTTGCATCACCTCATTTCTTTTAGTTTCTTGGCATGCTTGGGGTGTCATAAGTTGTCCTTGGGGTGTGTTTGTGAGAACATATTCCTTTTTCATTTCATGGATACATATTGTACATAAGTACCTCATCAGGGCTTGTTGCTAGCAATCATACTATGGATATGCCACTTTGTTTTTTGGCTATTTTATCCCCTAGATTCACTTAATGGGGGGTGTTGGTTATCATGTTCTCTAGGTTCTATAGATAGTTTTTATCTATTTCCTAGTTTATCCTTTTATGTATTTATTCACATTAGTTAGCTTGACTTACTTCTTGTTTGTCCTTGCCTATATATTCAAGGCTTCTCATTTGTAACATATAGAAGTTATTTTATGGATATTATATGATATTTACTTTATCTTTGCATATCATCTGTACAACTCTTACAACTCTTCTTGTGATGCTTTTGCTATTAATGCTTCATATCTTAGGTTCAGAATGATCTTGTTAATGTTACTTTCAAATATACCATTGTGGACTTATTTAATGACTAAATCTAGCTATTCATATTTTAAATACCATAATAAAGTTCCATCGTAACCCCTATGGTATAATGTATTTACAAGGATAGTAAAGAGAGAATTTCACTAGATGAAGGATTTCTTATTATTATGGGATAAGTTGGGAGGAATCACATTGTCTTGAAGGTATGTGTAGATATCATAGTATTAAGGGGAATTAGGACCAAAATCTCATAGACCATTTCAAATTTATGAGTATCATATGCTAGACACATCAATTTCTCAACAAAGAACTGATTATCAATATAATTTAGATGCATGTTCAAGAGTGAACCAATCATGGCATTGCCTCATTTTCCTTATTATTGATTCAAAAAACTTGATTTAATTGTATAAATTGAAAACATTGTTTAAGACTATCAACCATCCATATATAAGGAATTATATTATAATATTTAGCTTAGTATTATTTATTTAAGTGTTTGATGATTAGCCATAAATCCCTAAAAAGCAGGAGACATTGGATATTCCATTGAATTGCAAGCTTGAGACTAGAAAACAGAGATTCATATTATGCTATATTATTGGTACAAGGGAATCCTTTCTAAAATGCTTTCAGAATGAGATCATGATGTAGAGTGATGATAAAAATATCTTCCCTAAGAAATTACTTGTGAAAGACCCATCAAATTACAATCACCACTCTAATGATTCATATAAGGAAAAATAATAAATTCATCTAAAAAATCCATATTTAGAGGGTTGATATATGTTAATGGTGTTTCTTCTAAGGTATTTGTAATTAATTATCCTTTTATATCTTTTTGTTTAGCATAATATATATTAAACTCACTTAGGAACATGACCACTTAGCTATTCTCCTTGTTAAAGCTGATTTGGAAAGGAAATACTTAGGTGGATCAAATTTTGTAATGATTTTGGTTTGATTATTGAGCATGTAATGGTAAATTTTTTGGGAAGCAAAAACAACTGCTAGACATGTTTTTTATATGAAAAAATTCTTTAGTTGATAAGATACCAAGGTTTTACTTAGATATTACATTGCTATTTCTATCCCTTGTTCATCATGTTGTGCCAATCATGCCCCAAATGCATGTTGTGTTTCTAAAATATACAACAATATTTATTTCTTTGGAGTTGGTGGCACTAGAATTGGTGGATTTTCTAGACACTGTTTAATATTTTCAAATGCTTGTTTACATTCCTCATTTTAGTGAAAATCAATGTTTTTTTTTTGAATAAAAGTGAAGGTATGACATATGTTTACAAGCTATGATATGAATCTACAAATTAATTGAATGTTAACTTGAAAAATATGAAATTACCTGAGATTTATTTATGGAGTCATTTATTTGATAACTATGAGCTTTATATGATCCAATTTTATACCTCTTTGTGATATAATAAATCCTAAGAGATTATCCAAAGTAACCCTAAACACACATTTATTTAGATTGAGATGAACCTTATAATCCCTCAACCATTCAATTTTTTTCATACTATCATGGGATGATTTGATGTAGTTATATATTTTTCCAAATTATCATCTACATAGTCTTCAACGATACCACGAAGCGTATAATGAAAGATAACCATCATTACATGTTGATAGGTGGCGTTAACAATATCAACACTAAATGCCATTACTTGATAACAAAACATGATCCAAGGTGTGATAAATGATGTATTATGTTGGTATCTGGGAGTTATTTTTATTTGATTATACCATGAAAAACCATCCATTAAGGACAACATCCCATGACCTATTATGGAATTAATAATTGCTAAGGTGTGGAGCCTAAAAGCTTCACCAAGGAGCAGATTGCAGAGTTGCAGTAGTTACACAGTCACCGACGTCGGTCAAGAGTGACCAACGTCAGTCAGGAGCAGTTGAAGAGACATCGGCGTTGGCAGGGATCGGTCGATGTCGGTCACAAGCAAGCAGGTAGGAACCGGTGTCGGTTACCTGTGCGTCCAGAAAGATATTTTTGTGGACAGAACTGAGTGTTTGCATGATGAGATTAAGTTGTAGTCTTAAGTCCGCGTCTCTATTATTAGTAAGACTATTTTTAGAGCCCTTATTCAAGAGGCTTAACTGTTGGTTGTATATGCATGCTCAAGTTTCCTAATTCTATATTAGGATAGATCTTCTTAGCTTATTGTAGTGTATTGGTATGTTGAAAGAATAGTATAGAATTGTATAGGTGAATCAATCCAGGTTGTTGGAGTTGATTGTACTTGAGAGAGAGCTCTTGAGGGAAAGAGATCTAGAGAGAGATCTGTACATTTGAGAGAGGTGTGGAAGAAAGAAGTTTCTTTAATTATATTCCTTCTGTAAAGAGTTTAATACAAGTTTTCAGGGTGGTTTCTTGTATCTCTTGTTCTTTGCTATTTATCATTCTAGTTGCTTATCTATGTGATTTAATTCCGTAGTTTATTGCTTTCATAAGTGTAATCAAATTTTTGGTTGATCCCCAACAAGTGGTATCAGAGCAAGGTTGTTGGCTCATAGCTTGATACCAACAAGTGGTATCAGAGCTTGGTTGTAAGTTTTAGAGCTTGATATCCAACAAGTGGTATCAGAGCTCAGGTTCAATAACAGGTGGTTCAGATCTGTGTAGTGTGTATTGATTACAGGTTACTCACAGGGGTTTCTGCAGGGATTTCTATTTGAGTGGGAGAAGCAATGGCAGAAGAAAGTAAATTGAGAATGGAGAAGTTAAATGGCAAAAATTATCAACATTGGAGAATGCAGATAGAGGATTATCTATATCAGAAAGATCTATACTTACCGTTAGGTGGGATTGCAAAGAAGCCCATAGACATGGATGATGAAGAATCGGAAGTTCTTGATAGAAAGGCTCCGGGGTCTATAAGACTGAGTCTAGCATCTACTATGATATCTAATTTATCACAGGCAAAGTCTACGGTAGAGTTAATGACTACTTTAGCAAATTTGTATGAAAAACCCTCAGCTTCTAATAAGGTATATCTTATGAAGAAGTTATTTAATTTGTGTATGCAGGAATGTGGATCTATATCTAATCATCTGAATGATTTCCATGGAATTGTAAATCAATTAAGTTTAGTCAATATTGTGTTTGATGATGAAATTAAATCTCTTTTAATATTATGTTATTTGCCTGAAAGCTGGCATAGCTTAGTAATGGCAGTTAGTATTACTGCATCTGCATCAAATATTTTAAAAGTAGAGGATGTTGTTAGTGTTATCTTGAATGAGGAAATTCGTAGGAAAAGCATAGAGGAAACATCAGGGAATGCTTTAAGTTTTGAGAGTAGGGGAAGGCAAAAAGAGAAGAGCAAGAAAGGGTTATCAAGATCTAAGTCTAAGGTGAGAGGTAGATCCAAATCCAGAAATGGCAGGAAGCCACAATGCTGGAATTGTGGAAAGATGGGGCACATAAGCAGAGATTGCTGGTCAAAGCCTAAGGAGGACAATCAGCACGAAGGAAAAGAAGAAGCAAAGGTTGCAGGTATTGCATAAGATGCTTTAATATTCTCTTTGCATAATAATATAGAATCTTGGGTTTTAGATTCTGGTGCATCTTTTCATGCTACCCATAATAGAGAATATTTTAGTGACTATATCCATGGAGATTTTGGAATAGTGTATTTAGGGGATGATGAGCCTTGTAAAATTATTGGCAAAGGTAAAGTGTAGCTGAAAATGCAGAATGGCAACACATGGGTGTTGAGAGATGTTATGCATGTTCCTAGCTTGAAGAGGAATTTGATTTATGCAGGAAAGTTAGGGGATGAGGGTTGTATAGTAACTCTCACAGCTGAATCTTAGAAGGTGACCAAGGGTGCACTTGTTATGGCCAGAGGTAAGAGAGTAGGTACTCTCTATTTATGTAATTGTGTTACTAACAATTCTCCTTCTGTATTATCTACTTCAGATGTGGATGCAAAATTGTGGCACTCAAGGCTTGGCCACATGAGTGAGAAGGGAATGTCTATTCTTAAGTCAAGAGCTAAGCTTTCAGATTTGAAAAGCATAGATTTGGATTTTTGTGAGCACTGTGTTTTTGGAAAATAGAAGAGAGTTAGTTTTCTCAAGACTGGGTCAACAAAGAAGAAGCATAAGTTTCAGCTTGTTCACACAGACGTGTGGGGACTAGCTCAGGTAGCTTCTATTAGAGGATCACAGTACTATGTTTCGTTCATAGATGATGCTACAAGAAAGGTATGGATCTATTGTATTAAGAAGAAATTTGATGTATTTGAGACTTTTAAGATTTGGAAAGCTATGGTTGAGAATGAAATAGGTAGAAGATTGAAGTGCCTGAGATCTGACAATGGTGGTGAGTTCTACAGTTATAAGTTCAACTAGTATTATTATATGCATGGGATCCGTAGGCAAAGGATGGTTCCAAGGACACCTCAGTAGAATGGAATTGCTAAAAGGATGAATAGAAAAATCATGGAGCGTACAAGGTGTATGAGACTGCATGCTGGTTTACCCTTAGAGTTTTAGGCAGAAGCTGTTGACACTGTAGTGTACCTGATTAAGAGAGGACCCTCTACAGCTGTGGATGGTGGAATTCCAGAAGAGGCATGGACAGGTAAAAAGGTTGATCTCTCTTTTCTCAAAGTTTTTAGTTGTGAAGCCTTTGTGCACATTGATAATGAAAATAGAAAGAAGCTGGATGCTAAGTCTATGAGGTGCACGTTTATTGGCTATGGCTCAGATGATTTTGGTTTTAGATTTTGGAATCTAGGAACTAACAAGGTAATTAGGAGCCGTGATGTTGTTTTCAATGAAAAAGTGATGTATAGTGATTAGTTGAAGAAGCTGAATCAATCTAGGTAGAGCAATGGAGAATTGGACGAGGTGACGGTCCAAAATGAGCTCGTGGGAAGAAGAAATAATCACTTGCAGGAAAACACAGAGACCGACGTCGGCAAGGCAGGAACTGACGTTGGTAGAACAGAAACTGATGTCAGTCATACAGAGACTGACGTCGATAGGAAAGGCTCCGACGTTGATCAGGTAGAACCGGCGTCGGCCAATAACAGGCCTGGAAGTGACCGAGGTCGGTCACTGTCAGAGAATCTGGGTGGACAGTGTGTTGTGAGCGAGTCTCAGACACCCATCAGGAGGTCAGAAAGGGTAAGTAAGCCTCCAATTAGATATTCCTCTTCATTATTCTATTTATTGCTATTGTTAACTGATGGTGGAGAACTAGAGAGTTTTCAAGAAGCAATATAGGTGGAGTCCAAGAGTCAATGGGAGCATGGCATGGTTGAGGAAATGGAGTCCTTGAAAGAGAACCAAACATGGGATTTGGTTGAGTTGCCAGCTGGTAAGAGGACACTGAAGAACAGATGGACCTACAGGTTGAAGGAAGGTGAGAATGGACAGATGAGACATAAGGCCAGGTTGGTAGTGAAAGGATTTGCACAAAAGCTAGGTATTGATTTTGGTCTAATTTTTTCTCCTGTTGTTAAAATAACTTCTATACAGATTGTACTATCTTTAGTTGCTATTGAGGATTTGCATCTTGAGAAGCTAGATGTTAAGACAACATTTCTTCATGGAGATTTGGGTGAGGAAATATATATGGAACAGCCAAAAGGATTTGAGGTCAAAGGTAAGGAGAAGTTAGTGTGTAGATTGAAGAAAAGCTTGTATGGCCTCAAGCAAGCTCCTAGACAGTGGTATTTGAGATTTGACAGGTTTATGACTAAGCATGGCTACATTAGTTGTCAATCTGACCATTGTGTGTATTTTAAGAGATTGGATAATGGTAGATATATTATTCTATTGTTGTATGTAGATGATATGCTGGTTGTAGGATCACACATGCAGGATATCTCTGAGCTTAAGGTGAAATTAGCTCAAACATTTGCCATGAAGGATTTGGGAGCAGCAAAGAAAATCCTTGGCATGAGCATTAAGAGAGATAGGAAAAATCACAGGTTGATTTTGTCTCAAGAGGATTATGTGAAAAAGGTGTTGAAACGGTTCAATATGAAGGATGTTAAACTGGTAAGCACACCTTTGGCTGGACATTTTATGTTGAGTAAAGAACAATGTCCTAATTCACATGATGAGGTAGAGTACATGAGTAAAGTTCCATATTCTTCTGCAGTAGGGAGTTTAATGTATGCAATGGTGTGTACTAGACTGGATATTGCCCAAGCAGTGGGAGTTGTAAGCAAGTATATGGCCAATCCAGGAAAGGAACATTGGAAAGCAGTTTAATGGATCCGTAGATATCTGAGAGGAACCAGCAGTAGGCATTTGTGCTATGGAGGTTCAGATACTTCTCTACATGGTTATGTAGATTCAGATATGGCAGGTGATTTGGATGGCAGGATGAGCACCACAGGATATGTTTTCACTATTGGTGGAACGACGGTTAGCTGGATATCAAAGTTGCAGAAGGTTGTTGCCTTATCAACTACAGAAGCAGAGTATATTTTAGCCACAGAGGCTAGCAAAGAGATGATATGGATGACACAGTTCATGAAAGAGCTTGAAAAGGAGCAAGAGAGTTGCAGATTGTATAGTGACAGTCAGAGTGCAATTCATTTGGCTAAGAATTCAGCCTTTCATTCAAGAACAAAGCATATACAACTTAGGTACCACTTCATAAGATAGGTATTGGAAGATGGTGAGTTGAAGCTGGAGAAGATCCATATAGATAAGAATCCTACTGATATGTTAACCAAGCCGGTTACAAAGGAGAAGTTGAATCTTCATTCAACTTCTATTGGTCTTCATGATTGAGTTGAAGATAGAGGAGCTAGAAGATGTTGCTGTACAGGTACTGGTGCAGCTGTTTATCTCCAAGTGGGAGATTGTTAAGGTGTGGAGCCTAAAAGCTTGACCAAGGAGCGGATTGCAGAGTTGCAATAGTTACACAGTCACCAGCATCGGTCAGGAGCGACTGACGTCAGTCAGGAGCAGTTGAAGAGACGCCGGCATCGGCAGGGATCGGCTAACGTCGGTCACAGGCAAGCAGGCAAGAATCAGCGTCGGTTACCTATGCGTCCAGAAAGCTATTTTTGTGGACAGAACCAAGTGTTTGCATGATGAGATTAAGTTGTAGTCTTAAGTCCGCATCTCTATTATTAGTAAGACTATTTTTAGAGCCCTTGTTCAAGAGGCTTAACTGTTGGTTGTATATGCATGCTCAAGTTTCCTAATTCTATATTAGGATAGTTCTTCTTAGCTTATTGTAGTATATTGGTATGTTGAAAGAATAGTACAAAATTGTATAGGTGAATCAGTCCAAGTTGTTGGAGTTGATTGTACTTGAGAGAGAGAGCTCTTGAGGGAAAGAGATCTAGAGAGAGATCTGTACATCTGAGAGAGGTGTGGAAGAAAGAAGTTTCTTCAATTTTATTCCTTCTATAAAGAGTTTAATACAAGTTTTCAGGGTGGTTTCTTGTATCTCTTGTTCTTTGCTATTTATCATTCTAGTTACTTATCTATCTGATTTAATTTCAAGGTTTATTGCTTTCATAAGTGTAATCAAATTGTTGGTTGATCCCCAACAACAATCATGTTTATTTTTGGTTAAAATAAGTCATCTTCATGACATGCTTCATTGATATCCAAAAACATTATGTAAACTATGATACCTGATGTTTCTTAGTGATTGGTACTATATTTGATATCCACTTTGAGTAGTCTACTGGTCGTATGAATCCAACTTCTAACTATTTTTGCATTTCCTCCTTCACAAGTAGTGTAGCTTTTAGATGCATTTTTCTGACTATCTATTTGACTAGCTTTGCATATTTATGTACAACAAGGTGATGAACAACTAGAGAAGGATATAACCCTGACATGTCTACAAATTATTATGCAAATACATCTAAGAATTACGTGAGGAGTATATTCAAAATGGACTATTCTTATTGAAACTTTATTGGAGGTGGAGGAAGATTAAGTTCTTTCTCAAGGTCTTGTTGATTTAAAATTTCTTTAGCTGATATTATAGAGGATGTTTTTCCATAGATCTCATTATTTTGTGAATGATTTGAGTTTAAAATCTCCCCAAAGCATGAAAAATTATCTAACATAATTAAAAACCCCTAGTTTTATTCTCCTAATGGGACATGATCTCTAACTCTAAAAAACGTAGGTATGGTCTCATCATTCTAAAAATGATCAAGTGAGGGTGATTATTTTTGGTACCATAGGATAAGCTATGGAAAGGTTAGTTCAAGGGTCAAACTGATGGTGTCATGAAATAGATTTGTGATGGATAGGTCCTCAAATTAGATACAAATGGAACTCATTTCAATGTCTAAAGAGTCTTCCTTAGATATGGTAGAAGAGTCACCATCATAATTGCATAAGCTCACACTAGGTGTTTTGAATCCAATACCTTGAAAGGCTTCATTTATTGTGGACATTATAGGCTCAATGAGACCTTATTCATGGAGACCAAGACATTTTCCTTTATAGCTCATGATATTGAAAATAATTGATTTAGGTATATGATATTGATTATTTTTGAAACATGTAGTAAATTCACCAACATAGAGCTGAGAGGATTTGGAATAATCAACATGTTATTCAAAAAGGAACCCACCTTCCATAAAAGAGGTTTTTCCAGATGTACAAACCACTTGTGTCTATTTTATATGATGGGGCTTACCATGATTATTAGGGGAAATATGATTTTTTACTATATAGTGGGCATAATGGATTTCATATTCTCCCATAGCCTTATCCATAATGGTGAATTGTATAGGGTAGAGGGATCAACAAAATTTTATGTAGATGGCTGACTTGTAGATGGATGACTTGTGGATGTAGAGGGTAACTCATCATGATTGATAGATATAAATATTTGGTAACTCCTTGATACGTTCAAAGGTATCTTTAGTAAATGGTAAATTATTGTAACTTTGATATCTCCCTTCAGATAGTTTTCAATTTTAAAAGAGTTTATGATCACTTAGAATACTAAATTCCATACCATTATGATAAAAATTTAAACATTGATAGAGGGTGGATGGAATGGAATTCATGGCATGGACCCATGAATGACCAAGGAGTAGGTTGTATGGGAGATTTAGATAAAGAACATGAATTAAGATTTATTGGATGACAATTGCCACCATGAATGAAAGATAAATAGTTCCCACTGACCAGTGCTCATTTTTATCATAAGACTTTATAGTAATGGTATTAGGCTCTAGTGGTACTATAGAATGTCCCAAATTATATATCAAACTTAATGTACATGTATTTAAGCATAACCCATTGTATATAAACACCCATTTTAATTTATGTATGGAAATACAAACTTTTATGTACAATGGAAAATCATGAGATGAACCCATGGGTGAAACATCTGAGTGGTCAAAATGACTTGATTATTGGAGGACAAGTGTCCTACAAGTGCTTTGAAGTTGGATATATTTTTGTCTTTTGGAACATTGAATTATTCTAAGGTTTTGTATAAAATGTCCTTGTAAGTGGGATATTTCTTAAAAAGGTCCAAAATGGAAAGTTGGGTTGGCATTTTCTCATGTTTCTCTATGATGTTATATTTTCATTCATGGGTAGCAAAGGGACACTTTCAATTGTAATATTTATACACTTCATGGTGATGGTGCAATCTTGGGATTTAATTTTAATAACAAAACAATGTGTTTGACTATATAATCAAAGGGATGAGTACCTTGGTTGACAGTGTTTGTTTGGTATTGAATTTGGTTTTACTTAGTACAACCTTTCTTATGCTTTGGGAATGGATATTGATATATCCATGGTTTTTATTATTGGAAGTTGATGCATGGTGCTTGAGTCTCATACAAGGATTGGTGGGATGACCTTTGATTTTTTTGGTAGTTTCAATATTCATTATCTCTATACCAATCAAGTTTTGGAGAGTTTTCATCAAAGTCTTAAGTTTTTATAAATGTGATCATGTTTGTGGTAACCAACATTCAAAAGGTTACTTCGAGTGGTTCTCTATAGGGAGTGAATGTTCATATTTGATTGTATTGTCAAAGTTGAATGTTATGTATGGTAATGTTTTTGATGGGCGGGGTGCTTTGTATTTGATTAACATCAGTTACACCATCCCCTACCACTTTTTTGTTCTTTGCATAAAACTTGTTTTTTCAATTTTGATTTTAATACATGCTATCTTGTTTGAATATTTTAATGGTACCTTTGGTAACTAGTGTTATTTCAATTTGAAACCATTTTTCTAATGGAGTTAAGAAGCTTAGACAATAAAACATGAGAAATGCCTTCCCCAAGTGGCCCTCCTCCAATATTGGTCCATTCAACATGTTTGTTCATAGATTTGGTGCTCCAAGTCTTCATTTACACTGTACCAGAAGCATCTCCATGCATCTCTCCTTGCACTAATGGATTTGGATCTTGATTTGATCAACATTGAAAGGATGAGTGAAGCTCTCTAGTGATATTTTTCATAGTTTATCTACACCAAAAGAGCATCTTGAATCTATTCCTACATAATAAAATTACACAAACTAAGCTTTAAGGTTATGGCCATGACTCACATATTTATAGATTTTCCAAAAGGAGGTAACTGATTTATGGCCCTCCATCTCAAGATAAAGATGGAGGGTCACAAATCCATTCAATTTTAGAGGGAAAATAAATAAATATGATAATCAATATTTGGAAGAATGCATCATTAATAAATCATGGGTAGCCTTAATATTCATATTTATCTCCATTAATTCTTTATGGATGACACCCCTATGATGATATCATGGGTGACATCATGGCCTATATATTTTGAATTATGAATTTCTAGTAATAGATATTCAATAAATTTCCATGGATTTATTACTTAATATCTTAATCAAATTTTCTTTGCTTAAATGATTTCACTTAGGCATTTTGTAATTCTTGGAAACTGGATATGTTTTTAATCAAATTAGTTGGAAATGTCAATTTACTTAGTCATAATTTGAGTGGAGTTGAATTAGAGGAAGGTTCTAATTAAGTACAGGTTAATACCCCATTTATGGAATTATATATGTAAATTTACATGTGCACATAACATGTGCAAACAAATTAGAGGATTTTAGTGGTCCAGAGTATCATTTTGCTTAGTTAAAATTTGAATCGACGTGAATTAGGAGAAGATAGGAATTCAATAAAATACATTACCTAAACTAGGGATAAATGGACATGAATTGGTGCATTTACATGACATGTGTAACCAAATTATATCATTTTGGTGAACTTGGTCCCATTTATGCATTAGTATAGAAAGTCATTCAAATTTTTAATCTTGGCACAACAATGATAGGATTTAGATGTCTACATTTTGACCCAATTTGAGAAGGTGTGTAAAGAAATTTTGTCAAAGTAATGTATTTTCAAAGAATAAAAAGGTTACTTAAAATTATCATAATTAGAATAAAATTATCTCCCTCTTTCTATTAAATTCTACATGACTTGCAAAAAAATGAGGTTACGAAAATGACCCAAACAATTTTGGGTGACCAATGATGCCCCCTTGAGGGGAGAATGGAATTTTTTTTTATGGGATGGAAATTGATTAGAATAAATAAACACATAATTTAGTGAGATAAATCAAAAAATAGAATAATTAGGATAAAATGCCTCAAAAATGGATAGACGAGGCTAAACATAGTCTCTTATGAAGAACCAAGGCAACAATAAGTCCATGAGGGGAGATTGAATTAGAATATATAAATTGATGTGTATTTGATTTACATGATTATGATATGATAATGTATGGTAACATTAAGATACACATGTCCTTAATTATCATGTTGATGGCTGATTTATCCCTATTTTTGGTTTATGCATGACTAGATACTAGAGTTTGATTTAGGAGTTTCACATCTTGAATCAATATAGAAGTATCCATAGATTTTGGGTAAATGTATAGTCAACATAAATTGATACATAAGTTACGATATTCACATCCTAAATTAGCAAAGAGATTAATGCTTTCTTCTTATGGTTGGCTCATGATTGGAGGATGATAATCTAGTTAGGTAGAGGATATGTGGGATGGTGATATTAGAGATGTACATTATGCACTACATTGAATTGTAAGACCAAGGCACTTAGTGTTTAATATGGAAAATTAAATTATGCATCATAAGTATGAACAACTTATAATAACATTAGAGTTCAAATTATGAGTGTATCGATTCAAATGTGAATCCTTACAACTCAAAATAATGATATAAATAATAAAATATATGTTGTAAATGTTTACATTTGAGCTGAAAACAAAAAGAAATACCCAAAAAATATAATATAAAAATTAACCAACTCAAGAACAAGATATCAATTATCAAGACTTAAGTGGAAATGAGAATATAAAAAACACAAACAAGCAATAAAATAATCTAAATACATAAGAAATAACTCGAGACCAAGTTAAGGAAAGACTCAAGTGGTTTTCAAAATGTATGTAGACATGACATTCAAAATAAATAAGCATAAAAACCTATAAAAAAAACACATAGATCACAATGCAAAGAGGATAAAGATACTCCATTTAAGCAATCAATAATTATGCATGTATAATGAATAAGATGTTATGCTTGGAATATAAATAGGTTGTCAAAGTAGGGGGAATCGAAGAATAAGGAATGGGTGGTCGAGATGACTCCAAATGCACTAGGAAATTAGACACTACCTACATAGTCCTACGAACATGAGTTCTAACATGGACTTTAGGCCAAATGTAGTTCTTCTAGGAATCAGGATAGAATAAATGTGATGATAAGTAGAGATAAATTGATTAATAGATGAAAAATAAGAATGGGCTCACAAAATGGAGAGAGCTTAAGGTTACATAATCACTCTTAAAATGATGAGAACATAAAGGCACAAGTTACAATAACATGAAAACAAGAAAGGTTGAGCTGCCCCATACATCAAAGCACTACATATGTAGTTCAGGTGGAACTTATGTTGATGTAATTCTCCCAAAAATGGGAGTGTTATGAAAGAATATAAATTATGAACATAATAAAGGGAAACCCACCTAAAAGATAACATGGAATTATAACTCTCATGGAGATTTTAAGCCCACCTTCACTAACTAAGAATGTTTTTGGGTTTTTAGAAATAAGGAAAGTAAAAAAATATGTTAAAAGGTACAAGGAACCACCCATCCAAGGAGTAACATCCTTAGATGGGGATTCAAACAATGAACCATATATCAAAGGACCTTGGTCTTTAAGTAGAGGATCAAGTGATAATTAAACTGGATACAATGGTGCTCCTATGAAGTAACATCATAATTTTAGGTCTAGGGGAATACCATGTAGCAAAAAAAAGGAATAATTAGAAAAAAATATCAAGGAACTACCAAACAGGTAAAACCATATGTCAAGATGCCCTAAGAAACTGGCTAAGAAAATATGTTACTAATACTAATGATGATTTTGATGCTAATCACTCAGCACTACCTATGAATTATTCATTGAAACTATTTACATACTTTTTTCATAATCAAGATCATGATTGGTAATAGGATTACAATAACACAAAAAAATAGGTAACAAAAAATAGGAATGGTCTAGGTAGCAAAATTCTTGTTCTAATAGAATTAGAACGGTCCAGACAATAAATAAAATGGTCTAGGTAATAAATAGAATGGTCCATGTAATCAAAATAATGGTCTAGGTAAAAAATAGGAATGGTCTAGGAAACAAACAAAACAGTCTAGGTAACAATATAATGGGTGCCCCCAATCAAGGGATTTTATAAGCAATGGAACATAATAAAATTCAAGCATGGAAATGTTTTATGTGCATTATGTTCATGGGTTATTTGAGATCTTATCCCTCTTGATTATATGGTTTATATGACCTTGAACTATAATTTGTAGTGACCAAAAATGGACCCAACCAATTGCCTTCAAACATTCATTTCTTTTTACACTCAATGTTGGTGTTCTTCTGATTTTATTTCAGGACCAAGTCACCAAATTGAAATTCTCAAGGAAGAACATGTTTTTTATAGCTAGGTTATAGCCTATTTTGATAATATTACAAATGGTGTAAGATGTTCCAATGCTTTTCATCTAGAATCTCCAGCTCTTGCAATCTAGAAACTTTGTATTCTTCATCATCAATAATATCATGTAGTGAGATGTGAAACAAAGGCAACTTGATCTCAATGGGAATAATAGCCTATAAACCATAGAATAAGGAGTATGATGTAGTTCTTGTGGGGTTTTGATGAATATTTTGATAATCCCAAAGGGTATGGAACAATTTAAAGTCCTAATCATGACCAATGCCATTAGAAATCTTCTTAAGAATTGAAATAATGGGCTTGTTAGATGCCTCAAATTGACCAATGTTTTATGGGTTATTTGGTGTGGAATGTTTATATTTGATCTTGAATAGGTGATATAGGTATTTAACATATTTATTCTTGAAATAACCACCATTATCAGAGATGATTTTGGTGGGGAAGCCATAGTGGCATATGATATGAAAATAAATGAACTTGGATATCTACTTGCCATTATATAAGTGAGGGGTATAGCCTCTATAAAATTTGTGAAATAATCTATAATAGTAAGGATGTGCTTGTGGCCATCAAAGGAATAGGGTTTATTTAATGATTATGATTATGAGTTTCACATATTTAATATTGAATAGTCCAAATAATAATCTACGAATTGATATTGTATTTGAGATTATAATTTGATTATACATAGATTACATATATAGCCACAAAAATCTCATGTAACTTTCATCCCTTTATTTTTTCACAAACCCATATCTTTAATATCTACTTGAGTTATCAAATCACATAGCTATTCATCTAACCATTACAATATTATTTGAGCACTAAATCATTTTCCTAGTATTCCCCCCTTAGTGCAAACATGTAGGAAAACATTATTCTATACTACAACTACTAACAAATTCAAATGATGGTTTTTCACTCAGTTAACCACCAACCTACAAACAACTAGGATGGTTTTACACTTGACTTACCACCAACCTAAAAACAAACAAGATGGTTTTACATGTGGTTAAATAACAACCATACACATCATGATGTTACAGTACTCTATTAGTTCTGATCACTATTTTACCTCAAGGGGAAATACAAAGAAAGAAGCTCACTTATAACAATACTTAAATATGTATGATCTATCTGTTCTGTATAAAGTAAACACATAACTAAAAAACAAGACATAAATCCATTATGTGGTCCCATCATTTGTAGCTGATGAGAGGATGCAAAAACACCTCCAACCTCTTATGTCCTCCATCTTAATATTCAATGATGTTCACTTAATACAAGTTCTTAGAATTATAACTGTTATCATCATTTGTTGGTTCTTCATTTATTGGTTCTTCCTCACTAGATGGTTCTTTTTCATTGACCACATTTGTTTCATTTATTTTAAGCTTTCAGTTTATCATATCATTATCTTGAATCATAAAAAACTAGGATGTGCACCCCTTTTTAATGCAATAGAAACATTCAACTTCTTTGTTTTTGTTAATTTTTTGTGATTTTTTGAGTATGTTATAATTTATACTTCAACATCTTCTAAAATCCTTTTCTCTTTTACTAGGAGAGTTGATATCATGTCTTCTAGGGACTATGATGGAATTTGACCAAAAGTGAATAAAACATTGTTATATTTGGTAGATAAGTTGTTTAACATAATGTCCTTAACATCTTCATCATCAACTAGAGCTTTGATTTTTACTAATTGCCTCATGAGATATTTGAGTTCATTTTTATGATTGGACATTATGCTTCCTTCACTCATATTTAATTTGAATAAGAGTAATTTAAAGTAAAATTTAGCATTAGCTACTTTAACACCAAACAACTTATTCATATTATCCCAAATTTCAATGGATGAATTTTCCAAATCTACATATTGTAGTTTAGAATCTAAAAGTGCGAGGAAAATGATAACATTGACCTTATCATCTCTATTATTCAATCCTAATAATTTATTTGCATATGTGGGTTGTGTTTCTTTTCCACTGACTATTCCCCATAATTTTTTGTTCATTAGTTGCATTTTAAATTTAACTTTGAACCATGTATGAAAGTTAAGACCAATAAATATTTTGATTGGAATATCCATCTTAAAAAAAGAGCAAGACAACAACACTAGATGTCAATTAGCCCAAAAATGTGACCATTTACAAAAAGGCAAATTTTTGACATTAACGATTCATTATAAAAGACTTTGAAGACATAATTTAATTGACATAGAAAATGACTAAAACTTCAAATTTTATTTTATAACTTAACAAATTTAACATACACTTACTCTTTACACTATAAAACTCAATAACAAATATAAATAAGGACATTTTTTTAAAATGCTTTTTTGAATTTTTGACAAATATTACAATTATAAACTTAAAAAAATACAAAGATATTTTTACTTGCACATGACTTAATACAACCTCAATATAAATTTTAGTGGACCAAACTAATATTAAAGTATAAACCTAGACTTGTAAACATGATGTAATAACAAACTATTTGAATAATGAATAAAACTTAAGAGATGATGGTGCAATAGACTACATGATACTTGGCATGGAAGAATTGAATATTGCATGTGATAGCCAAGCTTGGGATCTTTGAGTCTTAACCATGTTGAGTAAATTAACAAACCTTCTTGATACATGTATTCATTAAGTGTACGAAGGATTTATATTTACATATATGCACTAGTATGCATGTTGTATGAGGATGAAGCTGATTTAAAGAATAAAGATCATATTTCCACTCCATATATGTTGATAAAAAAAATAGCATATATATCCATAATAGACTACTCAATGCCTTAATCCATGAAAAATTTTCCTTTATTTTCTATCACCAACTATGCATGTCTCCTCCTATCTATGCACATAATTGATTAGATTTGTATAGTTAAGTCTTCAAATGACTAGAAGATCATAAACTGAGTACAAACTGCATGTGGAAATAAAACATAGGTGGAATGCCAATGAAAATTCATATATATGATGCATGTTGAGTTTTTTATAAAAATCAGTGTAGTAATCCTCTCATACGAAGAGAGAATTACAAAAAAAGTCATTAATTGGAAATATCTGTGTCATAAAAAATTGTTCAAAATTACATACATTATGTTTTAGATTTGGAAGTTGATGTTGAAATAAAACTATACAATGACTACACTCTCAATGTTCATTCATCTTGGAAAAAACCTAGCTTGAACTGCATAATGATGGTGGTGTAAGGTGTTAAAATTATGATAAAACTAATGATGCATGAGAATTTTGATTCATCATGAGCATAAGATTAAAGAGGCTTGGATACCAAATAATGATTCTGGTTCTTACTTTTACATATTTAACATTGAATAATACAAATAATAATTTACTAATTGATATTTTATTCATGATTATAATTTGATTATGTAGAGATTACATGTATAGCCTTTCCATTTACTATAAATAAGGAGATGAGGTTTATCAAAATATCCCACAAATATCTCATGTATATGTCATCCCTATATTTTTGCACACACCTATATCTCTAATATCTACATGAGTTATAAACTCACATAATTATTTATCTAACTATTAAAATATCATATGAGCACTAAATCATTTTCTTAATATTATTTTCCTGACAAGATCAAGTCCCAAAATTGAAAATGACCATGGCGTAGTAATCAACTCAAGTGGTAGTGAAGGTGAATGCATCAAATTACAATGCTTCTAACAATAAACTCATTTCTTAACATAGTTTCAAGGATTTGTCTCCATTTTAGGCTAGTAATATCATGTACGAAGGAGTTTCTTAGCTTAGACCATGTTTCTAGTGTGGTCACCATAAATTCCTTCGTGGACCTCTTTAAATGCCAATGTGGATTATATTGAAGATAAAAAACAAAGGAGCATTCCATCATAGCCTTTACGATAGACTATGTTCCCAAGGATGGTATAAGAAGATGCTTGATGAAGGAATAGTTTTGTTTGGTTCTTTAAAAGGTTATAGGAAAGGGTTTGATCTTAGAGATAAATATATAAGTCTTGGTACCAATGGGGATTTGGACTAACAACATTACATACTCTCTCTAAATATGGTATCAGATGACCTAGCTAAAAAATATTATTGATGAATAACTCATATTTGTTGGCATCGTTGGCAACTTATATCATGGACCCAATGGTAACCATGACCTCTACCACTTAGTTATTGGCTCATGGTATTTGTTTAAATTGAATAATATAGAAGTGTTGTTTAAGATTATCCACTATATGCTTATAAGGTACAAGATTCTCATCTCTTGTTTGGTACTTGTCAATGACTTGGTTGATGATTAGTTGAGAATCACCATATACCATCAAATTTTTGATATCTCATTATATTGCAAGATGAAGTCCAACAACTAGGGCTTCATATTCAGCCATGTTATTGTTACAATGGAAGCTAATGTGAAACATCTTGGGAATAAGATCCCCTTATGGTGTGACCAATAAAATACCAACTCCAAATCCATGGGAGATGAATGAACCATCAAAATATAATGTCCACTATTTGGATTCAATAATTACCTCATCCAGGGTAATGATTGATTCATCTAGAAATTTAGATGAAAGAGGCTAGGTGTCAATCAAAGGAGCTTCAATGAGATGATATGCTAGGAATTTACACTTAATGGCCTTCTAATTATACTATTCCACATCAATTTCACTCAATGACATACACATTTGGCCATGTGGCCTGTGAGAGTGGTCTTTGAAAATAGACACTTAAGTGGGTCAATATTGGATATCACAATGGCTTTGTTATTCAACATATATTGTCATAAATTTTAAGAAGTAAACACTATTGCAAGACGAGCCTTTTCTATAGGTGTATAGTTATATTCATAAGTTACTAATGTCCAGTTGAGATAGTATACTACATGCTCTTTTTTGTGTTCATCATGCTAGTCCAAAAGTGCCCCCAATGCATATTTTATTGTTGATATGTATAAGAACAATGGTTTATCTGATGTAGGTGGAGTCAATACTACAGAATTAGCTAAGTATGTCTTCAATTTTTTAAATGCTTTTACACAACTTGTATCCCATTAAAACATGCCACCTTTCTTCAAAAGGTGTGTAAATGGATGACACTTATCAACTAACTATGATATGAAATGATGTATAGACTAAATTTTGCCCTTTAAGCTATAAAATTATTTCAAATTATATGGATGAGGCATTTCAACAATAGCCTTGACCTTATTTAGATCTACCTCAATACCTATCTATGACATAATAAACCCTATAAGTTTGCCTAAAGTAATGCCAAAGATGCACTTCTTTAGATTTAGATAACCTTATATTTATAAAGTCTCTCAAAGATTCATTATAAAACATCTAGATGGCCTGAACATGTTCTTTATTTAGCTAAGATATCATCCACATATCATTTAATGATGTCATGCATCATGTCATGGAAGATGACAATCAATGAACTCTAATGGTTGCACCTGCATTCCTCAAGCCAAAGGGAATGATTTGATAACAAAATGTTCCCCATAGAGTGGTGAACATAGTCTTGTGTTGGTCTTTTGGTGCAATATTAATCTGGTTATACCTTTAAAATACATCCATGAAGGACAAAATTTCATATCCTACAATTGAATTGAATATCATTTCAATGCTTGATAGTGTGAAATCATCTTTAAGACATGCCTTGTTAATGTCTCTAAAATTAGTACATAGGCAAGTGCTTTGTCTTTTTGATGATTGGGATGATGTTGGAGATTTATTCAAAATAGTTGAGTGGTTGAATGAACCTTGAATCTAGTAACTTTTATAAATCCATTTTGACTAGGATGTCTATGAGTGGATACATTTTTCATAATTTATATTTGACTAGTTTGGAATATGGATGGACAATTAGGTGATGTACCACTAACAACAGATCAAGCCCATGCATGTCTAAATACAATAATGCAAATATATCAATGAAATATTTTAGAATTGTAATAATGAATTCATGTTCTCTATTAGTGGGGGATGTGCCTAGATAAACCATCTTGGGATCATCGTATGTACTAATTTTAACCTTTTTAGTATCTTTGACTAGTAATGTTGAGCCATCCCCAAGAATAGTGGGCAAGGAAGAGAATAGATCCTCTTCAACTACCCAATGATCACAATCTTCACCTATGTAGGAATTTTAATCAGCCATGTTAGTTAATGTCCAACTGGAAAATATTTTAGGAAAATCCCAAGCAAGATATTCAAAAACTTGTTATTCTTTAGTGTTGATACCAAAACCAATGGTAATGCTTGGACTAGGTAGACACTATGTTTCCTGAGGAGAAAGGTGATCTTACCCATCAAAGAACACCTAAAATAGGTTTTCAATCAAGGACTTATCTTTATCTGTACTCTTTCCCTAATCCAAGGGCAACCCAAAGAGGTTTTCACCCAAGGATCTCGATGTTTTACTGTTATCAAGACCAAAAAAGTTTTCCTACTCTCCAAAATAGGAAGTAGGGTCCAAATGGAAGTCAAATCCTTTTTTGTGATCACCAACTAGAAATTCATCTCAAAGGCCCATGAACTTGATAATATATTAATCATTCTAAAATTCATCCAGTGGTATGATAGAGTCTTTTTGGTCCTAATCGACTAGGTCAGGATGATGAATGATAAGGGGATAATTGGCTACGATGGTCATGATGTCATTGAAATCAAATAAATTAGTATATAATAGCTCATCATAGTCATTATAACAAGAACAAATCACTATTTGAAGTTTCATTATCAGTCAATGAAGAGGAATCACTTTCAAAATTAATGGGACCACTCCCAAGTGGTATAAATCCAAGACCCTGATTTCCCAAATAGGTTAAAAAATTCTTTGCACATTAGAAGCCAATCCTCTTATTTTATATTCTAGACTTTCCATGATTCTATTTTCTATAGGATACTTGGAACTATAGAAATAATTAACAAACACATCACCATATGACCAACCCCCCTTGATAATGGTGGCCCGATCTTGATTTGGTGATGTATCAGGTACAAAGATGAGTGGATCATTAAAATGGATTTAGCTTTCTTTTACCAAATCATGTTGGTCTTACCAAGATTTATAGAAGGTTTAGGATGGTCATAAGACTTAGGAAATTCAATTAATTTTCTAATGTGGAATGCATCATGAATATTATATGTTGCAATAACATTATCCTGAATAGTGAATTGGGTGGACATAGTACTAGGAAATGGATTAGTATAAGTGGAAGAGAGGTTACTAGGGTCAATATAATTGGAATATGGAGGTTTATAAACCACTCCCTTACTTTTATTTCATTCAAATTCAATGCTAAGACAAGAGGTCGAATTTCCATACTCAACGTATATATGTTTACAATATTGATATGGTTGTAAATCACCATAAACAATAACCTCTAGACCAGAATGGGGGATTTTGATGCATTGATTTAGGGTGGAAGGTATTAATCATACGTCATAGAGCCAAGAAATACAAATAAGTAGATTGTAAGGTATTTTTGCATCAATTATGCGGCACATGGTGTCATGGGTAGCAGGCCCAATAATGATTGGTAAACAAATGGTTCTTGAAGATTCTCATTCTACATTGTCATAAGTCTTGATGGTGATGATATTTGGTCACATATCTATTTTTTTACACCCTAATGTTTGAACTAGTATAGATGACACTATGTTTAATCTAGAGCCATTATCTATAAGAACCCATTATATTTTATGATGGGAAATAATGGCTTCAATGTACAGGGGATTGTTATGTAAGGGACCAAAGGATGACATATCTTTTTGGTCAAATGCAAGGTACTATACTAGAGATAAATGTACCACAATAACTTGGAGTTGGTTAGCATTAATATCATTAGGCATAATAGATTGTTAAAATAAATCATTCAATATAGTCCTATGAACTTTAGATGTGTGCAAAATATCTAAAATAACGATATGTAAGTATTTTTTACTCAATTGTTCACTGATAATGTATAGATTATCAACCATAAGGTGAGTAGGTTTAGTCTTAGTTGGCATAATGTTTGGTTTAGGAATGGTCTTGATTGATACAATGATTGGTTTAGGAATAGTCTTGATCAGTATAGTGTTTAACTTAGCATTAGTGTTGGAAGAAAGTAAAGGGACATGGAGGATAACTTTCAACCATCTAGTTGCAATCGTGTAATTTTGAGTCAAGAGGGAGTTATTATAATTAGAGGAATGAAGAGGTCCAAGAAAGGTAACCCATAGAAACAAGGTTAAACATTACTTGTAATAGAGAATGGTGATACTAAAATAGAGGAAACAATGTTTTGAACCATATTCGATAGTAAATGGGACTTGATCTTAAATTATGGTAGTGATGTGATTAGTTGTAGTACACTTTATGGTGTTATTGTAATCATATGACACAATATTATACTTTATTTGATTAGTTTGGGTGTCATGATATTGATTGCAGTTATTTTTTTGATTATAACCTTATTTTTTCTATTGATTACACTCTTGGCCTTGGTTTTAATTCCTTCTATGTTATTAGTCGTTATGATTGGGAAAGGAATATTTGAAGATACCCATGTTCTAATTAGTGTTAGTAGGAGATATATGGTTTGGATCAATATCCCCATTATTTAACAATATTTCAATAATGTGCCTTGATTTCACACATCTATAAACTACATGGCCAACAACATGATGAAAATCACAAAATTCATTTTCATTATACTAGTCAGGTTTTGGCTGATCCTAAGGAAAAGATTTTAACACAAGCTAAATAATCATATTAATAGCCACTAATTTCTTGAACATTGACTCAAAGAGCTCCCCTAAGCCACTAAATTAACTGTGTCTAGGAAATTCTTTGCATGGCAGAGCTCTTTATAATTAGAAAAATGTATTCGATGGAATATATTGAACAGGTGGTGCCTACACTATCTATACATGTTGTGACTTGGTAAGCAAATTACCCACCATGTTCTTGTTCTTGTTAAATACTTTAGGCTTGTTAAAATTATTGGTATGAATAGGTGTTTGAGCTTCATGCAATTTTTGATCTTGGGAATAGATCTTGACCAAACCTTTAGCAATAAGTGCCTTCTTAATCTATATGCCCTTGTCAATGATATATTTGAATGTGTTGGCATAAGTATGAGATTATGAGAAACTTCAAGATTTAGGTTATGTGTAAATATATCAGCTATCTATTTATCTAGTAGATTGTGGTGGAAGAGAATAACCAATCCTATCCACCATTGTAAATAGGTCACAAAGCTTTCTCCATCCCTTTGTTTGAATTTACATATGTTAACCACTATCAACTCATGTTATATTTTATAATAAAAGTGGTTTGATTTTTTTCTAATAAATCATTGAAATTCATTATCGATCTTTTAGGTAATTTGAAGAGCCACTCTAAGTAATGTGCATCCAAGATACATGGAAATAAGTGTAACAAATACACACTATTGTAGGTGACCTCTTGGCATGCAATGAATAAGGCTTGTATATGCTATCTAGGATCATCCTTACCATTATGTTTATCAATTTTTGGCACCTTAAAATGAGGTGGAAAGGGTATTGAATAATACTCACATCAAACGGATAAGGGCATATCTCTTTGAACTTGTACTTTTGGTCTAGTTACTTATTTGAAGCCTTGAGACTACCTCCATTATGTTCCACTCTTGGATATTTGAAGTAGTTTGTGGTAGAATTTCATGTTGGGAATGTGTACCCTATGTCCTTAGTTTTGTGCCTATTTTAACATTTTTTTCTAGTTTTAAGGCACATAAGAATATGTATGATGTTGTTGATAAAATAGGTTCTATTGTTGATCCCTAGGTATCTACTACTAATTTTGAGGAATCTATTATTTAATCTATAGGGAATATAATAATTTTGAGGAATGTGGTGCTGATTTAAAAAAATATGTTGTCATTGTTGGTTTGCAAGTAGAACATTCTAAAAATTATCCACTGCTTGTTAGGGAGGTGGATTTTTAATGGCTTGTTATTGGGAGTGATCCAACACTTGTTGAGAATTATCAGGGACACATCAAACATTAAAAAGGGTTTCCTGATGGTTAAATAATATGTGCTACGTATCAAGTGGAACTTGGTTCAAATCATTCATTGGCACTTGTTTGAGAAGAACTAAAGGATTGAACTCATGGGTAGGTCTAGATTAGTCTAGTTGTTTAGGTAATTGATTTTTCTCTACAATCATTATTTTTTTAAGTGAGGTTGTAGCCAAATAAGTTGTTAAGTCAATAATAATCTAGTCAACATAGAATTAACTAATTTGTTATATAGTAGACATAATAATATGACCTATTTGGGAAGAATCCACTAATAGTGCCTTCTTTTTTATAGAAGAAGCAATGTTTGGTTTGGGTACTTGAGTGTGAGGTTATTATTTTTTAATAACTGGTTCTTACTATTTATCTTCTATTCAAACAAGGGTATGCAATTGTTCTTTCAAAAAACTAGGAGGGAGTCTAGCTCTTGACTCTATCAATCTTAAAATATCCTTATCTTGGTCTTCATGTGGGTTATTGTTAATGTATTGACCTTGGTTTGTTCCCATAAAGGGATGTATTTCTTCATACATGACTAAGTGTTCTTATCCACCACAAACATTTCCTCTCATAACTAGGATCATAAACGACCCTAATACAAGTATTTCACTACATGGTTAAGATAGTACTCATTCTTTGACCGATGTTTCAAATGTGGTTTTGGTTTAATTTAGATGTTTGGAAACACTATCAAATGGTCCTTAGAAACTTTATGATCATCTTAGAAAATATATCATCATAGAATGAGAAGAAATAAAGTCTTTGGAATGCTTGACCTAGTTGGTCAAAGTCAACAAATTAGAGGAGGGTAGAATAATCTTAGAGCTTAGAGTGTAGGCTAACACGAGCAATCCTAAGTCCAAAACATGTTGGTAATATATAAAATGATAATGAGACTATGGTTTGTCTCGATCATCAAATTAGAAGAAATTTGAATGGTTCAATAAATTAGAGCATATGGTAAACCCAAGAAAATCTAAGTTTAGTATTTAGAAGAAAATGGGCAATGTAACTTCACACTATAGAAAAGAAAGTAGAATGGTCTAGGAACTTAGGGCATAGGTTAATGAAATAAAACCTAAGTATGAATTTAAAAACCAAATGGGTAGTGTAATTTTACCTAGTGAGACAAAGTCTATTGTTTCAAATGATAGACTCAACATTACAAAAAATGGCTAAGTGTCAAATGGTAATCCGAACAACATAACACCTCAATGTGTAGATAAATGTTAATGTGTATAATATTGGAAAAAGACTCACACTTAGGTAAGGATTTAAAATCAAATAAAAATCCAATCCAAGTGATGCGACTGAAACATAAAGAGTTAAAAAACTCAAACCCAAGTGATAGGCAAGACTCAAGTGCAAACTATTTATTTTTATACCGAATACCTGAAAATGGGTTTTGAAATTTGTTTGAGATTCCTTAGGACTTATTTTATTTTGTGTAACATGGTTATTTTAGACTCACAATGCTAGTAAATATGTGAAGAAACTGGTTGGAATTGTTAGGCTAACTACTCAACCACTATCCAATCTAATGGTACACCCAATTTATATACCCAATTAGAGAGTGGGGTTGGAATAGTGCAGGGAGATGAAACCCCAAGTCAAATTCCTCCTAAAGAATTTGTGAGGAGGTGATGAACTCCCACTCACAAGCTAATGCATAAAAATAAATGAAAGAACTATGCCATTTTTGAGTCACCCAAGTCCTTAGGAACAAGGGCAGATCATATGTGACATTTATTTGGGTTTTTGACTCAATGATAAGTAAAATGATGCATTTTTGGTCACCTAAGTCACCTAAAAGGGACAAGAGAAAAACATATGTGCAAGGTTTTATGAAAGTAAAACTAAGTGCTAAATAAAGAAAAAAAAATCTCTTAAGAGCTCTAAATCTAATTATGAATGTTATTTATAAGCACTAACATGGAAATGTGATTGAAATTTTCCTTGAGTTATTATAAAATCAATCTAAAACATTCTAAACCTATAACACAAGTGGTTAGTTTATCAATCAAGGGTTTTATAAATTTCAAGGAGCTTGATTTAAATTGTTTTTATACTCTTGGGTTTTTAACACAGAGATAATTTCATCGATATGCAGGACCTTTTCATCATTTTTAAGAACCTCTAAAAAAACACAAATAGAAAAAAAATAGACAAAGATGATTTCACCAATCACAAGGATGATTTCACTGATTAGGACATAATATCACTAAAAAAAGTGATGATAAATAATTATAATTTTACTAAAATTAAAACAAACTTGCTAATGATCTGAAACTGAACCTAGAACAATTTTTCTAATCACTAGAACATTTCCATCAATGTCCAAAACATTTTCACTAAAGACTATGGAAATAGAAAAGATAAATTCACTAATTATTAGGACAACTTGGATATCTTCGTTGTTGACCAGAACAACAAAGGAGAGAAATTTGTTGATTATTACAACAATAAAGATGTTTTCATCAATGATCAGAATAATAGAGGATATGAATTCACTGATTATCAAAATAGTAGAGGAGATGAATTCACTGATTATCATAACAATAGAGACAAATTCATCAATATTTAAGGATGAATTCATCAATTTTGGGAATGAATTCATCGATACACAGTCACAATCCATGAATAATTTTTTTTAAATTTAGACAATTTCATCAAAATTTAGCAAGAAAAACTAATAAAAGAATATGATAAGTAATTAGAGAAAACTTGTGGGTTTCAGTTCCACCAAGCATACCAAATTGTAGAATAGGATTGTGAAATAAGTTAGTTCATGCATTTCAGACATAAATCACATAACGTGCTAGGATTACTCCCTAAAGGGGTGTGGATCAATGGATTCAATAATATTAGACAAGAAAATATGGGTAATGCCTTCTCAAAGTGTCCCTCCTCCATGATCGATCCATTAAACATGTTTGTGCCCTGATTTGGTGCTATAAGTCTTCATCAATGTGGTAGCATAAACATCTCCATACATCTCTCCTTGCATAAATGCCTTTGGATCTTGAATTGATCAATGTTGAAAGGATGAGTGAATATATCTAGTGATATTTTTTCATAGTTTTTGTACACCCAAAAGAGATTATTGAAGCTATTCCTACATAATAACATTAAAAAAAATAAGTTTTAAGGTTATGACCATGGTTCACATATTTATAGCTTTTCCAAAATGAGCTAACTGATTTCTTTCCCTCTATCTCAAGTTTGAGATGGAGGGTCACAAATCCATTCAATTTTTGAGGGACAAGAAATAAATATGATCATAAATATTTGAAAGAATGGAGCATTAATAAGGCATGGGTAACTTTAATCTTGATATTTATCTCCATTAATGATTTGTGGATGACACCCCTGTGATGATATCATGGGTGACATCATGGCCTAGATATTTTGAATTATGAATTTCTAATAATATATATTCAATACCTTTCCATGGATTTCTCACTTAATCTCTTAATTAAATTTTCTTTGCTTAAATGGTTTCACTTGGACTTTTTAAAATTTATGAAAATTGGTTGCTTGTTTAATAAAATTAGTCAAAAATGCCAATTTAATTAGTTGTAATTTGACTAGAGTTGAATTAGAGGAAGTTTTTAATTGTGTATAAGATAATACCCCATATAGGTCATTATATACGTGAATTAGCACATGCATGTGATGTGTGAAACTATATTAGAGGATTTCAATGGTCTAGAACATCATTTTGATTAGTCATTATTTGACATGGTCTATAAAATGCATTACCTAATCAGTCATTTTAATGACTAATAAACTAATAAGATAACAATTCTATAAAATGCATTGCCCAAATTAGGGATACATGGACATGAATTGGCATATGTACATGACATATGAATCCAAATTATAGAATTTTGGTGATATTAGTCTAGTTTTTGTGTTATTTCATAAAGTCATACATATTTGTAATCTTGGGATGATAGTGACAGGAATTATATGTCTACAAGAGTGTTTGTAAAGATATCTATAAGCTGATTTATTGGAGGTGACCATACGAATTGACTTGCTAAGGCATGCCATCTCTATAAGAAAGAGGTGATGCAATCACCATTGCATTGTTTAGTGTTGTATAAATTTAACATGGTCATTTAACATTCAACATTAAATAAAAAGTGTTACAAAAATTTCTCAAAAAGGTATGCAAAGGTTGTGATGGATCCTTTAGGTAGGTGTAAAAATCACTTTAATGCTTGACCCCATATGTTACATGGAAAGAGTCTCAAAAGATAATTATTGTAATAAGAAACATTTGAACATGCCATATAAAACTCTTTAAGGTGTTCTCTATGATCTCATTTTCCTTTGTATTTGTCAAAATTTTGGGGTTCAAAATGTGAAGAAAAAGGTACCATCATCATAGTAATGTCAAAGTGATGTGGACAAATTTATTCCAACTTTTTATTTTTTCTTTGGAAATAAATACCTTCTTGTAATCCTTATATTTGATCCTTCATACTTTTCCATTCTTGGAAAAATTTCATGTCCTTGAGTGGTGATGATTGGTTTGGGTTTGATCTGAACTTTGGCTTAGATTTGAAAATTGATTTTGATTTAGATTTAATCTTGAAAATTAATTGGAATTTGAAAATTGAAATTGAATTTGATTAGAAAACTAAGCTGGATTTGTGAATTGAAAGTGATTTAGATTCAAACCCGAATTTGGATTTGATTTTTAATTTTGATTAATTTTTTGATTTGAATTCAAAATTAAATTCAAATTCAGATTTTGATTTTGATTGATGTTTGGATTGGGATTGGGATTCAAAGTGAAATTTGAATTTTGATTTGGATTTGAATTGCAATTCAAAGTGAAATTGGAATTTTGGTTTTGATTTTAACTAATTTTTGGATTTGGATTCAAATTTTGATTGGTGTTTGGATTTAGATTCGAATTTGAACTTGGATTTTGATTGATGTGAGTTGGTCTTAGGTTATAGGAATTATTGATAGGATAAATCTGATTTATGATTGGATTGATTGACTTGTTGCTTGAAGGTTTGTTTGACATGTTGGATTTAAGATCAACTAGTTCCTTGGTTAGCCTTTCAACATGGGATTCAATGTTAAAGATATGGATTTGTTGGGATGTTTCATATAGAACCAACTTTCCCTTATCTAGATAAATTTGGGAGACAATTTCAATATTGGTATTGGAGGACCCTATGACAACCTTGTTGTTTCCTATAGAATCATTGAATGTTACTTGATTTTGTATAAGATGTGTTAAAATTTTCTTATCAATTAGGAGAGACAAGTCTTTGGGATCAAAATGAAGTGGAAACCTGACTCCTAGACCTAAGAATTGTAACAAGATTACATTTGTATTCTCTATGAATTAATTGGTAACTTGGGATGGTTGTTCCTTGGGCAAAGTACTATCATGTTCATTGATCTCAATATAATGTTAATGGTTTCCAAATTGTAAGGGGTCATTTTCCAAAATATCTTCTCTAAACTGACGATTATTCAATAAGACTTGTTGCCTTGTGGCGGGAGACATTGTTTAATGTTTTTAATTGAATCTAAAAAGATGTATGACTCAAAACTGAAAATATAAATGCTTGACAAAAATTTTTGAGTTGGTTTTTGGATTTATTGATTTAAGACTTTATTTAGAAGATCCAAACTTTAATTTTCAATCACAAAAGACTTCAATTATTTGGATTTCATAAGAAGATAAAAAACAAATACATACAAGCAAATTATACTTTAAAAAAAAGAAATATGCAAGTCATATAAAAGAATAAAAGCTAGGTAAGGGGATTGAATGATTTGTAATCTCTCATGCATATTAGATTTCCCATTGAGAAGTGTCAGCCTATTATTTCATAGCAACCATACCCATATCCCACTAAACTTTGTTGCAAGGGTAAGTTGAGAACAACTTCCTAAAGCTAACTGATTTTCAATGCATTATAATTAAAATGATTGAATGGATTCTTAAGACTTAAGGTTTATACAAGCTCAACTAGGGGATGTTTTCTATATACCTTATAGTAAATTGAATCCCCAGATTATGGAATAAGTTGATAAAAGACTTACAAAAAAGGGTCTAGTCCCTATTGCAAATGATATTTTATGATTATATAACACCTCAGTCTTGTAAACTTATCATATTCAAACCTTGGCTATTCCTCTTAGTTATTCACCTTTCTTGCTTCAATAAGCCTCGTATATGCTCTATATTTATACCCCTTGGCCTATATATCTTAGTTAGACTAGTCCTATATTGATGACCCAGGTCTTCTATCTTTACCAAAATACTTATAATGTACTTATCTTCCATCTCAGTAAGTTTATATAGACTGTACCTATTTTAGTACTCTATAGACACTAACATCTAGGAGAGACAGTAGCATCGATGTTATTGTCCTATCCTGATGCAAGTGTCCAATGCTTTAAAGTCATCTAATTTGTAAATAAAACATATCCTAATGGTCATCCTAAGTGTTTCAATGTGATTTATTACTCTAAAGAGATTGATATAAATACAAGATTAACCCTCATTCATTTCTCACCTAGAAAATACCAAAGATACCAAAGTCAACTTATCAAAAGCACTCTATGAAGCATCCAATTGATTAAATCTTTTCCATTTACATAATAGTCTTAAGGATTTCACATATATAGGTTTGAAGTAATAAATGAGCAACTTAAGATCCTAATTTTCCAAGTTACAAGTAAATAGTCTATGCATGCTAAGCTATCAAATCTACATAATGTTTGAAACACACTATTAAAACCCCCTTTTCAATATTCATTGTCATCTTAAAGAATAAAAAATACTACATCACAAGTGACAAACAAACCAAATCATAACCATAAATCATTTTGAGGTTTATGCCTCACACACACACACACACACACACACACACACACACACACACACACACACACACACACACACTTATGTTAGAAATCAAACTTACACATAAAAAATATTCTCACCGCACTCATGTAGAAAATTGATTCCAACTTAACCCACATAACAATGGTTATATGCCCAATCCTTGGCCTATGATCATAAAAAAATCTTCTCTATCACACTAAACAATCAAAACAAATGTTTTGTTGTATGAAAACTAAAAATGATAATAGGTTTTACACAACCTTAACATTGATGGAAAATTACAATAAATTTCATTAATTGAATTTAATGTCATGTTGACTTTCCATATTTACCCTTAGTCATTAGTTGGCTAATACATCCAGAGTGGCAACCCTCAAGCCCTATGATGTGACCACACCAAAGCACACCATGCATAAGTAGCAGGAGAACACATTCGTATTCATTTTCCAAGTTCAAATGTAGATTGTGGATCAAGTAAAATCACAAGGCTTATTCTGGTAGGTGAACAATATCTATGTGAAAATTTTGATTACACAAGTTGTTAACTTTTAAGATTAACACTCAATTATTAGGGGATTGATCCCTACACTATGAGTTGTGTTCCTCTCAAATAAATTTTGCATGAAATTTCTCTACCAGTAACTAGATGTCAATAGATCCCTTCCCATAGTTGTTTTTATTCTCCTCCTCATTAGCAGAGGGGATAAATTTTGTCACCACATGAAATGTATTCTATTATTATGTCTTTATGGAATTTACTTGTATGAGGTGGAGACCTAGTGGGGTCTTATGTGTCATCACATCTTGGTTAGAGAATCTCTTTGAATCCTTTTGAGAAAATTTAGCATGGGTGGGTGGTATATAATCCTTTTTTAGCTAAACCCTCTTCTTAGGGTGCTCAACCACTTAAGAATGATCTGCCTCCACCACCTTTTAGATATTTAGCTAGTTTATCACATACTAAGATGTTCTTTTATGTGTTAAACCTCAAAACTAGAGGGTAGGACTCATAACAAGCATCAAATTCATAACAAGCATGTGTGTGTGTGTGTGTGTGTGTGTGTGTGTGTGTGTGTGTGTGTGTGTGTGTGTGTGTGTGTGTGTGTGTGTGTGTGTGTGTGTGAGAGAGAGAGAGAGAGAGAGAGAGAGAGAGAGAGAGAGAGAGAGAGAGAGAGAGAGAGAGAGAGAGAGAGAGAGAGAGAGAGAGAGAGAGAGAGAGAGAGAGAGAGAGAGAGAGAGAGAGAGAGAGAGAGAGAGAGAGAGAGAGATAGAGAGAGAGATAGAGATAGAATAGTGAATACGAGGCATATATGTGTGCATAAGTCATGTATGGTGAAGGTAGGTCAGAATTGACATTTTCAAGTCCCTAATACTATATTTTATTATCTACAATAGTGAGAATATTTTATATGTCTAAATTTTATTGCTTACATTAATTCAATTTTATTTTGGAATTTTTTCTGTGAAAAATATTTATGGATGGTTGTCTCTATGCTTATGACACACATCATTGGTTTGCAAAGGTGAGTGTTATAAACCTCAAAACTATTTCTAGTTATAGTTTGCTTTATTGGTCATTGGTAATGCAATATTTTCATTTCTTTAAGAACAAAAATATAGATTAAAAGGGGGTTATGTTTTTTTTTACATATTGTTAAAGGTTTGAACTATCATGTAGTTTTGATAGGTTGACATGCATAGAATAGAGTTTAGATATATGGTCATTGGTAGGACTTTTTAAATTGTGTTTACGGTCAAATATATTTGTGTATGTCTTTGAATGTTTTTTAGTTAATATTTGGTGTGTTGACCATTGTTGATGTAGTATTTTTAATTCTTTAAAATGACAGTGGAAATTGAAAAGGGGTTTTAGATAGATTTTTCATGCTATCATGGGGTTTAAATGTCATGTAGATTTGATATCTTAACACAGAGATTAGAGTTTGGGCATCCCCATAACCACCTTCAAGTCCTATGAGGTAGACACACAAATATGTGCCACACACTAGAAGCAAAAAAATACAATCATCTTCTACAACATCTAATGTAAAATATTGATCATGTATAAAATGCAAGGTTGATTAATAACATATTGAAAAAAATCCAATCTATATGCGAGAACATCATCTATGAGAGCAAGTTCAATATTACGTTGAGAGCAAGGTTGATTGTGGATTTCAAAGTGAGGAAATTTATATTTATTTTATGCTTACGGTTTAGTTTCTTGGCCATTGGTAACATAGTATTTTTAATTATTTAATATGATAGTGGAGATTGAAAAGGGGTTTTAAATAGTTTTTATATATCATTGTGGATTCGAAACATTGTGTAGTTTTGATAGTTTAACATGCATAAACCATAGTTTAGAAATGTACTTCTTTTCATGTCATTTTTTTATAATAAGGTTTGGAATAGAAAATATATATGTATAGTTGTTACTATGCCCTTAAAAAATAGTGTATCTAGGGATATGTGTGGCCAACTTGTGACTTATATACGTTTCATAGTAATCTTATTATATTTCTCTATATTCTTAATATGGTCAGCCTATGGAATAACCATGGCTAAGTAGAGTATATATAGAAGATAGTAGTTAGTATTTTATTATCACATTGTGAATTCTACTTTTATTGTATTGTTAAGGTTGCCCTCTCAAATTGGCTCAGTTATAATTATCAAATATTCGACTCTTTTATCAATTATTATTGTGAATTTGATTATTTTACGATATATTATTCCATTATTGTATAACATCTAATTAATCTCATTATAAGTGGTATCAGAGCATTGATATGATTCTATTTTTATGGCGTCAGTTTTCAAATATGTTGTTATGGTAATCATAAAGGTTGTAGGATCAAAAAAGTAACTTGAAATTTGGAAAGAAATTAATTTTTTCACCACCATAATATTGTTTGAAGTTTTTTTTGAAAAAAAAAAAAAAGTTTGAAATTTTTTTGCACCTTTGTAAAAAGTATTAAAAAATAAATTTGTTTCAATGAAATGATTACAACAAAATAATCTATTGGTACACATTTTTCAAGGTTGAAACCCTTTCACATAGAGTTTGTACATAGTTGTAGCATTGCCCTTATTGGGAGCATTGGAAATGTGGTTATTATTCAATATAATTCTACCAAAATGCATTAAACCCAAACTATTTTATTTGACAAAGTAACGTCATAGATTTTGAAAAGGAAAAACTACATTTAAAGTCCACATGGGGTGGGCAAGAAGAAATCAAAAGCCCACTTGTTGTGACATTTCCAAACTAAGGATATGTTTTCAAATTAGAATTATTCAAACATTTAACATCTCCAAGCTGCGCCGCTCTTGGTGGATGGAAATTAATAAGTTTAGGTAAAGTTTCTTGTTTTTAATGAGAATTCCCCTCAAAATAAGACTAGCTACACACTTTTTAGAAGGAAAATCCAAGTAGAATGAAAAGGCAGTAGGAAGGAGGAACAAGAAGGCTGACCTAGTACAGCAAGGAGGAATGAAGAAATAGGAGAGATGATGGCATGAAGGAGCAGAACATTCTGGCAACTACAGGGAGACACTTTCCCATCTGGTTTGGTTTTCTCATAAAATTATGTCTCGAATGTAGTTTATAAATTGAAATATTAAGAATATGAGAGGAAATATAATGAAAATACAGTGAGTCTCTCTAAAGTTTGTAATGTAATTTTATTATATATTTGATTGAAAGAAATTATGAGTGTCCCGTATAGAGTTTGAATTTTCAAATATGAAAAAAAAATAAAAATAGCCCAAATTTTTTGAAAAGACTGTAAGATAGTGAATAAAAACACATAAAAACCTCAATTTAGAGGCTACATAAAAACTATACTTAGAGAGACAATTAAATGTGTTAAATTATTTTTTTAGTCCAGTGCAGTTGGTCATACATTTAGAAAATAAATACCTTCCCTCTGTCTCGATAGTAATCTCATCAAAATTGACCTATATATTTATATATATTTGGATTTCCCTTTAAACTGATCCTAATTCGAATCCAACAGACTTATGATGTAAGTGAAAATAATACACCATGGCAATACACATTTTAAAGTATCCGAGTAAATTTTGAAGACATTTTTAGCTTATGAAGATATGGTACATATTGATCCATAACATTGAGCTGGTTCACTTTACCTTCACAATGTTATTGTATGGTCATCCTTATCCTAAAATCCTATTCTTGTCCTGCACCGTTAAACTAAGAATGTGGTTCATACATTTTCACCCATGTATAAAATTATGCACATACTCAATTGAAGCATCCAACTTGTAGATGCCTTCTCTAAAATGTAGAGAGTTTGTTAACCCTCTCGTTAGGGCTATTTGACTTCAAATATCATGTTAGCTTTTTATGTAGGTTGTTGCCACTCTCAATTAAAATATGAATGTATTCAATCTTTTCAAAAGCACTGCCAATATTTGAATACCATATGAGATGAGAGAGTGGATATGGTTACATTTTGTAAACAATTAATAGATCTTCTATATGGTTCAATATTTTGCATTATGTCTATCAAGGAACTTAAAATTGCAACAAACTGATAGAAATGCCTTTCTACCTCAAGTTGGATATGTCTATTTTATACATCTTGAAATTTCTTCTACAACTCTAAATCCTTGCACCATATTTTAAAAGAAAGATATATCATATAAAGGAGTAAATTGATTACTATTTCAAGTTGGATGATATAAAATTGAATTAGTCACCACTATAAATGAAGTTGAGTTTGGAATAAGAATCCAATGCAAAGAAATGATATTATAAGTGTTCACTAAAACTTTAATATTTTTTCAAAAGGCATCTAAAGATGGTAGTTACCATGTGTTTTTTAGTTAAGAGATTTTCTTAGATGTGCGAGTGTGTGTAAAGTTATTAAGGAAGAAGGCATATGCGATAAAATCGTTAAACTATATATCTTTTAAAGTCCTTACAATAAACTCACAATGATCCAAGGAATATTCCTAGGAATTTTCAAATATGGTTGGGTTTTTTCCAAATAAACATTAAAATATATGAATGCCTAAACAATTAAAATTATGGTACCCATAAATATTCAATAATGTGATTCAATAATATTCTACGTATCTGAGACATTGATTTGATTATCTGTTATTGGTTTAAGCATGAGAACTTAAGTGTTAGGCTTTGTATCTAGTATATGGTTTAATAATTATAACACTATAATGCTTGAATGGAATCTTAGACACTTTCTAGAATATGTTTCAATTGGAAACCATTACATTTGTGTTGAGATATGATAATGAAACCTGAATGTGGGAAAGAAAAATTGAGTTTGTGGTTAAAGAAGTAATGAAATAATGTGATAAAGTGAAATATGTTATAATATGTCACAATGATATAATAAGAGATTAAATTTGCATTAGGGAAAATATATTGCTCATAGGTGTTTCATATTATAAACTTAAAGGCTTGATTCATCTTGATTAGAGATTTATAGATGTGATTATTTCATAATATGTGTGCCTCAATACCTAAAGTCTTGTTGCATATGAAATACTATTTATTGAACCTAGGACTAAGGAAGCTCTTAGACTTTAATATTTTGTTTAAACATCATTATCTCGTGGACCATCTTGAGAGGCTTGATAACATCATCATAAAATTATGAAACATATTATTGACATTTTGGTGATATACATATTGGTCAGACTATGAATCATGTTAAGTTCAAACACCCAACTAGTTTATTCTCCTCTAGGAATACTATGCAAACTTTTTTGGTAAGATATAAAAACTTGTAAGCTTTAGCACTAAATTTGTTATGGTAAATATTGAAGAATATTTTAAAATGGTTGGATCCTTATGATAGAGGTAAATAAATCCCACCCTATGAGAGAGATATGAGATAGAGGAGAAAGAGAGCCAGTCCTATATCCACACAGATCTTGGGAAACTCCACTTGACTTGGACGTCTTTTGTGTGGAATGGAAGATACAAGAAATAAGATATTAAAATCCAATCCATCCTATGTAATACCTAAAATAGATTACAATTATGTAGCAACTAGTAACCCATTAAGTACTATTCACAAACCTTGTTTTAAAGTTAAAACTAATAAGGGTCTAAATTAGGTATTTTCTCTTGGTCACATTCATAGATACAAATGCTCATTTATCACATGTACGATACCTTATAAAGGATGTAAATTATTAATTATTGGATGATTCAATATATGTGTATTAATAACTAGGTTTGATAATTAAGCTCTTTAAGATCTTGTGTCCATATATTTTGATATCAGCCCTTGTATGATATATTTTGATAATGAATCACATTCGTGGTATGATCCATTTATGGGGAACACTATCACCCATGTGTTATACTTAGTTTGGATTTAATGTAAAACCCTATTTATGAAAGTCTTAAATTTGTGATCATAGGCAATGATAAATAATCATTAAATTTCAGGATATAATCCATTTTGGATATCATCATTAGGTGATAGATTTTAAGTAATGTTGGGACATGATAAATTGTTATATCATGTTGATGATTCCTTTTTAAAAAATAATATTTAATTGGTATATTAATCCCATATGGTGATAATCAACTATTAGATGATAAACTCTAAAATTATATGAAACCTTATTAATGCTAAATTCATTAGATTCCAAAATACATTTGGGAATCATACATCTTATGTGAAAATATGGTTTTGAATCTCCATATTTTATTTTGGGTTATTCTTGGTTTAGAAACATGATTATTATGTAGTAAATGTAAACCTTGATTTTGGGAATTAGTTTTAGAACCTAATAAAAATGCTTAAAGTCTTGATTGATGGGTTATGAGGCCATGAGAGGATTATATACCTAGATAATTTGGTTAAAGTTCTCAGTTCCATCATTACTTGTCTATAGCTACTAGAGTTGGATTTCATATGTTAAAGCTATTCTAATGTTTGGAAAGGTATGTCAAAGTATTTTACTAGATGGAGTGGTATGTTAAGCTATTTTTACTACCTAAAGCTGCATGTCAAACTATTTTACTACATGGAGTCGTATGCCAAACTATTCTACTATGTAGAGCAGTATGCAAAGTTATTTTATAGAGTGAAGTAGTATGCCACTATTTTTTATAAGACAGAGTGAGATGTTAAAATATTTTAATGTGTGGAGTAGTACGCCAAACTATTATACTAGATGGAGAGGTATGCTATAATGTTTTATCTTCTGATGTTATCTCGACCCTATCAATTGTTAGTATATATCACCTTCATGGAAGGGAAGGGCCACTCTTAGTGGATAAGAGGATTGTGTGGGATCCTAAAATCTCTATGATTGGAGGTAAATACCTCTAATTATTTTTTCCATTTTTTTTCTATTTAGTTTTTAATAACAATGATTAACCATAAAACTCTGATGGATTTTATTTTAAAGACCTATTCACATATTTTAGACAAACATCTATACTTGTTGAGTGTGATCTTGTTAAATGAGAAGAAGAAATCTTGAGATTTTAATATTGATATAAATACTTTATTTTATTATTCCATTGGATTATATTTTATTTTCTAAGTTATTTAAAGAGGGAATTTGAATTAGCAAAAGATGAATGTTGACTTGTATAGTTAGATATTATTACCTTTGTATTTTCAATGGAGAGATGATATATCTTTAGTCACTATTTATAAAAGAGGCTTAACTTCTTGTTATGAGTACAATTATGTATTATGATGCTATCAATTGTTGTACACTTCATGATAAAATTAAATTGAATTATAACTTAATACATACTTCGATTTTATCATGTAATTTGATTTTGATATGTATGCATGTAATAGAGCTTACAATGATGATAATTGAAGGAATGAAGAATTGATTTCATAGATGATCATTGATTTTTATACATGGTAGTACTATGATCATGCTCATAGCTTATTTATGATCTAATTTTCATGTTTTATCAATACTTCCAGTAAACCTATTGATTAATATAAGGATAAATTAATAAGAAACCCTTCAAGATGATAACATGTTTAAAAAATAATTTTGGTACATTTTACTGGTATCTGACCAAAGGGTTCTTACATTGTGGTATCATAGCTATAGGTTCAATACTCAACTTAATGTGCTCATTATCATGTCTAAGATACATAGTGTTGATAAAACATGTTTTCAAATATAAGATAATGGAATTAAAACTTAGACAAACCTTAGATTAAATGATTAATCTATGAGTGAGGACACATAGTGAGAAAAAGACTCAAATTTTACCCTTGGGTCCTTTAAGAGATTCTAGAATTAGTTAGCTTATATTTAAAAATTTTAAGTTTGGATTACATTAGAGCCTATTTAACATGATCTTTTGATGTGTTATAACATCATGACAATGTAGAATCATAACAAACTTATGTTATTTATAATCATTGTGGAGTGAAGAAGAATGATGGATGAACTCAAGAAGTTTTATTGAACATAAACCAAAAAGAATATTGTAAAATATTACAACATGTCATTGAAGTGTGAGAAAAATATCACATCGCATGCAATGTTTGTGTGATATGTTGACCCATGCACATGTTTTGGAGATTTTTAGTTTAGGTAGACCTAAGGGATGAGTGGTGGATTAAGAACACGTGTAATAAACAATGGGAGAAATCTTGGCTAGTCTCACAATGCAACATTAATTACTTATTTCAAATATGACAAAGTGAACTTATTTAATCTAATCTTATGGCCATAAGCATGTGTATCTTGGAATGTTTATTCTTTAATTTTTTTAATAAATTTCAAAGGTATCATTTCCATTTCTTGTTCATTGTCATACTTTTCAAGAGCTATGTGGAGTAGAAAAATCAATCAATTATGGACACTATCATTTTTTAGATTCTCTAACACTTTTCTCATGCAAGGAAAGACAACTCTCTAGGTAGGAGAGATCTACAATAAATCTAGTAGACTTTGTGGGAATTATCCTTAGACAATTTTTGGCTTTAATGATGACCTCTTGTGTTTTTTATTCTCGTATTAAGGGGAAAACCTGCTGAGCATATGTATCTAATGTTAACAAATATTGTAATAAAGGAAAATCAAATCAATTCTTACAGATTAAGGGAAATGATTTTAACTAATTTAACTATAAGTGAATTTTTTAGCTTAAAGACAAATATGAACCTTGTTGGTTTCCATTGATAGGAATTAAAATGGAAAGGATGTATCCAATTCTAAAAATTTGTGTTTTAAAGGTAGTGCCTAATAAACAATATAGATGGAAAACTATGAGAAACTCATCTAAGAATTTTTCCTTTGGTTTTAAAATTAATATTAAATGTGATTAACTCATCAAGAAAATGTATTTTACAAGAGGGGAAGGATGTATCATTCCATTTTCCCATATCAAGATTCAAGGCACTTGTTGGAGATTTGCACTACAAATCACAATAATAATGTTTGGCTTTTGTGCAATTAGGAATAGATTTATTTCATATGATTTATATTCATTCAAATGATATTTATATACTTATATATGTTATATATTATGTGGAACAATTTTTATAATATGGAAAATAGAGAGATAATCCTATAGAATGGGATGCAATCATGAAAACGTATAACTTATACCTCCCCTATCATGACATTTAAGTGGTGGTCATCTGGTTTGATGATTCTTTGATTTTTTTTATAATATCTTTATATTCTATTTTGGATCATGATGATAGATGCATTATAATATGAATTATAGGATCCTTATAGGATTTAGGTTTTTGGTCAACCATATTAGTTGACATGTCTAGTCATATTTTGTAACTACTTAATCCATACATTGAAGATCACTAGGTTTACAACCTAATGGGCCATAAAAATTAAATAGAAATGTCTATTTTCATCAACATCTACTTGTTTAACCCAATTTTAAACTGATATTGTGGAGTATAAATTTTAGGTTGCCTTTGTATTGTGTCATCTCTTGAATAGATGCTGACACGTAAATGACACATACCCACCTACTAAAGTTTTCTTGTGACCACATAATAGTCCTTGAGATTGAAATGCTTTATGAGTCTCTCTCATTATATAATAATAGAATTAATTCATGTTATTTTAATAATATAACACATTAAATATAAATTTAAAACAATAATGAAAGATTAATGAAATATAATATATTGTCATAACATTAATAACTCTCAAAGTAAAATGGCGTAGCATTGCCTTTATTTGGGAGAATTTAAACTATGGTTGTTATTCAATATAATTCTACTAAAATGCATGGAAATATATCCTATTTTATTTGACCAAGTAATGTCCTAGATTTTGAAAAGGTAAAAATGCATTTTAAGCCCACATGGGGTGGCTAAGAACAAAGCAAAACCCCACATGGTTGAGCGCTTGCCAAACTAAGGAGATTGTTTCAAATTAGAATTGTTCAAACAATAATATCCCTAAGTTGTTACCCTTTCATTGGATAGAAATTAATAAGTTCATCTAAATTTTATTCTATTTGATGAGAAATGAGAACACCCCTAAGAAGAAAGGAGGAAGAGAAAACCGTTCTTGCATATAGTGGGTGAAAAATTAAGATCAACTATGCAATTTTGAGAAGGGAAATAGAAGGAAAACATAACAAGGAGTAGTAATAAGGAGGACAACTTGGTCCATCAAGGAGGAAGGAAGAAAGAGGATAAAGCATGCCATGGAGTAGCAAGACATTTTGGCAGCTATAGGGAGACACTTCCCCTCATCAAAATCACATTACAAGCAACTAAATGGAATTTAGATCTACTATGCCATGGAAGATTGGGTAAGTGCCAATTTATTACATAGAAAAGTCTAAAACTATATAATTTCATTTTGGTTTGGATTTCTCAAGAAATAATGAATCAATTTTAATTTATAAAAAATTAAAATATTATTAATATGAGGGGAAATATAATGAAAATATGGTGAGTTGTTTTAAATCTTGTAAAAAGATTTTTTTTTTAAAGTTGACTAGAAGAAATTTTATGGAATTTGAGTTGTCAATTTTGTGATGAAGATTAAAAATAAATAAAAATAGCTTGTAACTTTTGAACTGAAATTTTAAGCAAACCTCAATTTAGAGTCCACAAAAAATATATACTTAGAGTAATACATAATTAAATATATTAAATTATTTGTTTTAGTCCAGCCTAGCTGGTCATATATTTATCAATCAAATATTGACTCCTTTTCTCTATCTTAATTGTAAGCTCATCAAAATTGACCCCACCCATAAAATTGATCCTACATCAAATTCGATGGACTTCAGATGTAAGTTAAAGTAATATGCCATGGGAACATACAATTTAAAGTATCCAAGTAAATTTTTAATACATTTATATCATGTGAAAATCTAGGACATACTGAGCCATAACATTGAGTTGGTTCAATTTCCATTCAAAATGTTATTTTACAGTCATCCTAATCCCAAAATATTACTCTTGTCATGCATCACTGAAGTAAGAATATGGCTTATACATTTTCACCACTGTATAATTTTTTTACAGACTCAATTGAAGCATCCAAATTGTAGATGCATTCTCTAAAATATAGGGAGTTCATTGATCTTTCCTATTAAGGCAATTTGACAGCAAGTATCGTGTGTACTTCATATCTAGGCTGTTGACACTAAATTAAAAGTTGAATGCATTCAGGATTTTGACATGCACTATCAATATTTGAATACCATATGATGAGAGAATGGATATGGTTACATTTTCTTAGTAGTTAATTTACCTTCTATATGGTTTAACTTATTGCATTATGTTTATCAAGAACTTATAATTACAACAAACTTTTAAAAATTCATTTCTACTTTAAGTTGGATATGCCTAATCTACACATCATGAAATTGCTTCGACAACTCTAAATACTTGTATCATACTTAAGGAAATATATATTACATAAAGGATAAAATTCATTACAAATTTTAGGTTGTTTGATATAATGTTGAAGTAGTTACCACTATAAATGTGAAGTTGGTTTGCAATAAAAATCAAATGTAAAGAAATGATATTGTAAGTGTTCACAAAAAATTTCATCTTTTTTCAAAGGGAATCTAGGAATGGTAGTTACCATATGTTCCCTAGTTAATATATTTTCTGAAATATATGTGTATGTATAAGTGTATTAAGTGTAAGGCATATACAATAAAATCTATAAACCATATGTCTTTCAAAGTCCTTATAATAAACTCATAATGATCCAAGGAATATTCTCAAGAATTTTCAAATATGGTTGAGTTCTTTCCAAGTAAATCTTAAAATGTATGAATGCCTAAGTGATTAAACTAATAATACCCATAAATATTCAGTTATGTGTTTGAACAATATTCTAGGTAGTTGAGACATTCATTTGATTATTTATTATTAGTTTATGCATGACAACTTAAGTGTTAGGCTTTCTATCTAGGAGATGGTTTCAAAATGATAAAATTAGAATTATTAAATGGATCTTATAAAATTTATTTAATATGTTTGAGTTGGCAACTATTACATTTGTGTTGAGATGTGAAAATGAAACTCAAATGTGGGAATGAAAAAGTGAGTTTTTGGTTAAAGAGGTAATGAAACATTGTGATAAATTGTAATGAAGTTGAATTCACATTAAGAAAAATATATTCTCATAGGTGTTTCATATTGTAAATGATAAAGGATTGAATCATATTGAATAGATAGTTCTAGATGTGATCCTTTCATAATTTTTTTGTCTCATTACCTAAAGTCTTGTCACATATGGAATACAATTTCTTGAATCTAGGACTAGTGAAGCTCATAAACTATAATATCTTGTTTAAACATTATTATATTACAAACCATATCAATATGATTGATAGAATAATAATAAAATTTAAAAACATATTGTTGACATTGTGGTGATATACATATTGATCAGACTATGGATCATGTTTTGCTCAAACACCCAACTAGTTTATGCTCCTCTAGGGATACTTTTTGAATTTTGCTAGTAACATAGAAATAATTTTAAGGCTTAGTAATAAATTTGTTATGGTCAATATTGAATAATATTTTAAAGTGGTTTTAAATTGGGAATCTCCACTTGATTTGGATTTATTTTGTGTGGAGTAAAATATACAAAAAATAAGCTAGTAATAGCCAACACATTTTCTATCATACCTGAAATAGATTACTCTTATGTAGTAATTAGTAACCACATTAAGTACTATTCACAAAACCTTGTTTTAAATTTTAACCTTAGAAATGTTTAATTTAGGTGTTTTCTCTTGGTCACATTCACTTTTGAATTCTCAATTCTCACATATACTAGACTTTGTAAAGGATGTGAATTATAAGTTATTTGGTTGATTCGAGATATGGGTATTGAAAATTGGGTTTGAAAGTTAATTTTCATAAGATATTATATCTATATTATTTTATATCGACCCTTTTATGATATATTTTAATAAGGAATCAGATTAGTGATATGAGTTATTTATGGGAAACATTATCACCCATGTGTTATGCTTGGTTTGGATTCAATGCACAAACCTATTTGTGAAATCCCTAAACTTGTGATCATAGGCAACTATAAATGATTAATAAAGTTAATAATATAATATGTTTTGGATATCATCATTAATTGATAACTTTTAAATAATTTTGGGACTTGATAGATTGTTATATCATGTTAATGATTCCTTTTTAAACATGAATATTGACTTTGGATATTAATCTCATATGGGTATATTAAAGTATTAGATGATAGACTCTAAACTTATATGAAAAGTTATTGATGATAAACTCATTGGATGCCAAAAAACATTTGGGAGCCATATATTTTATATGGAAATATGGTTGTTGATCTTTGAATTTTATTTTGGGTTATGCTTTGGGTTGGCAACACACTGCTTCTGTAGTACATGTAAACCCTTGTTTTTGAAATTAAATGTGGGACCTTATTAAGATGTTTAAAGTATTTATTGATTGGTTAGAATCCTATGAGAGGATTGAATACCTAGAGAATTGGAACAGATTTTTCAGTTGGGTCATTACTTGTATATATATATATATATATATATATATATATATATATATATATATATATATATATATATATATATATATATATATATATATATATATATATATATATATATATATATATATATATATATATATATGTTAGAGTTAGAATGCATATGTCAAAGCTATTCTACTGCATGGAGTGGTATGTCATACTATTTTACTACATGGCATGGTATACCAAGTTATTTTAATATGTGAAGTAGTGTGCCAAAATATTTTACTACATGGATTTGTATGTTATACTACTCTATTGTGTGGAATATTAAGTCAGGTTGTTTTAATTCATGCAACAATATGTCAAAGTATTTTACTATGTGGAGTAGTATGTCAAACTATTTTATTGTGTGGATTAGTATCTCAAAATAATCTAATTCATGGAGTGGTATGCTAAACTATTATACCTTCTAAGACCCTCTCTACCCTGTAAATTGTTTGTATCTAGCACCTTCATGAAGGAAAGGGCCACTCTCAGTGGATGAGAGGAGTGCAGGGGATCTGAAAGTATTTTTGGTTGAAGTAAAATATGTTGGATGATGTTCCCTATCTATTGTCTTCTATTTGGTCTTTAGCCACAATGATGGACTACAAAAATATGATGGATTTAATTTTTAAGATTTATTCACTTATTAGAAAAATAACTATACTTATTGAGTATTGTATTGTTAAATGAGAAGAAGAAATCATGATATTTTAATATTGTTCTAAGCACTTTATTTTCTTATTCCATTTCATCATATTCTATTTTTTATGTTATTGATTTAAATTTTAAGGGAGTTATGGAGTTTAAAACCCTAAGTTTTAAAGTGTTAGAATATTAAAACCAGGTAATAAGAATGTGATAAGTATAACCATTGATTTGTACAATAATTGACCTAATTTGATTATTCTAAAGATAGCAATGAACTACACAAAGATGTACTTAGCTTGAAACTGACTAAGATAGATACTTGATAAGCTAAAAACTAATATAGAGATTGGGTAGAATGTCTTCAACAATAATCTGAAGTCAAAACTCCTCCTGGATAGTAGTGTAGTCCTATGGATAGTATCGTACTATGCTAATGTCCTCTAGATCATGACAATGTCCCTTGCAGGTAGAGACTATGACCTTTTAGGTGTACCTTCACCAGAGTTTGAGATGCATGTGCCTATGTACTTGAGTGTTGGATTGTTGTATTTGACTGATTTGAAAGTAAAACCCTAGACCTCCATGTTGTTAAGCTATTTAAAGATCACAAGTAAAAAAAGTGTGATGTTCTCTAGATAGATTGGATGTGAACTCAATACCCCACTATGTTGAAATTTGCCTACATACCAATACCTTGAGAGGGGATCAAGCTCAATGTAGTTCTCCCAATCTAAGTGATGGTGCAACTACAAGTGAATGCTAGTATGAGTGTTAACTTGAGTGCTTTGATTGTAACTTGAGGCTGGAAATATGAGTAATTTGAACTTAGGATTGTTGTAGATGGATATATGTAGAATTAGGGTAGAATAAGGATCATTGATTTTGATTTTCACAAATTCTCTCTGAGTTTATTTTGTGTGTATTTTTATTTGATTTCCATCTAGTGGGTAAAGGGATAAAAGTGGTGTATATATACTAATTTGGTATTTGTTGATATGTGTAATAGGTCTAGGCTGACCTAAGATGTCTTTAAAAATGGAAATATGTTTGTTGGAGGATAACAAATGTAAGGGATAGTAGTGAGGTCTCTTGGTCACTAGCATAATATGAGCATGTCCAAAGGGATAAATAAGTGTCAAGGTGGTAGAATTTGGTACACTAGGAGCCTAGATGTCTGCGAGATGGTATGGATTATTTTTGATACATTTGGGGATGGGTTAGACCCACATAAAGTTAGATAAGATCAAAAGATGCCCTAAGATAGGTATAGGGCTAAGCTATGGATAGGGTGGTCTCAAGTAACACTCATTTCAATCAAGTGACATTTTATATGACTACATTTTCACCCCACCCCCCATTTATTCTATAAATGCAACAAAGTGAAATGACTAGGATAAAGGAAAAATAAGCATACCTAGACTTACTTATGAGGCAAATCCTATGAATTTGGGTCTAAGTTTGTGAAGCATGCTCTATTGCATATCTTGAAAATGAAACATGGATAAATCAATCCTTACTTAAGGAATATAAAAATAAAAGACAAGATAGAGTAAATAAATAAGATATATAGGAAAGGAAAAAATACACCTGATTGGGTACGTGAACTAATGTAAAAAATTGGTGACATCTTATATGTGTAACTGGTGATCAAATCAGTGAATAGTTTGGACTAAGCTAATGGATTGTTCAATCCCCATGTATGGGTGGATTAATAACTAAATTCAATTTTGAATCCATCATTTCCCCTATTAAGTGAATCTTAACTTTTGAATAACTTGGATTGGACTAATGGATTGTCCAACCCTCTTATATAGGTGGCTCAAGAACTCAAGTAGGCTATGACTCCTTCATTGCCTACCCATGTGTAGTAGATGCATCTTTACTAAAACTTTAAAATGTAATTGAAGTTGTGTGATGCAATTGAAACTATATAATAGGGCTCTGGGGCCACTTAGAAATTCTAAAATAAAAAATAACTTAGGGTCTTATTAGGCACTCAGGTATGTAGCTTATGGAATACTCGATAATGCCAACCATTGTAGACAGAATAAGGAATCAATCTAGTGTGAAAATAGTGCAAATGGTATATGTATTATACAATGCAGATAATGACATGGAGTTTTACATTCCATCTAATCAAATAGTATATAAGTGAGAAAATAAAAATAATGTACCACACACGTGCCCCAAATTTTGATATCTGTGCATATAGATTATGGATTGAGTTATAGTAATTTATATTTGAGTATGTCTAAAAATAAAATTGGAGTGATCATTCCATATATGATGCCCCCAATTTGAACTAAATGATGTATGATTCTATGTAAAACTAAGAATAAACTGAGTATATTGATAATCTGTGACTAATACTATGCAAAATTGAACTATAACTGCTTTGTCTTTCTAATAATTTTAGAATTTATTATTTTTGGGGATAATGTATAGTATTAGGTCCCTTAGCTATTAGTGCATTGTCTTAGTGTCATCTATGTCATTCTAGTGTCTTTATATGTTAAATTAAGACTGATTTGTGTCTTACTATTTCTACTATGTTTTCCTGATTATGTGCTTTGTAATCTAGTTGTGTGTTGAAAGTTGTGTTCTGAGTGCACTCAGATGCCTTGATATTTGTGATAAACCCATATGAATGTCCCCTCTTTTTAGGGGAGTTGTTAAACTTGTGAAAGAACTATCCTCAAAATAAAATCTCTACACCATGTGTGTTAGACTAATATTATATGATATCTACATTATAAACCAATATAATGTGTATACATGACATCAAAATGTATAATTGATTAAGCATAAGTTGGAAATGTATGATGTATGTTAGATATAACATTCAAAAGGTTGTAAGATATATGTAAAAATATAAGCATGCATATAAACAAAAACTTTAAGTATAATCTATGTCAACTACTTGGGGGGATGAGGCATGATGTCCATAAAGGCACCCAAGAAAGAAAGGGAAATGCATAAGGTTCCTCATGGCATCTAAAATTGAGTTCAAGTGTAATAAGAAATATATAATTATCATGGACATGATGCATACATGAAATCATACATACAAACACATAAGACACATACATTAGGCCAAGGGGCCATAATACAAGGGACATGGGCACATGTCACTAAGTCTGAGAAAGATAAAACATACAAGGACATGTTTAAATGTCCACATACACTTACAAAAATTAAGGTCAAATTCAATCCACATGGGAGGACATGTTCAAAATTATGTATACACAATCAAGAAAGCACACACAAGGACATGGGAATATGTCCAAAGAATACATATAGTGGAAAATAAGTGGCATATTCAAATTCCCTCAAGTAGATGTAGAAGCAAAGAAACACAATAAAATATAAATTAGTAAAGATATAAATTAAAGTATGCATGAAATTGTAGTACATATCTATATAAAATCAAATAATTACATAATCTGAGTCTAGACTAGTAGTAGTTGGTAAAACATGTGTAGGATATAATGATATAACCTAGGAAAGTGGATGTTGTGTATAGGTTGCCCCTAATGGGTGAATGTATAAATGCTAACTCTATGTATTTTTGTATGTGCCCCTAGTGGGTAGATAGTAACACATTTGGATATATGTGATGGACTTGAGTTCTATAATAATTTATGAACAATTAAAAATAATAAGTGAGGCATGCATGTATGATAAAACTGAACTACACTAACATAGATAACATATGTAGCCCTTGGAAAATATAAGGAATGTAAACGTGGAAATGCATACAATATTTTTTTTTGTGTGTGCTTTTGTGAGAAATATTTGAATGTTTTTTTAATTTTGAACATATTATATTGTTTTCATATTTTCTGAGAATAATCTATGTACAATAAATAATGGAAATGAAACTATATACAAGTGAGAAAGATAACAAAAAATATATGATATTAATTTTTAAGTAATAAAGAGTATATACAAATTAAAATTAGTGCCTCTATATACCTAAGATCACATCTATAGGATGTGGATAGTCAAATGGTGGGTCTGGTGGGAGATCATTTGATGTCGGTTACTAATTTTCCCAAACTTGAATAATTCATCATCACTATGATCATCATACCATGTTGTTGATAAAAGTATAGCCTTATCCTTGACATTAGTCTTTATTATGTGCATTCAAATAAGTAATAATCCTCCCATGCATTCCTAAGGTAAACCACATTGGACCACAATGTATTTGTGTGAAACTTGTGGTTCTCATTTATGCCATCATGTAGGATGGGAACTATGTGTCCTTCATAACTGAGTGTCAAACATCTATCTATTTGATCAAATGTGGCATCCATTACCTATAACTATGTAATAACAAGTGTTACATGTATGTGATTACTTGTGATCATGAAAAAAGTAAGTGTGTTGACCACCTTAGGTCCACATGAAACTAATAGTGTGATATGTCCCAAGGAGTCTTGAAAATGTATGGCATGTGGTAGCTCAATCTAATAATGTCCTATGTGTTGTAATAATTCCAAAGTAAAAGTATTAGGATCAAAATCCTCATCTATAATAATGTTAGGGATGTATTTTTCCTTTATAAAATCCAAAATAGTTAATGGATCATTTCTTGTGTGTCTATATTAGTAAAGAGTGGTTATGGTTTTTGTACTGGTAAAGGTAGAGGTTGTGTAATATAAATAGTTCCTTGAGCCTTGATTTTATTAAATTTATATTGTAATGTTGATCATGTATCTATATCATGTCCAGTAATCTTGTGAAAATGATAAAGTGGTCTATCATCTTGCTATGACAATATACTAATAGATCTATGGAAAACTAGTCATAATGGCATCAATCCTCTATCAAGTAATATTACTAAAATATGGTATGGTTAATCTTGTGTACTATTTTCTTGAATCTAGACAACTAAGTTAATATACACAAATGTAATAATATATAATAAGTGTATAGAATAATGTGCCTTTAACTTCAAGTGAGTGTCCATGCTTATGTTTGTACAGCTATGAACTAGTGGTGATACCTATGTAGGTAAAGAAATGAGTGCCTTAGAATCACCTCTACACTCTCTAGGTCCTATTAGTGTGAATCTCAATCCACATAAATAATCATCAATGTTAATGGGTGATGTATCATCCTCTATGATTGTATGGGAATCTATACCAAAGTTTAAGATATATACTTCCTTGGAGTTAACAAGTAAGGGTAACTATGTTGTGAGGATCTCATCATCTACCATAGTTGGGGGAAACTATGTGGGATGAGTGTTATTCTCCACCATGGGTGAAGATAACAATGTTGTAAGCGGATCTAGAACTGGTGTGGTAATAGTGGTGTTATATCCCCCAACCTCATATGTATGTATATGTTCTATTAGAGTCACGTGAGTTGGGGAATCTTTTTGAACATGAGATGTCCCATCTAGAGATGTACCTGGGGAATTAGGCTAAGTAACTCTATAATATTTGAATGGTTGGTTATCATCTAGACAAGTGTAAAATTATCCATCATGTAAATAAATTACACATCTGTGCAAGGTAGATGGTATGACCTTCATGGAATGTATCCAAGGTCTCACAAGTAGTAAATTATAATGCAAAGGATTAGGCATCACCTAAAATTATGTAGATAAGGTTTTTGGCCCAACTATGATATCTAATTTAATAGTACACAATGCCTATCAGGGAATGTCATGACAACCTATAATGTTCTTATATGTCTTTAAAGTGGATGTTATATCAACCCCCATAGTCTATAGAAATGTGAGGTTGCATATGTTAAGTCTTGAACCAATATCAATTAGAACTTGTTTAATGGAGGTGGTTTTGATTTGTGATTGAATAAAGAGTGGTATATTTTGATCAATTATTGACTTTGAGGGAAAATCCTCATTGTAAAAATGTATATCATCCTTAATTTCCTTGATAGTTTTCATGATTAATACAAAATAAGTTGGCTCTATATCACAAGGCAAAGATGTAAGATTGAGTGTTTGAAAAATAATAACTTTGAAAATGTTTTCCTTTTAGATTAATTCCAATAAAAAATCTTGGCTAGTGTATTTCTCAACTAATCCATAATATCATATGATTTGTGCTAATATGTAGGTCCCATTGTATTATGTTAGGGATAAGGAGGGATTGTGGGATTATGTTGTTCATGTATAAGTTGAGGAGGCACCTACTTTTGTCTAGTGATAGCTCAAACCATGGGGTCTACTATTTGTCGAGGGTGAGTAGTAGAGGTAGGACATGAGTGAAGATAGTCAATAGGTCTAGAAGGAAGAGGAAAAAAGGAGTAATCTGATCTCTCTATCATTGAGTAGTAACCAAAGGTAAATAAAAATTGGCCATACAACAATGCTCTCCATAAAATGGGGATCAAGATGAGGTGGGCCAATGTGTGAAATAAGCTAAGTTTTAACATGATCCATGAGAGGAGGGTAATAGGCATGCAAGAAAAACCTTAAGACTTTGCACCAAAAAGTAAAAATTGTCATATATCTTTAGATTCTAAAAACAAATATGAAGAAAAACCCTAATGGTACACTAGGATTTTGAAGCAATATGTTAGAAGAAATTTAGGTTCACAAAATGATTTAACATTTGATGGAGTTATGGATTTTAAAACCCTATGTGTTAAAGTGTTGAAGTATTAAAATTAGGGAATAAATATTCAATAAATACAACCATTGATTTGTATTATAATTGATCTAATCTAATTATTCTAAAAATAACAATGAACTACACAAATATGTACTTAACTAGAAACTAACTGAGATGAATAGTTGATAGGGTGTAAACTAGTATAGAGATTGGGTAGGGTGTCTTCAACATCAATATAATGTCAAAAATCCTCCTAGATAGTAGTATGATCCTATAGATAGTAACACACTGTAGTAATGTCCTCTAGAGTGTAACAGTGTCCCTTAAAGGTAGAGACTATGAGATTTTAGGTGTACCTTTTCTTGAGTTTGAGATGTATCTACTTATGTGCATGATTGATGGATCATTGTATTTGACTAATTTAAAAATAAAAACCTATACCTCCATGTTATTAGGGTATTTGAGCACAATTAGAAAAAGTGTGATCTTATATGGAAAGGTTGGATATGACCTCAACACCTTATTGTGTTGAGAGTTGCCTACATACTAATACCTCGAGAGGGGATCAAGTCTAATGTAATTATCCCAATCTAAGTGTTGGTGTAATTGAAAGTGAATTATAGTATGAGTTTTGGCTTGAGTTATTTGAGTGTGACTTGAGATTAGAAATTTGAGCAATCTAAGTTTAACATTGCTATAGATGGCTATATGCAGTAGTAGGGAAAAATAGGGATCAATGACCTTGATTTGCACAAATTATCTTTAAGTTTTTTTTTGTGTGTATTTGCATCTGATTTCCATCTAGTGGGTAAAGGGATAAAAGTGGTGTATATTTATTGATTTGGTTCTTGTTAAGATGTGGAATAGGTCTAGGCCAACCATAAGGTGTCTTGAGAAATGGAAATATGTCTTTTGGAGGATAAAATAGGTAAGGGACATTAATGTGGTCCTTTGGTGACTAACATAGTGTGCTAGTGTCCAAAGGGTCACATTAGTGTCTAGGTGGTAGAATCTAGTACACTAGGGGCGTAGATTCCTAAGAGATGGTCTAGGACTAGTTTTGGTACATTTAGGGGTGGGTTAGACCTGCACAAAAGTTGGGTAATGATTGAAAGAGGCCCTAAGATTGGTCTAAGGCTAAGATAGGGATATGGTGGTCTCAAGTGACACTCATTTCAATCAAGTGATATTTTATATGACTAAAATTATTCAAAAAGGGAATTTGAATTAGCAAAAGATTACTATTGACTTGTATAATTAGATATTATTTTCAATGAAGTAAAAACATATTTTTAGTCTCTATTTGTATAATTTGTTTAACTTGTTTTTATGATCATAATTTTGTATTATGATGTTATCAATTATTGTGCACTTCATGATAACATTACATTGAATTGTAACTTAATGCATAATTTATTTTATAGAATGTTGTAGAGACTAGAATTATGGACCATAATTATCTAATGACATGTGCATTATGGATGAGTCTAGTATACTAAAATCCTGAAATAGGCTAAGTCTAATATCCTAAAATCCTGAAATAGGTTAATTTGAAATATGGTAGAATCCTCCAAAACCTATAATTTACATCGTAACTCCTAGAGATCTGAAACCCCTCTTAAACATCCTGAAAGTATATACATTAAATATATTTTAAAGTATAAGGAAGTAAATGTCTATATATATATATATGCCAAATTATGATTGAATGTTTATTTTATGTATATACTACCTATTTCACCTATGGTAATTACTAATTACCATGGTAATTCTTTAACCACCCATAATCCTAAAATATCTAAGCAAAATCCACTACAACCAAGTAATTAACATCCTAAATAAACTTATTCCCATCCAAAACCCATGTAAACAATTTAACTTACTATTTGGATTATTTTTTTCATGGTTGCAAACAATCAAATCTCACCTAAGCCTAAAAAAGGTGAATTGGCAACAATATATCCATGATTGGCATCAATTATCCTAGATTGATATCAATTATATATACCTACATGTTGTTCTTTGCAAGGGATGCAAATTTTTATACCGAAACACTGAAGGAATATTACTAAATATAGTAATTTTGGCATCAAGACTCTAAATAAATATTTTTAGACTACTTGTAGACCTTGTTCAGCCCTCCGTGGATTAACATAGAACCATTGCAACTCCATCCTTTGGTGCTCCTTAAGGATATTCAATTTGGTTCATCAACTATTATCTTATCACAATCTTGGAGCACATGAAGGTAAGGTTATATTTATTATGATTAAAGTCTTCATACTTTATGCCCATTCTTATTTAACTTTACCTAGATCCCTAAACCAATTTAGAATTCTTTAGTTATCCTTTAGTTTTTTATTCATGACCTAGTGCAATTTAGACAGAATTGACATTGATTCATTTAGAATTGGCACTAATTCTAGAGGATCGACACTAATTCTACCATGATCATCATTGATCCAATGTATTATGTTTTTAGAATTTGAGCTTATTTTATCAATTTGAATTAATCTTAATCAAAAGATCCATATCTATTAATCTTGATCATTTACATCTATTTATATCATTTATCTTATAAAGCTATCTTTAATATGATCTGCATCTTTTAAATATCATTTTTAAATCTCTTTTATCAATCATATGTATATTGTAATCTTTATCAGTTTTATTTGCTTAATTACATAAACAATGGATTGACATCCCTCTAAGTGTACCACTTCTTAGAACCAATCTTGTATCAGGTAGTCCACCCATCTCTATTATTAATCTATTTTTCTCTAATTTGTTTACATGTGTGTAGGTTATTCTTCCTATTCAAAAAGAAGCTCCCTCAGTCATTGGAGTCAAGCAGTGCACAACATATCCTAATCTAAACATATTCACCATAGACCCTGATTTCATTTAAGTTTTTAGTAAGTAGTTTAATTTTACAAGAAAAATGAAAAACTAATTAAGCATTCTAGCATTCTTAGTAGGACCCTTAATGTCTCACTTATTAAAATTCATTATGAATTTATGTATCTTTCTCCCTTTCTTTTGTTTGTTGTCTTCATTCAAATAAAATCCAAAATTATTGTTTTTTTCCTTTCTAAAGGTTAAAAATAATTGCATCAATTTTTTATCACTTAGGTAATTCATATAAAATAATCTAGGTGGGTTAAATATATCTTAGTTATCCTTTATTTCACACATATACCAAACCAATTAGATAATAAACTCATCAAACATTGACATAAGGGAACCAATTGATATTTCATCACCTAGCAATAACCTTCCTCCTAGACATCATACTTGGATTTCACCACCAAGGGGAGAACCAACTCAGTACGTTGACTGAGTATAAACTGTATTTATTTGATATATATTGGCTAAGCACCAAATACCCTTACACTGTAGTGTGTGAAGTGAGGGGGTAGGCCCCAATACCAAACCACGTATCGATTCAAGTACATAGATATTTTCAAACATAAACAAACCTAAAACCATCCTTATATTGCCACTTCTTAGGACCCTTGGTATCCTTTTATTTTCTTTTATCACACTCTAAAGTTAATTTCTTAAAAAAAAAAAATTAAAAAAAAAAAAAAAAATTAGGTACGTCTTATAACATGCATGCTTTTCTTTTCCACTAAAGTGAGATAAATCAAAAAAAAATCTTATTCTTGTTTATGTTTTGTTTTGTGTATTTATTTTTTTCTTGGCATTCATCTTCCTCAATGGCATATTCAACAATATGCCCTACATCTCTCGAATCCATCAGGGATAGTCATCCATAGTTCTTTTTGTGAGTATAGCTTGGGTTTGCTAGCATTTTAGATAGCAACCCAATAGCCCTTAACCCCTATATTATATCATGAGAAAGACATATCCCTATTTATCCCCTTTCTAAATCTAATCTATTTAGACATATCTCACCCTTACAAAGGTATAATAGACACTTAGTGGCTATAGTTTCAACCATGGGCCCTTAAACACCACCACAACCAACTAGTTATCATGCAACAAATAACACTAACACAATACCACCATCAACAACTAGTAGTCCTCCTATTTCCACCACTAATGTTGGAACAAACCAACCACATCCAATAACACCCAATCCTTCCACAACTACCCTTCAAACCCATAACATTATTATTTCATAACCTATGTCTCATATGCTACCTACAACGCCCTTACAAAACTTAGTATTTTCCATACCTGTGACACTACCACCAATCTAAACAAATGTGGCCACTAGTCCTCAACATATAATACCTACATTGTAATCCTATTAACAAATACCTCCCCAATATCAATATGTGTCATCTTTCAATCCATCCTATCAGCAATCCGTACCCCACCAGTATCATCCATATGTTACCTCAACTCCATCAATGAACACCATGACCATTGGTTATTACCTAGCTCAATCGCTTCCCATGTCATTACCTCCTCAACAACATCTTTAACAAAATTACACCCCTCCTAACATCTTAAGTGGTCTTCCCCCACATGATCCTCAATTGAACATCCTTTGCATATTCATGGATAGAATGTCCCATCTAGAAGTGTCCACCATAGGAAATATAGGTATATTTGCTTATGAACAAATTTTTAATGAGCCTATAAACCCAACAGCCCCCATCCAACCATTTCTTGCATAGTGAAAAATAACTAAATTTACCAAATTCCAAAACAAGGAAGATCCCCAACACCTTAGGGTGTTTAGACATGTGTGTTACCTCATAGCCCACAATGATGCCATATTCTTAAGAACTTTTCCAATATCATTAGCTAGACCAGCTTTGGATTGTCATAGTTTCATTCCCCAACACTCTCTATTTTCCTTTAGTCAATTAGCTCATATTTTCCTAGATCACTTTTTGATAAACATCACAAGGAAAATAACCATCACTGACTTATATGTTATCTGACAATTTGAAGATGAATCTATTATTGAATTTATTGCCTAATGGTGTAATATTATCAATTAATTTCCCTTTTATCTTCCCCAACTAGAACTTATTGAATTATTTTCTAGGTACTATGCTAGGCATATCTCATCTACACTCCAAATCTAATCCTTTAAAATTTTCAATGAAGCCTTTGTTATGGCTCAAAAACTATAAAGCCTTGAAGTAAGGTGAAGTTAGATTGTAGAACCAAAATGCTAAATCAAAACCCTTTAAATTCAATAACACCAAGCTAAAGGGTACTTCCAATGTTACAGTTCTGAATGTTTGCTTCTCCATCGATATCTAACCAGTCTAGTCATTCTTCTTCCTAGACACAACCTCAAAAATCACCCATGTGATTTCCCATTAAAAGTATACACCTTTAGGGAAATCTTACACTTTCATCCTTGATAATATTTTGAAGGCATTTGTCATAGAGATTCCTCCGATTAGGCCTACTAATTATTCCTATCCCAAACCAAGTTGGTTTAAGGAAAATGAATTTTGTGGTTTCCATCATGTAATAGGTCATGACGTTAATAGATTCCACTAATTTAAAATTCTAGTCCAAAATCTTATCGATAGAGGGTAAATTCAATTAGACAAACCAAATGATCCCTTGAATCATTCCTTAGAAATATAGACAACCATTTCCCAATCATCCATCCTCATTGAAATTTGTACAAACACACACTAAAGATCCCCAATAATAGGGAACTCACATGATCAATAATATCAAATACCAACTTCTATAACAAGAAGTTATTGTGTCTCTAGACTCATCCCTTTAAATACCAAACCTCCCTATAAGAGATACCTTGAAGGTAAAATAATTTAAGCTAATTTAAGTCATCCCCATCACCCATTATAACCTTGTTTATCTCATTACATGGGATCCCCCAAAGGAGGAATATTATAAATATATTTTCAACTCCACTCTAAAAATAGAAGATAAAAAGGAAAATCCAAATAAATGCCTTGGTATCCCAAAAGAAGAAGCTCACCAACACCTACCAATTAGATTAGAGCTCCCATCACCATCTAAAGGTAAAAACATCAAATCTAGTTACAATAATATCACTAACACATCTAATAGCATTAAAGGGAGAAATAAACAATACCTCTAATCCAAAGTAAGTCATCCATTTTAAGACCTCACCTTTTAGCCAAACCATCTGTCATGATTATTGAGTCACCTTATAAAGGGCCTATCTAAAAGTATCCTCCTATTTTACAGACACCAAAACCTTCGACCAAATCCTCCAATTCTAAATGGCAAAAGATTTCACTTAAAGACACAAATAAAACACCTCCTAATCAGCCTATCTAGATGACAAATGCTAAATCCAAATCAACTCAAAAGTTCATACCCCAAAAAGATGATAAACTACAACAAGACCCATTACGAGGGTCATACACTACCATTCTTAACCAAAATTTTCAATCATCCCTTATTTATTTACCACCCCTCAAATCTTTCAATCCCCACACTAAAAAACCTCTGTGGTATATCGAAGGTAAGGTTTGTGCCTATCATAAGACTCCTAGCCATGATATTGAAAATTTTAATTCATTTAAAGCCATAGTTTGGGATCTTTTTCAAGATGATGACCTTTTGAATCAAAATTTTTACCTTGCTCCCATATTTAACCAGGAAGCACAGCTCGCTCCTTCTAGCTCTTCATAAGAGTGATCAAAGTATACCCAAAATCATTCACTAACCTTGATAAGTAAACCATTCCTATAGATAAACACCATCTATATAGATACACTATCGCAAACACAAGATCCTAAGTTCACAATCCAACTAAGGATAATACACCCATCATGGGGGTTCATGCCTCTACATTATATTGATGCCTCAAATATGCATATGAAGGCCAAACCTACACTATCTTAGTAAACCCACATCATTTTAAGCAACTCTCACAAGGGGATTATTGCTTATATACACTTGATACCCATGTAAATTATAAACTATATGGGCATCCTACTTGAAAACAAGCTTATCACCCTACCCTAAGAGAGGCTACCTACCTTAGGTTTCTCTCACCTCCATACCCATTTAATGTATAAGGAATAGATTAATATTCCTCATAAATTAACATGTCATAAGTATGAGAAATGAGTAATCATGGAAAATTTGCTCCTAATTTACTTGGATCATATGGATTTGAGGCATACCATTTAACATCCCTTAAAATAAAATTGGAAATGATTCTCTCAGTGCTTTGCATTTGTGCTCTATTTATTGTTAATAGTTATGGTTATCCACAAATCAACTCAAGCTTCTTATTTATTATATTCATAAATCCCCACACATATAGCCTATAATGATATAGAATTATGTGGTCATTCAATAGTACTTTCTTCATGACCTTAAATGTGAATACCTCAGCTCTGCTTATAGAATTTTTTTATTGGATATGCTCTACCTATATGTAGGACGAAGCCCCAAATCATTATTTCCCATAACAAGGATCACAATATCACCTTATGTCATGGATTTTATCTTCAATAATGTGACTTAGGCTAACTCAAAGTCAATCCATGTTTGTCTTCATTCAAAATTAATATTATAGGATAAAAATAAAGCAATGGGAAAAATTATAGACCATTTCCTTGATGGAAAACTATTCATAAAAGCATAAAATCATAGATTGCTCCCTTGAAGGAAAAATTTTCATAAAATACAGATAGACCACTCCCTTGAAGGATGGCTATCCAAAATTAGAAAGCAAGAAAGATTCTTGTATTGATCAATGTTCCTATCTTATCTAAATTTATAAAACATGCCCATCAAAATATAAAATCAAAAGTCAAATAATATCCCAAGAAAGCTTCTCGCATCGATCAACTTTCTAAAATTTAGCAGGCTTCCCACATTGATCAGTCTATGTAACAAGTAAACATGGGTTGGCCCCAGTTGGTCTCATTATCATTATTACACTAAGACTTAGCCTCTGACCTAAGGAGATATCACAATCCTAAATCCATATCTTCCCATCTTCATATCATTTCCCATTTTCAAGAATCTTAGGCTTGGTTGATTGACAACCACTAAAGCATTTATTAGCATTAGACCAGGCTTGAAAAGTGCATAAATAATAAAGAATCTCATGCCTCACCATAATACTAATAAACTAAGCAGTTTAAGTCCACCTTGATTACTCTTTTTATCATATATCATATAGGAAATCCATAAGCACCAACCATTCATCCAATGCAAACCATCTAAATTCATTAAATCTGATAGATATTTAGCCAATAAGCAAATGAAATTTGGACTATATCATTTATAGCCATAGCAGTAATCATGTTGATCCATGTGATTGACCTCAATCCCTTGTTTTACATTTAATTGCATGCTTCATAACAGATAATCTTGTACCCAATCCAAACAAATAATCTTGTACCCAAGCCAAGCAAATTAAAACCATTACAGTTATGAAATTTTATACATAGCACCTTAGATTAGTGCATGATGACCCTCTATTGGTCCCATAACCTATGTTGACTCACCCTCTATTAGGGGAAAATACTCGATGGATCCTAAAATATTGTGTTTCACCTTGTGATAATATGTCTATAGGTAGTTACTTGACTCTTATAATAGTGGATGCTTTGGTTAGAACTCCATATCATTTTGTTTCTTAGTAGCCTTCATTTTAACCCTCTTTTTCATAATAGTGGTAATATATTTTAGCCTTGGGGCATTTATGTATGTAATACTCATATCCTTGTGTGTGCAAAAAAGTTGCTCATTCAAAAATCTGTGTCATTTATGTTCACTTTTATCCCTTAGATCATCATCATATCCTACCATCCACATTATTTTAAGCCCATCACCATCTCATTATCCTACACTGGCTCTTGGTTTGAGTGGTAATACCTCCTCACGTACTTGGGGCATCATAACCCTCCTAGTTTTTGTCTCAATATTAGTTTCTACACACCACTCAAGAAAAAAGGGCAAATGTAGACACTAGAATTATACACCATAAGTCTCTTATGATGTGCATTATGGTTGAGTCTAGTATCCTAGAAATCCTAAAATAGTCTAAGTCTAATATCCTAAAATTCTAAAATAGGTTATCTGAAATATGGTAGAATCGTCCAAAATCTATAATTTGCATTGTAACTTCTAGAGGTTCGAAACCCCTCTTAAACATCCTAAAAGTATATACATAAAATATATCTTAAAGTATAAGGAAGTAAATTTCTATATATCTTAAATGTTTATTTTATGCATATAATACTTTTTTCACCTATGGTAATTACTAATTACCATGGTAATTCTTTAACCACCTATAATATTAAAATATCTAAACAAAATCGATTACAACCAAGTAAATAACATCATTAACAAACTTATTCTCATCCAAACCCCATGTAAAAAATTTAATTTGCTATTTGGATTATTTGTTTCATGGTTGTAAAAAATAAAATCTCACCTAAGCCTAAAAGAGGTGTTTTGGCAATGATCCATCTATGATCAACATCGATTCTCCCAGATCGATGTCAATTACATATACCTACATGTTGCTCTTTGCAAGGTAAGTAAATTTTTATAATAGAACATTGAAGGAATATTATTAAGGATGGTAATTTTAGCATCAAGACTCTAAAGAAATATTCTCAGACCACCTGTAGACCTTGTTCAGTGCTCCATGGATTAGTGTAGAACCATTACAGCATCCAGCATCTGCTTCCCCTCAAGGAGATTTAGTTTGGTTCATCAACTATTATCTTATCACAATCTTGGAGTACACGAAGGTAAGGTTTTCTTTATTATGATCATAATATTCATACTTTATATCCTTCATTCTTGTTTAACTCTATCTAGATCCCTAAACCACCTTAGAATTCTTTAGTTATCCTTTAGCTTTCTGTTCATGATCTAGTGCAATTTAGACAAAATCAATGCCAAATCATTTTGAGTTAGCATCGATTTTAGAGGATCAACACAAATTTTACTAGGATAAACATTGATCCACTGTATTATATTTTTAAAACCTGATATTATTTTAGTAACTTGAATTAATATTAATCAAAGATCCATATCTGTTAATCTTAATCATTTACATCTATTTATCTCATTTATCTTATCAAGTTATCTTTCATATGATCTGCATCTTTTAAATAACATTTTGTAATATCTTTTATCAATCATATATATCTTTTAATCATTATCAATTTTATCTACTTAATTACATAAATAGTGGACTGACATCCCTCTAAGGAAGTGTAGCACTTCCTAGAACTAATCTTGTATCAAGCAATCCACTCATCTCTATTATTAATATTTTTTTGTCCAAGTTATTTACATGTGTGCATGTTATTCTTCCTAGCCAAATATAAGCTCCCTCAGTTCCTGGATTCAAGTAGTGTGAAACATCTCCTAATCTACATGTGTTCACCATAAACCCTGAATTCATTTGAGTTTTTAGTAAGTAATTTAATTTTAAAATAAAAATGAAAAACTACTTAAATAAATGTAATTTTATTTCAATATATAAACATGTCAGAGTTTACTATGATGGGAACTGAATAAATGAAGAACTAATTTCATATATGATCATTGTCTTAAGTACATTGTAGTATTATGATCATGCTCATATCTTACTATTTATCTAGTTTTCATGTTTTATCAAAATTTAGTAAACCTATTGAGTAATATAAATAAGGATCAATAAGATACCCTTTGGAAAAATAATATTATTTTTAAATAAATTAATATGTTTCAATGGCACATAACTAGAGGGTTCCTAAATATTGGGCATGCAATAATTTCGAGGTGAGTTAAGATTGAATTAGTGTCTCCATGTCAATACTATGAGCATATTATGTTTGTCTCAGTTTTATTTTTGATACCAATCTCATTTTGTTTTAATTAGTAAGTTTATTCATGTCATAAATCTTTATATAGGTCTACAGGGTCATGATCTTATTCTTGTCAAAGCCATGTTTTATGACTATGAGGTAGTCAGGTTCAACATATAATAAAGGTAAAATTTATCCTCTGAATAACACAAAGAATTGATTGTGTATTCATTTTTTTATAGTCTTATGTTGTTTACGACATGGAATCATTGACTTCTTGTAAATATATCTCTGTGAATGGTTTATCACTATTTTTAGTGTTCTATATAAATAGGTGTTGGGTTTGAAACATTATGTTGTTTCGATATCTTGACATGCATAGACTAGAGATGGGAATGTATTCATTTTAATGTAAGTTAAGGTTGAATTAGTGTCTTGATATGAATGCAATAAGAATATTTTGTTTTTCTTAGTTTTGTTTCTGACATCGATGCCATTTTTTTAATCAATACATTTATTCTTGTCATAAATTTATGTATAGGTTTATGGGGTCACAATTTTATTTTTGTCAAAGCCCCATTTTGTCTTTAGAAGGTTTATCCTTTGAAAAAATAATAATTGGGTGTGCCTTGATATTTTTCATAGTACTACGTTGTTTGATGGAAAGAAATCATTGGCATATTATAAACATATCTTTGTTAATGGTTTGTGGCTCATCTTAGGGTTTATGTAAAAATAGGCTATAGGTTTGAAATGTTGTATTATTTTGATATCTCAACTTGTATAGTCTAGATAGTTGAACTGCAATCATTGTCAAGTGAGTTGAACTTGAATCAATATATTTACCTGAATGCAATAAGAATATTTTTTTTGTCTCTTGTTTTTTACTAAAATTGAAATCAAATTTGTTTTTTATAATCAATACAATTTTTCTTCTCATAATATTTTGTTAAGTTTTATGGGGTCTTAATTTTTTCTTTCCAGGCCCCTATTTTTTTATTAGAAGGGATTTCACAGATGAATATGTAGACAAGTTGTGTTCAGGGTTACCATTAGTTCAAGGTGAGATTTTCCATTTGAATAACAAAAATAATTTACTACCTCAAATTAAATGGATTTAGGTTTAGATATCACATATTATAATCATGTTATTTATAACTATATAACATGATAATTGAAAATAGTAATATTATTATGTGGTTATTCATGTTTCTGTGTATACCTAATGTGTTCTTGTTCTGAAAAAAACATTGTATAGGCTTTGAGGGTCATGATTTATTTTTGAATCCTTGTTTTATCATTGTAATCCTAGATATCAAAATTACCCCATAGTGCTTACTATTAGTTTTTGTAAACAACACATTAAACAAACATTAAAATCCTTGCATGTGTATGAAGAACACAAATATTTTTAGAATAGACTTAGTATCTATGGAAAAAGGTCCCTCTCTCATTGATTTAGTTTTTTTGCACAACTCACCCTTATGTATTGCTCAAACTCTTCTATAACTTTATAGTCTTAAATTCATTGTTTCAAGGGTATGAACATTTAGAGAAAGGCATACATTTGAACATATTTTCTTGGTCACTTATATTGAGAATACTATATACCATTTTTTATAACAATTTTACAAGTAAACAACAAAATACACATGGAGGAAAAATTGAATACATAGTTACCAAGTGACATGGGGGTGTAGGTAATAATACATGGATAGAGACACCATTAAAATCAGGATATAAAGGTACAACTAAATCATATATAGAGACACTATTTCTATTTTGTAAGAAAAATCTACAAAAAAATAAAAAGGAGACATTTGAAAAAAAGTAATGAAATGTTGTTTTTAATATTTTAGTTTTAGATTAACATTTTTTACCACTTTTTCATTCTTTACTTATTTATTTATTTAAATACTTAATTTTATTTTATAGAAATCAAAAACATTTCAATATATATTTTTCCCTTGGCCTTTATGTGTAAATAATGGAAAATTTTCATTCCATATTTATAGATTAAAAAAATAACACAAGAGAACTAGGAATGAAATTTATTGCCACACCTTAAACTAAGAAGAGTGTTACAACCATGTTTTGTCAATCTACCAAAAAATTGCATCAAAAATAACAAAACAAAATACACAATAACCTTATAATTACACAAATAATATTTAGTTATGGATAATTAAATAAACAAGTTAGGAATAATCAATGGAAACATGCCTCAAATAAACACTTTTTTATTAGATAGCATTAAAAAGTGGGATTAGGGTCATGTACCCTCACAAGCACTAAAATATTTGCAAATAAAAGAGAGAAAAGTAGAATCCCTGAGGGATAGTAATAACATGGCTGTGTTTATCCAAAAGTACAACAAAAAGAAACCAAGTATCAACAAAAAAAACTACATAAAAAAACATCAAAAAATAATAAACATGAGTTTATATAACACAATAATTTCCTTATGCACCTCTAATCAATAATTAAATGTTTTAATTCTTCTAATGACAAACCATCACTTTAACTTTAGATCATGATTTCCAAGAGGTATTTTTTCAAGCACATTCCTTATTGTTTTCATTCATAATTATTATCATGTTTATATAATCATGCATAATGTAACATGATCTTTTTGTTAGTATATGATATTATTTTCCTTGTACTTATTATTATGGATTATTCCTACAATTGTATTTATCTTGCTTAGGTGTTATTTTGAGGTAACTTAGGTGTCATAAATAGGGTAATTAAGGTGCACATGCACATGAGAAAATGGTAGTCAAATTGGTGGGTAAAAATACCATTACCCACCAATATTGACATATGGAGCACACAAACCATTTGGCAAAAGTATTGTGTTCACATTGCCAGATGTCTTGGTTCTATGCCTCCATTACACCTATATATATGCCTCTCATTTAAGTTATTTTTAATGAGTTATGAATGCAATAATATTATAATTTTTCTCTATTTTGATTTCAATCTCAACAACAAAGTTCTGCTTCTATTTGCTTTGCATTTACAATTCATGTGTTCGATTCTATCAGTTAAATCTTAGACAATTCTATCATGGTATCAAAACTCTTTTCTAGTAACGAACGCCATTTTTTTGTTAATTTCTTAAAATATTGAATAGTTTTTTGAGTTTGTATTTTAACTAAGATTGTAAAGAAGAAACCTGTAGATTTGTGTGTATCATCTATAGTCCTTTATTCTCTAATTAGTGAACTTCATCATTATTTGTAATTATTTAAATTATATTGGATATATAAGTAACATTTTTTATATCTAAAAGAAGGATTCAATATGGTTATACAATAGAAAAAATCATTTTTTGATAAGGAGGCAAGATTTACAAGTTGTTTTGTAAATCCATTTTTTCTGAGAAAATGACTGGTATTTTTATGATTGTTATTAAATGGTAAACAATCACTCATAAATTTTTTTGGGTTCTATGCATCTTTGTTTCATATTTTTGGATCATTTTTAAATTCATAATTTTTTTTAATTAATTATAGAAGTTATCATAGTTTTACTAACTATGATACTATTCAAAAAATTACAAAAATTACATTTTTGATGATGAAGTTTTAAGGAGTTTTTTTAAAATTGTTTTTGTAAAAAATAATATTATTGTGATAATTCATATTGTAAGGAGTTTTTTTTTTTTTTCACAAAGGGTGAAGTCTATTTTTGGTAGGCAATCAAACTACCTCACAAGCAAAATAAAATTTATCCTCTCCTTTGCTTAACTCACAATTTAACACTCTTGTTCTCCTCATGGACATTTTTTTTGGTTGACCCCGACGTCTTTTTTTTGTGATCTTGCACTATCACTTATGTAATCATTTCATAGATTACTCATTTGTGGATGCATTCTTGGTTGAGTTCAACATCCATTTTTTTATAAGCATGCATTATTGTTTGTGCCTTTAATGCAAAGATTTCACTCATTTCTATGCCAACTAATTTGTTGTTGTGTGTATTACACAATAGTAATATTACATTGTACTACACATTAAACAACCTTAGATAATCATCTTATTGTTTTGTATTACATGATAGTGAATACTATACCAAATCATGTAATTTGATAGTATCAACTATATCTTTATGGTTTATTTTGTGGATTTGTACCTATAATTCATTGTATTTGATTGTAGATCTACTTTGTAGTATCTTATTTTTAGTGTATGCATCATCTATCCTTGGTAAATGAGTTGAAGCCTTAACAATCAACTCTATACTCATGTTTTATAGTTGTCTTTGGCCCTACATGATATCTTAAGATTTGATGGGTTTTATTGTGCAAAAAAATTGGTGTCCATTGTATATGCACTAAAGCACTGACTGTATATGCACTAAAACATAAAGTACCGATTTTATGCACACTAAAGTTCTAATTGTATATGCACTAAAACATAAAGTGCCAAACCTTTGTAATTGGGGGGTTCTTTCTGATAGTTTGAAGGAGGTTTTTGAGTGCCTTGCCTTCTCTATTGCTCATTCAATTTTTTCTTGCACCGCATCATGGATCACAAATTGGTTCCACTTCTCCCTCCATTCAATTATCATGACTAGAAATCTAAAGTACAATTTTTTCTAAAAAGTAGAGGTTTACATAGGATAACCATGAATATGGAAACTGAACCAGAACTTGGTGTAGATAAAATTAAGTGGTATAATAGGTGTGATGAAGCATATGGTATTTTGTGTTTGTCTATTTCTCCTAACTTACTCTTTCATATTGAATATGTTAAATCAACACATGAGATTTGGAACACTTTGGAACAATTCTTTGCGAAACAGGATGTAATGAGGGGTCATGATCTAGAGAATGAGCTCATTAGTTTGAGTCCAATAAATTTTGACACTATAGAAGAATTTTTAATCAAAATTAAATCACTTAGGTTGTAATTAAAATTATGTGGTATAGATAAAAAGGATGAAAAATTAATCCTCTCTATTCTTTCCAAGTTAGGTCCTAATTGCTCAATGTTTATCTCTACCTTTCATGCTTTGAAACATGTCTTAGGACCTACATGGAATATTCCAGCCTTAGATGATTTTGCCATATAATTAACTAGGGAGTAAGACAAACTCATCTAAATGGGTACATTGAAGCCCTCCAAATCACAAAGCAAAGACTTCAATAAATAAGGAGAAGAAACAAAACAAGCACCAAGAGAAATGAAAGGGTAAAAAATAAGATACTAAGACAAAAGTATCTTATGATTACTCCTCTTTAGGTGGGAAATCCAAGAAAGAGAGGATCAAATGTGCCTATTTTAAGAGAACTGGGCATGATGAAAAAAATGTATGAAAAAATAGATTGATCATTTAACAAAGATGCTTGAGAAAAACAACATCAATGTCCCTAATATATTCAAATAAACCTCATTAGAACAAGAGTATTCTAAGGAAAAATATATTAGTAAGAGAAAAGGTAAGGGCAAGGCCCTTGTTGCAGTAACATCTCTGCCATCCACATGGGTGATTGATTATAGTGCCTCACAACACATGGCTTCTTCATGAGACTGGTTCTCATCCTTACAGCCATGTTTTATGCCATCTATTATAATAGGTGATGATACTTCTATTTAATTTTTTGGGAGAGGATATATTTAAGTTAATAATGGAACATTTGAAAATGTCTTGTGTTCCATCACTATCAACTAATCTCTTATCTGTTTATCAAATCACCCACATTGGATCAAGCAAGAAATATGAGTTTACTCCAGATTCTACTATCATTAAGGAGCTTCATAGTAATACTATAGTGGCCATTAGGAAATAAAATCACCAATCAAGGTTGTACACCTTCTCAAAGTTTTCTCTTGATTACCTTTCTACTGAATAACTCACTCATTCTGATGGAGTGAGCAAACTATGGCATGAGAGATTTGGTTATCTAAACTATCGTTACTTGGAACAACTCACTTAACAAGATATGGTAATAGAGTTGCCTTGTGTTCATTTTTTTGATGGTGTTTGTGAAGGTTTCATTCTTGGTAAACATCTCAAAGATAAATATGACAAAGTTAAATCATGGAGAGCCACTAAAATCATTAGAGCTAATTCATAGTGATGTTTTTGGACCATTTCCAAAGCCTTCATTCAACAAGGCTAGGTACATGCTTACCTTCATACATGACTTCTCTAGGTTTAATTGGGTGTATTTTATTCAATAAAAATATTAGGTCTTTGACCATTTTAAGGATTTCAAGGATCTTGTTGAGAAATAATTAGGGAAAACTATTAGAATTTTTGCACACTGATAATGGTGGTGAGTATGTTAGTCATCACTTTGAGCAGTTTTATACGTCATAAAGGGTTGATCTACAATGAATAGTTCCATATAGTCTTCATCATAATAGTGTTGCATAATGTAAGAATAGATCTTTGAAAGAAATGGAAAATTGTATGATACACTACAAATCACTTAAACCACAATATTAGGTAGAAGCCATTAATTGTGATTTCTATATCCAAAATCATGTTCCTCATAAAGCATTAAAAGGGATCACTCCTTTTGAAGCTTGGAGAAATCAAAAACTTGAATTTAAACACTTTAGGGTATTTGGATCTCTAGTTATGGCTTGCATTCCTAAGAAGAAATGTAAGGCCATGGAATGTTAGAGTAGGACTTGCATATTTGTTAGGGATACAAAAGGTGTTAAGGGTTATAGGTTTCTTCATCCTACCACACATGAGTTATTCATTGAGAGGAGTGTATGATTTCAAGAGGGTCCATCAGACTCCACACATGACACTTCTCCCTCCTCTTTGGACTCTCTAGGATATGATGACATTTTAGATGATTTAAATCATCCATATTAGATACCTATTGATGAATATTCTTCTTCTAGTTTAGGTGATGAGGATAGTGATATCTATTCACCTCATTCCATTCATAGTCACGTTTTTCAAGTTGAAGAATCTCCCTATGATTCTCTAATTTTAGGCCCTGTTTGGGCTAGATAAACTCTATAAAGTGCAGGTGATTGGGTTGGGAATCCATCAGATGTCAAATAAATTCTTTCATAATTTTAGGGTGTTCCACATGTTTTTATTCCTTGTTCTTTTGATTCATAATCATTTCATGAGGAATCTAGCATTCCTGAGTGGGATACAACTATACATGAAGAGTATAGTTCCTTAATTAAAAACCACACTTGGTATCTAGTACCACTTCCTAAGGGAAGGAAACTTGTTCTATGTAGGTGGATCTACTGAACAAAATTTATAGTAGATGGGTTAGTGGATAATTTCAAAGCACAATTAGTAGCAAAAATATTTTCACAAGTTCCTGGCATAGATTATACTGAAACATTTGCCCTAGTCACTAAAATGAAGTCTATTTGACTCATTCTTTCCATTACCACATCTCATCATTGGGATGTTCATTAGATGGATGTGAAGAGTTACTTTCTTCATGGTGACCTTGAGGAGGAGATATATATGGAACAATCACAAGGTTTTTTGGAAGATTCTTCCTTAGTGTGTAAACTTTAGAAATCTATCTATAGCCTCAAACAGGCCCCTCAAACTTGGTATGCCAAGATGGATTCATTTCTTCTCATAATTGGGTTCACTAGATGTAATTATGATCCTAATGTCTACATATTTTGGTAAGATAATTCACTCTTGATACTGGTTCTATATGTGGATGACCTATTGATCACAAGGAGTTATTCATCCTCTATTATAGTAGTGAAAACTACTTTGCATGATATATTCTCTATGACTAGCTTGGGTTTATTACATTACTACCTTGGTATTGATATTTCATAATCTAACTTAGGTATTACCATTGCACATTCCAATTATGCTCTTTATTTTCTCACATGATTTCACATGGGTACTTGTAAGCTAGCTTCAAATATATTTCTTTTTGGAGTCAAACTTGAGGTTGAGTGTTCTTCTCCATTGGTTGATGCTACCTTGTATTGACAACTAGTTGGTAGCCTCATCTATTTGACTCACACTTGACTTGATATTTCACATGCACTGGGCATGGTCTCTAGGTTTATGTAGACATCGCATGAGCTACATTGGAAAGTAGCCAAATAGATTCTCTACTACATTCAGGGTACTCATAGTTTTAGGATTCACTATGGAGTAGGCATTAATATTAACTTTATTGGATACACAGATTCAAACTAGGCTAGTGATATTCAACACCATAATTCCACTTCAGGATATAGTTTCTCACTTGGTTCAGGATTAATTAGTTGGCCTAGCAAGAAGCAAAATGTTATTTTTTATCATCTACTAAGGCTAAATATAGAGAGGATATCAATGTTGCTACTAAAGCTATTTGGATTCAAGGGATTCTTATTGAGTTTGATATATAGTTCAAATGACACACAATCATCTTTTGTGATAACCAAATCACCATTTAGATCTACAAGAATCTAGTCTAACATCAATAGACCAAACACATCGCGATTCATATGCACTTCATTTGGGATCTCATTCATGGACAGGTCATTGATCTCAAATTTTTCTAGACTACAAAGTAGATAGCTAATATCTTCACCAAATCCTTCACTAAGAGTAAATATATTCACTTTCATGCTCTTCTTGGGGTACGAGTTGCATTAGCATCATCTTCAAGGGCGGTCTTTTAGTCCACTTCTTCTTTTCTCTCTTTTTTGGGGGGGGAGTTTTTCCCTATGGGTTTTATCCTTTTCCTCCACTTTGTGAGAGTTGCATTGTACTTGGGTACTTCATTAGGCCATGTTACTGGGACCCAATTTTGTTTGCCCACCTAAGTTATGCTTAAGGGGGTGTTATTGTAGGGTATTATTTTCCTTGTATTTATTATTATGGATTATTCCTACACTTGTATTTAGATTACTTAAGTGTTATTTTGAGGTCACTTATGTGTCATAAATGAGGTAATTAAGGTGCACATGCACATGGGAAAATTTTAGTCAAATTGGTGGGTAAAGATACCCTTACCTACCAATATTGACATATGGAGCACACAAACCATTTATAAAAAGTCTTGTGTTCACATTGCCAAATGTATTGGCTCTATGCCTCCATTGTACCTATAAATACACCTCTCATCTAAGCTATTTTTTAATGAGTTATGAATGCAATATTATTATAATTATACTTTATTTTGATTTTAGTCTCAACAATAGAGTTTTGCTTCTATTTTATTTGCATTTTCAGTTCGTGTGTTCGATTCTATTAGTTGGATCTTGGACAATTTTGTCACTTTTTAAATATATGGTAATTGGATGCATAATGAACATTATACTTGATTCCAAAAAAAATCAAATATAACCACTTAGAAATCAAGCCTCTTAGACACCACTTTATTAATCAAAAATAATATTGGAATATAATATATGAAATAGGAGAGTACATACACCCTAAGAAAAACCATATAAATTACTACTCAAATTTACCTAACCACACTTAAGATCACCTATTGAACTGATCCCTCCATTCTATACCTAATTGACAACCCATATTTGAAGTTGGAGGATGAATATGATATAATATCCTTGTTACTGACATGTGGTCTACTTTAGTATGACCAAATCAAAGGGATTAAGAGTTGTAAGATATATTTTGTTGGCACATCGATGAACATGTGGTACATATGGAAGGTTTACATGTCATTAAATTTAACCAATGACATAAGTGCCATTTTTCCATAGAGTAACATCCATTATGAGGATATTTATTTTACTACATTTGACGTCATTAATATTTTTTTACCCTTTCAAACCAAACCTTTCCACCACAACAATAGAGGCACCTATACACATATGCTTTCCACTGAAGACTTATTTAAAAAAATATTAACCTAATAATGACTACATGCACAATTTCTCATCTATGTATGTTTATCCACAAAAAATATATGACATTTTAAACCCACAATCTATATTTACATAAACCATGAGAATAAACAAAAAATGCTCTATAACTCAAAAAGGCATGAAAAACTATATAAATCCCCTTTTCAACATCTTGTCATCTTAAAGAATCAAAATAATAGATTACCAATGGTGAGAAACCAAATCATGACTATAAATTATTTCAAGGATTATGGCTTTCACTATTGCAATATATTCTTGCCACAACCATGTAGAGAAATTGAGTCAAGTTGAACCTATGTCATAATGGTTTCATGCCTAATCCTTGTTTATACATGCCAAATTATTGAAAAAATAGACCTTCGCTCTCTCACTAAAGAAGCAAAACAAATGTTTCACTATGAAAAAACAAAATAATAATAATAATAATAATAATAATAATAATAATAATAATAATAATACATTTTTCATAATAGACTTACCATCAACAAATAAATAAATCATTTCAATATTTATGCCTCTCACCATTACAAAAACAATATTTCCACTTCTAAGAATTTATGCCTCTCACCATTACAAAAACAATATTTCCACTACTAAGACAAAGCTATCTATCCAAATATATTTTCCAATGCACACCTTATACAAAAATTTATATCACTTTCAAATTCACAACCTAATCTTACATAAACCCTATGAAGAGCCATAAACCTCAAAATGATTTTGAATCTTTAACATAACAATGGAGGTTGAATATAAAAACTTAAATCAATGGGTGCTCTTTCATAATTTGAATTAGCTAGTTCACAGGCAGGCGGGAAACTGGTTGGGGAGAATCTGGTAGGAGGTATAGACCCTGGAGGAACTGTAGGGGTTGAGAAGAATGTTGGGTTAAAATCTTTGGCTGATGTGGATAATGGAAACTCTTCGTTCGTATCTAATCCTTTTTGTGGAGTCCATGTCCCCCCATTGGATTCCCCTTCTGCTTTTCATGTGTTGGGGTAGGATCTTGAAAAAGAGAAAGATAATGTTAATTATAAAAGGAAAAGTCCTCAAAAGGGCTAAAGGTAGGGTTCTCAAAATGAAGGACTTGGTCATCTCTGTTTGGCAAGAAACCTACTGGAAAATCTCTTTTCCCGTCGGTGACTGCTAAGTCTTACTGGGAGAAAGGTGAGTTTCAAGTTTTTTTTCCAGATCCTTTAGTGGATTTTTTTGTGTCCTCCATGGATTTCACCCTAGTGGGAAAATTTTTAGGAGCAAGACCAGATCTAGAATCTCTTATAAAAATGGTTAAAAGGAAATTGGTTATTCGAGGAGAGGTAGATATTGCACCAATGTCAAATGGTGTCTTCTCATTTATATTCAAATGTAAGGAAGACATGAATATGGTTCTTTGTGGAGGACCATGGTCTTTTGGTAAATGTTCTCTCACTATTAAAAAATGGGAGCCTAACATGGATCTCTTAGATTCTTTTTTCTTAACCACTCCCATTTGGGTTATACTTCTTGGTCTCCCTTTATAATTTTGGCATGAGGACATTTTTAAAGGTATTGCCAGTTCTTTTGGTGAACTTGTGGCATTGGATAATGCTACGGCTTCTAGAACCAAACTTCAAAGTGCCAGACTTTATGTTAAATTGGAAGACCTAAATCATCTCCCAGAAAAGGTGAAACTAATATCCAAGCTTGGTAAAAAGAACTCAAGATTTTTTTTTTGAAGATTTTCCCAACTCTTGCTATGCTTGTAAGAAACAGGGGCATCTGGTTAAAAATTGTCCCTCCAAAAGTAAAAATCATCCTAGTAGTGTTTTGGATGGGAAAAAGACCAAGGTCCAACAAAATAAAGTATGGAAACCCAAAGAAGATCATCGCCAAGAACAAAAGAATAATGAAGATTCTAAAGCTCCACACGTTGAGGTGGATAAAGAGCCTTCTTTTGAAGATTCTAATGTTCCATATGCTGAGGTGGATAAAGAGCCTTCTTTTGAGAAAGTAAACTCTGAGAAAGAAGGACATGGTTTGCAATCAGATACCATAATACCTAAACAAAAAATAGATGATTTGACAGATCTATAAAAAAAATCATGATATATCAAAGGATAGAAGATCAATGGAGAGATGTAGACGAAAAAATTTTACTAGAGGAAGGTGAATTCTTGGCTGAAGCTAGAAATAAATCAGAGGAGGGAGATCTTTTTTCTCAGTCCAGGGAGATCCAGGGGTTATCTCAGGCTGATAAAGACTTTCCTTTGGATGAGCCTCCTCCCCTAGAAGTTTTGAAAGATAATGGAGAAAACTCAAAGCATAAACTAAACCAAAGAAAAAGGGTTGAAAAAAAGATCAATACTAAGGGGGTAGAAACTAGAAGCAACAAAATAGATCAACAAACTAAGTTGAAACCTCTTGCTTTTATTCTAAATAAATCTGGAAAAAGAGCTGAACAACATTCTAAGGTGAAACCGGATGTTGGTTCCCCAGACAAACCTGGAAGAAGATCCACTAAGAAAATCAGAGAGTTAGAAAGTATGCAAAATATTGTTAATGGTAGGCAGGTAACTATTCTAGATTTTAGAAGCAGGTAACATCAAGCATCTATGCTATTGTAGCTAGCCTTGGTAAAAGAGCAAATGAAGAAACAATATTCTCGTAGGGTCCAAGTAAGAGGACAAGGCAGAGTTCGAGGAAGAAATCCTTGAACGCTGCTGCTACTTCGGCTTCTAACTCCATCCAAGATATTGCTACGATTGGGAAGGAGGCTGTCAAGATGATCATGGAACTGTAATAGAAGCTTAGGGTCTTCTTTGTTGGTTTTGTTCCTGTTCAGGGCCTTATTGCTGGTTGTTGTAACTGGTTCTTGTTTTTGGTCCTATTTTTTGGTTCTTGGTCTAAACCTTTATTTGAGGTTCCAGGTCCTTGTAAAACCTGGGTACTTTTATTAGACTATGTTTTTAGTTTTAGGTCCCTGTAAAACCTGATTTTGATGATGCTCTTTAGTAGGTTTTAGGACTACTTTTCTTGGTGGTTGCTAATGCTTTGTTTTTTTTTATTCTGTTAAAGGGTTTCGGGGTCCCTTCAAAACTTGATTTTACCATAATCTAAAACAATGGAGGTTGAATAATGATTTTTGATATTATTTAATTATTTTCTATCATGATGACAAAGACAACTATACATAGATATTTTAATACACCAACCTTATTAATAAAAACACACCTAATAATGACTATGCGCCCCAACTCTAGTTTATGCACATCAAGATATCAAAACTAACCCTTTTCAATATCCATCACCATCTTTAATAATCCAAAAATATATTTTTCTATATAAAAATTTAAAAATGTAGGTTTTACAAAGCCTTACCACTAAAAAATAACAATAAATTCCATTAATTAAATTTAATGACTCATCAACCTTCCTTGTTTAACTCATAGTTTAAGATGGGGTAATGCATCTCTTCACTGGTCTATATGCACAAAACTATCAAAAAAGGAATTTGCTATCACACTAAATAAGCAACATAAAAGTTTCACTATGTGAAAACAAAAAAATCATTAATTAAATCTATTCACTTGTCAACCTTTTGTATCTACCACTTAGTCACTAACTAGCCAAAAAATATATCTAAAATCCACCCCTTTTTAGTTTCCACTATCATGTTAAAGAATGCAATTACACTTTTAGGTTTATTCCTTTCACCCTAATGAATTGAACCCTTATGCCATAATGATAGAGAAAACTATACACAAATATTTTCCATTGTAAACCTTATAAAAACAAATATGACTTAACAATGACTACATGATCAAACTCTAATCTATGCATGTCAAATTATCAAAACTACACAATGTTTGAAACCCATTATCAAAAACCCATTTTAAATCTCCATTATTGTCTTAGAGAATAAAAAATACTATATTACCAATGGCCAACAAACCAAATTATAACCAGAAATTATTTTGAGGTTTGTGGTTCTAACCTTTGAAAACCAACACTTTTTTATCATGAGGATAGAGATAATGTAATGCCCCTCCTATTTTGTAGTGGCATTCTAAATATATTTACCTAGTACATATTTATTTTTGGCATTCATGCACATAATGTGAAATCAAAGTAACTTTGATCCATTGTTTTAGATACACATTGTGATGTTTCATTGTAATTTGTCACAATTGTTAGAGTGGGTCTTTTTCCAATTGACTAGATTTTGGCATAATTGCCATAAGACCTTGTTACACCCTTAACCTATATCTTGTATATGATATGTGTGGTTGAATTATGGCTTACATACATTTAATATTTTATTATCACATTTATTTATGTTATTAATAAGGGTGGCCTATGGAATAACAATGGATAAGTAGAGTATATATAGGAGGTAGTGGTTATTATTTGATCATCATATTGTGAATTTTGATCTTATTGCATTATTATGAAGGTTTTCCCCTTGAAGTGGATCAGTCATATTTATCAAGTATTTTATCTTTCATCAATTTTAATTATGTATTTGCTTATTTTATTCTTAATTCTGTGATATATTCTTCCATTATTTTGAAACATCTAATTAATTTCATTACAAGTTGTATCAAAGCATCGATTTGGGCAAGTTTCAATGGCATTGTTTTTTGGATCTAGTGTTGTATCTATCCTAAGCTTTGAAGGATAAAAACATATCTTACGATCCAAGAAGAATTTATTTTTTTCATCATTATAATATTGTTAAAAAAATAAGAGTCTTTATTTTTTCTTTACCCTTATGCAAATTAGAAATCATTGGATTCATATAAGTGATATGATCAAATTCATAGAATCTTATGGTACACCTTTTTTTATCTCAAAACCCTCCATCCTAGGGTTTTTGCATGGTTAGTCCTAACACTCAGGTGCAAACAAGGGTAAGACACTCCAAAAATCCTCACAAGGGTGACATGGAGTCCAAAACTACATATACTTCAAATTATGAGGTAATTCACTAACTTCAATAATATTTACAAATCATGGTGATGAAATAAGATATTGATGTGGTAAAAAGGTAGATAAACAGGGTACAAGGGGACATAAATTTTATGAAGAATTAGTTGGAAAATATGAGTGGATAATTGACCACTCTTGTATATAACATTTAACAAAATAATCCTTCACCACTCCATTTAGGTTCTCCTAATCATAAAAATCACAACTCCAATATTGATTCGAAGCACATGACATAAAAACTAGAAGTGAACAAGTTTGATGGTAGGTATCCACTAACTTGTAGATCAAATATAACATTCATTTGATCTACATCAAATTCCATGTGTTAAAAAAGTGGTCATGGCATCTTTATATCTATAATTTGATCAATTCATTTTTTATATATGGTTGTGTGCTCAAAATAAAAATAAGCAATTTCCTATTACTTTGTTTATGTTTATTTAGGAGTTATAGATGCATTATCATAACAATTTACCAAAAATCTACGTATTAATTAATAAAGTTGTGACAAACAAGGATTGTTAAGGATTATATTTAACAATTATAGAATCTATTCTTATGCATGGATTAAATCAATGAGGATAACATGTCTAAATTTTATCCAACTTGAGTTTCACATGTTTAATCCAAATTTGGTATCTTAATTCATACCATTAATGTGAAAGGCAAGAGAAAAAGAACTAGTCAAATAAAGGGATTTTTATAATGGTTGTGAACATCATGCCACAACACCATCATTTCCTTAGACTAAAATGTCAATGCCTCAATAAATAAAGATAAGTTTTCAAAAGGGTTATGTTTTAGATATGAAATCAAGTGGAGAATAGGGCATAAATGTGCCAATAATAAGTTGTTATTCATTGAAGGCATCAGTGAACATGAGGAAGATGATGAGGCATTTGGTGAGGGTATGGAAGAGATAGAAGAGGAATCTAAATATTTTCACCATACTATATACTATCAAGCACTCGAAGGTATTATCATTCCTTAAAAATATTAAGGTGGTGGGTTTATTCAAAAAAAATAAAATGATAATGTCGATTGACTCAGGGAGTAAACACAACTTCATCAACTATAACTTGGATACGCATTTGAAATGTTTCATTTTCCCATCTCTAGAATTCTAGGTCATGATTGTAGATGGTGGCACATTCAAATGTTATGGAAAATACCATAGTATAAATCTTTATATGGGATAATACATGCCATATTATCCTATGTTTACTATTCTCATGGTAGGGCTAATATTATTTTGGAAGTACAGTGGCTCACAACTTGGTGCTCATATAGATGAATTTCCAGGAACTATTTATGTTTTTTTTCATTCTAAAGGTAGGATATTTGAACTATATGGATTGTACATGAAATATCCATAATTGTTTAGTTCAAACATATGACAAAGATTATTAAACATGAGGTTGAAGGATTTGTAGAATGATTATTTTCCATAGAAGTTCAACTAACCAATATGTCTACACATCTTAATTTATAGATGAGTATTGATGATCAACCAACTATTATTGGCACCATGTAAAAATGACTACCACCAAGAAGAGAACAAGATCATGTCATAAGACTACTTCTTGGTATCACACCACTAAACATTAGACCACACAGATATCCATATGCCTAGAAGAGTGAAATTGAAAATATGGCATAAAGATGTTGGAGGTAGGTTTTTATCAAAAATATCCAAACTATATATTTATCACCAATGGTCATGTAATGTAATAAGGATGACACTTAGAATGTGTTCCTAGACTAAAGAAAACTCAACAAGTACACCATCAAATATAAGCTTCATATTCTAGTAATTAATGATATGTTTGATGAATTACATGGTGTTGTTTATTTTACCAAACTAGATCTTTATTCTAGGTATAATCAATTTTGAATAAGAGATGAGTATATCTATAAAAAAATTTAAAACCCATGAATGCCATTATGAATTTATGGTCATACCTTTTAGTCTCGTAAATGTACCATCTACATTTCAGAGTTTGATCAATACTAATTTTAGGCATTTTTAGAGGAAGTTTGTGCTGGTGTTTTTTGATGAAATTATTATATACCAAAAAAAATTTAAAATAACATTTGAATCATGTGAAACATGTAATTTTAGTTTTGGAACAACATCAACTTCATGACAAACCTTTCAAATGTGATTTTGGGGTCCAAGAGGTGGAGTAATTGGGTCATATTATATCACATGGAGTAAAATTTTAATCTAAGAATATAAAATCTATGTTGGAGTGGAAAGTTCCAAAGTCCCTTAATAACCTTCATAAATTTTTGGATAAAACAAGATACCATCATAGATTTGTCAGAAATTATGGAATCATAACATCTCTACTCACAACCTTGTTGAAGAAATAATAATTCCATTGGAATGAAACAACTACTAAGGAATTCAAGAAGATGAAAGAGGCTATGTATACCACTCCCATTTTGGATACCAATTGATTTTTTTCAAAACTTATTTTATTGAATATGATACATCAAGATATGACATGGGGTTAGTACTCATGCAAAAATGAAGACCCATTACATTTGAGAGTTGCCAACTCTAGGTAAAAAATAAGATTAAGCCAATCTATGAGAAATAAATGATGAATATTCTTCATGCAATTAAGAAATGGGGACCTTATCTGATGGGTAGACACTTTAAATTAAAGATTAATCATGATAGCCTCAAATATTTTTTAGAAAATTGATTGTCATCATAAGAACAAAAAAATTGGTGACTAAAATGTTATGATATGACTTTGAAATATTAGATAATAAAGGAAAAAATAATGTGGTAATAGATGCACTATCTAGGAGGGATGAATTCATTAAGGCATTGTTATGCACAATAACCATTTGGAAAATAGACTAGTTAGAAGAAGCAAGATCTAAATGGAAGAATGACATAGATACATTGGTTGTGATTTATAATCTTCAGCATGGTTTTGGTGTTTCTAAAAAAACTGATTGGAAAGAGAAAAAATTATGGTATAAATGTAGACTATACCTATGTAATAGATCTATCCTAAAACACAAGATCCTTTAGAAACTTTAGGCCTCTCCTATAGGGGTACTCAATATTTTTGAAATCCTATCATATAATTAAACATGATTTTTTCCATAAGGACTCAAGGGGATATATAGAATTTTGTGGCAGAACGCACGGTGTGTCAACATAACAAAGGTGAAATAATTAAGACACTAGATATTTTCTAGCCTTTATCTATCTTTAGCCAGAGGTGGGAGGAGGTTTCCATGTATTTCATTATAGGGTTTCTGAGGTCTAAAGGTAAAAATGTCATAATGGTAGTTATGGACAAGCTCACAAAATATGCTCATTTTTGTTCCTTATCACAACCATTCATAGCCATTATAATAGTTTTTGGTTTTATCAATACACTTAAAAATTTACATGGTACTCCTAAGATCATTATGAGTGATCATGATCCCATCTTTACCAATAATTTTTTTAATTTATTTATTCACATATTTGGGTACTTAGTTGGCTCATATCTCATGGTATCATCCTCAATTTGATGAGAAAATAGAGGTGATCAAAATATACCTAGAAGGGTATCTCTATTATTTTGTATTAGATATTTAAGAAAGACAAGTTCATTGTCTACCACTAAAATAATGGTGGTATAACACTTATTTTAGTACCTATTCCAAAATGTCCCCATTTGTTCTAATTTATGTTTATCACCCCCCATCCATCACTTCATCCTTGAAGGCACATCCCGAGATTTGAGCTATTAAATAAAACATTCAACATCAATAGGAGGCACTAGCTAGTTTGAGAGAGAATTTATCAATGACACAAAATCAAATAAAGAAAAAAGCAAATGCACCTTAGTGAGAGTCATTTGACATAAGTGATTGGGTCTTTGTGTATTTTTAGCCATATAAGATGATATCTATGAAGCAACAAAAAAAGGATAAATTTTTTATCTTAACTATTATGGCCCTTATCAAATTATGTATAAAATTGGTAGTATGGCCTACAAGTTAGAATTCCCACAATTCGGTCACATACATCTTATATTTCATGTATCTTTCCTAAATAAGGTAATGAGATATATATATTATGCTTAGATTGAGTTAATATAAATGGATGAATAAGATGTGGTAATTTTGGAACTTGAAGATATTATTTACACATGCACTAAAATACTGCAAACAAGAGAGATTAAGGAGTATTTATCAAGTGGAAGAATTATAATTATGAATATGAAACATGGGAGGATGAAGATTTCCTTAATCAACATTTAGATATGATTCAATGTTGAATAAAATTTTGTTTTTGAAGGGAGGGTCATGCTATGTCCTTAATTTATAGTGTGTATAGGGATATGTGTAATTGATTTGTGGCTTACTTAAATTTAATATTATCTTTCACATTTCTCTATGTTCTTAGTAATTTTGGCCCATGAATAATCATGTATAATTAAAGTATATATAGGAGGTAGTGGTTAGTATCTGATCATCATATTATGAATTCTACTCTTTTTATATTACTATAAACTTTGCCCCCTCAAAATGGCCTAGTCATATTTATCAAGTATTCTTCTCTTTTGTTAATTATTGTTGTGTATTTTCTTATTATGATATTAATTATGCTATATATTATTCTATTTTTGTGAAATATCTAAGTTATTTAATTATAAACTTTGTAAACTTGTCATAGTTGTGGACATAATCTAGGAAGAACCAATATAATGGTGGATGATACAATAAACATATTTATGGTTGATCAATTAATTGAGGTTGGTGGTTAGTGGGAAACATGAGGTCTATATCATTATCAAATATATATAATTAAGCCACTAGTGGTTTTAAACCTGGTAGTGAGATGGCTCATTTACATATCTTAACTTCGATAAAGCCTAATATATGATGATGATATTATGAAATTATTAAAATAAATTAAAAAAAATATGAAGGATATGATTATTAAAATGAACATGAATATATCAATGAACTATCCTTGAATGTGAGTATAATTTGATAAAAGGGCACATGTTATATAGAATATAAATGCATTTTCAAATGTTAAGAAAATAACAAAATAGTTAAAACCTTTCAACACCCCTTCTTAAGACCTTTAAATGCCTTAAGAGATGGATGTATGACATGGGGAGTTTTGAGAGTGATGTGAGGAAAAATAATTTTCTATATTGTTCAAGAAGGTTGTTATTAACTATTATTAGTAGAGGTTATTATAAGACTTTAGAACATGCTAAATACTTCATAATTATAAACTGTTACTTGAAAACATAGATATAATTATGAAAGGCATAATCATAGAAATAATAAATATAGAGAAAGCTAGGATATGCAAAATGAATAATGGATGTTAAAGAAAAATAGAGAAATCACTATGCATAGTACAATGATAAAATATAATTAGAAGAACCAATACAGGGCTATGTTATTAATCTATATCACACATAATAACAATCTTTCATTACATATGAGCACTATATATAGAGCATTCCAAAATGTTGTCTCTTTACTTTCCAATCTTTCAATATACTCAAAAGGAAAGACTTTTCACATTATTCTACCATTTTTTAAGCTTATAAGGTCAAATACATCCAAAATACTATACAAAATACAAAATCATATACTTTGTGCACATGTCCAACCAATTATACTTCATGGTTTTGGTGACCTTGATATATACCTAACACTTTCCTAGACTTAAATTGTCATCTCATCCTAAAATAAATTTGCACCTTGAAGTCTACTTTGAAGATGGGAGGATGAGTCATAAACACTAGTCATAGTTATCACTCTAGGTGTCATTTACTGGTGTTCATCTATTATGCACTCCTTAGCCTCCCTTTAGGGTTTTCAATAGATTATCATAACTAGGTGGCTACCCTTTATAGGTTTTCAACCATTCTAGCCTTGATTCTAATGTTTAAGACTATCATATAACCTTTATACAAAAATTGTGCACTCTATTAAACTGAAGCACACAGTACCTATTGAGAAGGTGGTAGTTTTATTTGGAGTGGCTAAACTGGAAGATGTTGCATTATTAGTTTTTCCTAGATTACAGTTGGATCTACTATGTCCGTAAGGTGTGCTAGGGAAATTTGTTATTATTGGGTGCCTATTTGAGTCTGCACAACTGCCCTACTTTGCTAAAGCATTTACTGGAGTTGTTGTGGTGGAATGAATTGAGGTAAATCCTCCATTTGAGAAATGGAAATATCAATATGTGAAAGATATTGCTTCAACATATTTCAATCTATCAGGGCCTCATGCACCATGGAAAGCAAGATGCATAGTGGAGACTAGATCGACATCAAATTTTTCACATTATTACCTTCCACAATGGAGATTAGTGGTGTTTAACATTTTTATTTGAATATCTAACACCATCTCATCTAAATAGTCTACATTCCTTTGATTTTTAATGCCTATAATATGTTGTGCATTATCTCATTATGCCATATTTGGAGATTTTGCATGGTATTGTCCCTGAAATGTATCATTTTCTTGAGTGAAATGGTCATTGTGTCTATAATAGATATTTGATCATCTAACACCACTTTGGATTTATTAGCTATTATGAACTCAAGTTTTGTAGTAGCCAAATATTGATAGAGGTGTAGCCTCCAATTGAGCATTCCTTGGCTTATCTATTTGTCCATCTATGCCACAGTCTCCAAAACCTACTCATATTCCTCTAGTAGCTCAAAAATTTTATCTACCTCCATCCTTATGGCCTTCCCTTTTATATGTAATATTTGTAGGAATTTCATGGCCAACCAATCCTTAGTGAGGAAATTTGAAGTTCACGTGTTTGATCCATTCTCACTAAACCATTTTTAGCAGAGGTTCCTTGGAAGACTCAAGAACATGTTAATTATAGGGATAACTTGTGCATTATAAGAACAAAGATAAGCATGACATATACTACATAATTCTAGACTATTACTTGAAAACATAAATTTACTTACGAAAGGAATAATCATAGAAATAAAAATTATAGAGTAAGTTGGCATATGCAAAATGAATAAAAAATGTTAAAGCAAAACATAGTAATCATTGTGCAATGTACAAAAATAAAAGATAATTATAAGAACCATATCAAGAATGTTTTATTAATCTCTATCACACATCAGAACCATCTTTCATTACATGTGAGTGATAGATATAGAGCATTCTAGAGTGTTGTCTCTTTACATTCCAGTCTTTTGATATACTCAAAAGGAAAGAATCTTTGCATTCTTTTGCCATTACTTAAGCTTACAAGGTCAAAAACAAATCCAAAAGACTATACAAAACAAAAAATCACATACTTTGTGCATGTGTCCAACCAATTATACTTCAAATTTTTTGTGACCTTGATCCATACCCAACAACTACAATCTACTTTCCAACCCTCTAGTATCTTCCTCTTCAGAACTCAAGGGTAGAAACACCTAGTAGAAGGCTTCATTTTTGAATTTTTTTAAGGTAGGAAAATTAGGTGTTTATGGATAGAGTGTGCCTTCAAGTCTAAAAGGTAAAATAAAACTTAAAATACATAGGGGTATGCCCTTCTACACCAATAAAGTATTCTACATAACCAACTAAAATATGAACTAGCTTAAATGTAGTTAAATGCCATGATAATTATAATTATAAAATTATAGAGAATAGATGAAAGATTATATATATATATATATATATATATATATATATATATATATATATATATCTATTCTCTATAATTTTATAATTATAATTATCATATATATATATATATATATATATATATATATATATATATATAAGTGCTCACACAAAAGGAACATCATAAATAAAGGACTGTTATATGAGAGCATGATAAACATCAATGCCTTCTTTAAAATGTGGTAACACTTTTATCTCACATAGAATATGGAAATGAACAATCTATATTTAGATATATCAATAAAAAAAAGGACTCTCTTTAATAATCCATAGTTAAGGATATTTATTATCATATTTTATAATATTTATCTAAGATATGTATGCTAGTATTACTTGTCACTGTGTAAGATAAAAGATGTTTTCTTTCATTAAAAAAATTAATATAAATAATTTTTATATTAATTTTCATTTCATTTAACGTAATTATTAAAATTGGAAATAAAGAGTAACATAATATTCATAAAACATAAATATACATATATGGTATATTTTGTAGTGTCATATTAAATTTAAAATAACCAAGTGCACCATTGACAAAAATTCTAATTGTTCATCATCCAATCCTACATATTGTTTTTTCATCCTCTAGTTCAAATGGTTCATAATGAAAATATGATATTAAAGGAGGAGGAAGGATGGTGTGGATGATAATGGTGCATATTATGCCACCCTCTCCACCTTGTTTTAGTTCAATTGGAAGGGTTTTTTCATGTTTTTTTGCACTCCCAAGGACTCTATGGCCGTAACTTACAATAAGCATTGCTGGGTGGTGGTGGACTGTAATGTTGAGAAGTGTGTTCATAAAAATGTCTAATATTAGGTTTGATTTTTAGATACGCATCTATTTGAATTTATAGAAGTTGAAAAGACATTTTTTGGTCTTCACTTTCCCGTTCATGTCTAAATAACTTATTCTAAGTCACAAAATTGAAAATATGTTTGATGAAGATGTGAGTATATGTTGTATATAAATGTTTAAATTAATTTAATTATCATAATAAAACTGTTAAAAGTGAGTAAAAGGGTTTCATTCCCTTTAAAACATTAATCAAAACTTAGAAAAACATTTTTAAAATGTAACATTGGTTGGTCATATTGGTCAGTTACATCATCCTTGCACATAGATATTAAGCGAGGAGGGAGTGGATGATGATCATGCATATTGTATGACCCTATCCCCATTTTTTTAGATCAGTTGGGAGAAAGTTGGCATGCTATTGTGCACACCTTTATTGTACTCCCATGGCTCTTATACATGCATAAATTATAATGATAGTTGGGGTGGAAGTGGAGTGTAATGTTAAGGATGCATTCATAAAGATGTTTGATCTTAAATATGATTTCCATTTGACTGTCATAAGGTAGTTCTTATTTTTTTGAAAATGCAATAATTTTTTTGAAATAAGTTGGGCATACAATTTATTTTGGAGCCTCTTTTTTCATTTTTTTTAGTTTGATGCAATGGCACAATTAAAATAAAGTCATATATCACCAATGAATAAAATTATTGTAAAAATGGTAATTGAGTCATCAATAAAACTATGTGAATATAAATTATTTCATATTTTGAAACTATGAACATTAGAAGACAAATATAATGAGAAAAATTATATGATTTATAACTATTTTCTTAATATGAATGATCTTTTGTAATTGATTCTAACCTAAAAACAAAGGATACTATCCATGTGAGTGAAATTATAGATGTATGATTCTTTACCTCTTTTAAAAAATGTATAATATCATATTTTTTTATATCTTATTAGTACTTGTTGTGTAGGTAAGATTATAATCCATTTTGTAGTTAGTTTAGCATTGGCAAACGTGTAGACTCCACTTTGTAAAATATTTGTGATAAAAAGTAATTTCTAAAATAGAAAATGAAAAAATTGTTATTTTTCTGGCATCTGATTGGCTATTGCAACAAGAAAATACTATTTTCCTAAGGTAAATAGGTGAATTTAAATTTAAAAATGTATAAAAATAAGATTTCCCTATAATTTGTGAGAATTAAAACTTGGCCAAAGTTTTAGAGCTTATTTCATTATGCAGTGATAAAGAAAAATACAAAATAAATTTATTTCTTGAATGTTCATTGAATGCGATGCTATGAGATGACATTTTTAAGGGTGAATGCAAATTGGATCAGATATAAAATTTTATATTCCACATGAAAACTCCACTTTGTAAAGTTTCTTCAATGAGAAAAATTAATTTCTAAAATGGAAAATGAAAAAAATGCTATTTATCTAGCATTTGATTGAATGGTGTGATAGGACAAGAATAATTTCCTTAGGAAAATAGGTGATAGTACCTACTATGTAGGTAATATTGTAATCACTTTTGTAATTAGTTTAGCATTGGCAAACATGTAGACTCTACTTTCTAAAGTTTTTCAGTGATAAAAGGTAATTTCTAAAATGGAAAATGAAAACAATGCTATTTATCTGGTGTTTGATTGGCTGAAGTGATAGGATAAGACTATTTTCCTTGAGAAAATAGGTGAAATTCAATTCAAAAAATGTAAAAAACTGAGACTATATAATCATTTGTGAGAATTAAAACTTGGCCAAAGTTTTAGAGCTGATTTCACTATGCAATGATAAATAAAAATATAAAATAAATTTATTTATTTAATGTTCTTTGCATATGATGTTATGGGATGACATTTTTGTTGTGTAAATGTAAATTTGATCAGATATAAACATTTATATTCCATGTGCAAGGTCCACTTTCTAAATTTTTTCAGTGATAAAAAGTAATTTCTAAAATGGAAGATGAAAAAATTGTTATTTAACTGGTGTCTGATTGGCTGTTGCAATAGTGCAAGACTATTTTACTAGGGAAAATAGGTGAATTTTAATTTAAAAAATGTATAAAATTGAGGCTGTCCAATAATTTGTGAGAATTAAAACTTATCCAAAGTTTTAGAATTGATTTCACTGTGCAATGATAAAGAAAAATATAATATAATTTTTTTATTGAATGCTCATTGCATACAATGCTTTGAGATGACATTTTTGCTGGGTGAATACAAATTTGATCGAATATAAACATTTATATTCCATGTACAAAATCAACTTTCTAAATTTTTTTCAATGATAAAAAGTAGTTTCTAAAATGGAAAATGAAAAAATGGTATTTATCTAGTGTCTGATTGGCTAGTGTGATAGGACAAGATTATTTTCCTAGGGAAAATAGGTGATAGTACTTGCAATGAAGGTAATATTGTAATCAATATTGTAATTAGATTAGCATTGGAAAACATGTAGACTCCACTTTTTGAAGTTTTTTAGTGATAAAAAGTAATTTCTAAAATGGAAAATGAAAACATTGCTATTTATCTAGCATCTAATTGGTTGGTATGATAGGACAACACTATTTTCTTAGGTAAAATACCTAAATTTCAATTAAAAAATATAGAAAATAGATAAAAATTAATTTTTAAAATGTAAAAATAAAAAATGAAAAAAATATTATTTATCTAGCATCTGATTGGTTGGTGTGATAGGAGAAGACTATATTCCTGGGGAAAATAGGTGATAGTACCTATTGTGTACGTAATATTATAATCTATTTTGAAATTAGTTTAGCATTGGAAAACATGTAGACTCCAATTTCTAAAAAAAAATTCTATGATAAAAATTAATTTCTAAAATGGAAAATGATTTTTTTTGATTTTATCTAGCATCCGATTGGCTGATGCAATAAGCCAAGACTATTTTCCTAGGGAAATTAGGTGAATTTTAATTTAAAAAATATAGAAAACTAAGATTGTCTAATCATTTACGAGAATTAAAACTTGGCCAAAGTCTTAGAACTAATTTTACTATGCAGTGATAAATAAATATATAAAATAAATTTATTCATTGAATGTTCATTGAATATGATGTTATGAGATGACATTTTTCTGAGGTGAATGTAGATTTGATCAGATATAAACATTTATATGCTATGTGCAGACTCCACTTTCTAAATTTTTTCAGTGATAAAAAGTAATTTCTAAAATGGAAAATGAAAAAACAAGACTATTTTCTTGGGGAAAATAGGTGAAGTTCAATTTTAAAAATGTAGAAAACTAAAATTGTCCAATCATTTTCGAGAATTAAAACTTGGCCAAAGTTTTAGAGTTGATTTCACAGTGGAGTGATAAAGAAAAATAAAAAATACATTTATTTATTGAATGTTCATTGATTATGATGCTATGAAATGAGATTTTTGTTGGGTGAATGTAGATTTGATTGGATATAAACATTTATATTCCTATATAGCAGTGTAAACTTTACAAGAACATTGATTGAAAATATTACTATTTGATTATGAAGTCAGTTAGTGAAACTAAATAGCTGGACAAAAAGCTAGCTTGTTATTTATTACTTTTTTTTAATCTTTTTCTCCTTCATAGTCATTGTTGTAGATTGAAACTTGGTGGTTGTCTATAATTCTATAAATTTTATGGAATTGTTTATATGTGCATTGGACAAGTGCTAGGGAAATAGGTACGTACTCTACAAAAAACTTGAGTTTATTTCATGAGTAAAGTTAGGGATGTTATTCAATGATTTTTTAATAAATACATCATTATCTAGTTATGTAATGATTTTTTGTGTAAAAAGATCTTTGACATCATCTAGATCTTGTTCAAAGTGTTAGTCTAAACATGTTATTTAAAAATAGTTAGTCTAGCATGTTAGTGGTAGTCCTTGATGCATAAGCACATAAGAAAAATGGATCAGAGATCATTTTTTGTCTAGTTTTGAACAAAAAACATAAAATCTTTTTTGGATATAGGCATCTCCTACAACAGTGTTTATCTGCTTTATGCATATGATATGATACATAGAATGTTGATATATATTACATATTTAATATTTAGCATAGATTTAAAATATAGCATGTCACAAAAAAAGAGTGCAAAGAGAAAAACATAGAAAAAATGAAAACAAATGAAAAAAAGTAAAATAAAAGACATGACATCAGATTCTTCAAAAAAATTGATTGACATAGATTCATACAAATGAAAAAAATAGAATCATTTATGATAATTGATGATGATTTGAAGAATGAAAATATGTTTAGATTTTCATTATTCAATTACACTATTGGTGATTGTCTTTTTGACACATTTCAAGTCTTGTTGCATTTTCATTACCTATTAAGTATGATACAAACTAAAATCATTGACTATTTTATAAACCAATTGAACAATGATGATATAAAAGTGATAAATCCATACACTCATCAACTAAATCCAACTTTGTTATATGAGTTGCATCAAATACATGATAAAAGCAAATACTTTTGTATAATGAGAGTTTATACAACAAAAACTTACAGATCAAGGAGAAACTATTCTTTGGGGTGACATATTTTTTTTATCTAGTAGCTATGCAATTGGTTGGACATACCAGTTTATATCTGGTATCTAAAAAATAAAAAACATAATTGCATATTAATAGATAATGTTGTTTTCCACCATACTCCATCTTGTTTCATGATATGAACCCAAATCAAGGCCATTTGAACCATTTTTTTCTAAAAAAATGGATTGAGAGCTCAATATTCAATACAAAGTTGTCAAATAATTTTAATTATCTTCTTCTATGTTGGAATACCATTGTAAATGGAATGGAAGTACATGCCATATATAGAATTAGTGCATTTTACTTGGACTATGGATAAATATTATTCAATGCCATTACTTTGTTAACTAAACATGAATTTAATGGTCGTTCTTCATTGATATATGTCCTAGTCCTTTTTCAATGCAATTTTTGTAGAATAAAGTAATGTGTTGACTTCTTTGGAGGTTTGTAAGCAGGAGATAAAAGAATAAAGCTGTGAAAACATTTTCGATTGGAGAATGTACATTGCAACCATTGGATTGCCTTATGAACAAAGTGGTACTGAAGGTAATTACTTGTGTTGAATATGGATTTCAAACATTTTATAAATCAAAATTAAAATATGGTTGTCAAAAACCCAAAATATTTTGAAAATATATTGCAATTGTACTTGGACACATAAAACATATAACATTATTTGTTTTGAGACATATACAAGTCATATTCACTATGAGCCATTGCAAATAATTTGTAGAGATTATGTTACAACTAGAGCAATGAATATCATTGTATTTTTTAAAACAAAAAATTTGTATGTAGAGACATAAAATATATTCACCTAAAACATGTAATAAAAAAAGGTGAAAAAACAATGGCACAAAAAAACCATAAAAAGTCATTACGATTTCTGAAGGAAATGATCCATAGCCATACAACTATGCATTTACCTACAAGCAACATGGAAAGCAAACTGCTAAAAGTATAAACACCTATTTAATATCAATCAAAGACACACCTATTCATGTTTGTGTGCTTTTTGAATGCTTGCATTTTAAAAATATATTGTTCTAATTGACAATGCCACTGTGAAAAAATCCATTCTATTTTTATTGATACAATGTCAAAAACAATTGAATCGGGCCAAAAAATATGCAAGCAATGCCAAAGATCACTTGACAATGAACAATTTAAAAATTTGATGCTCATTTTAAAATTAAAAGAAACCAAAAACTACATGATGTGCAAAATTTTACATTTTTAGAGGAGAAATTGATTACATTAATAATTCCCTTTTCACAAATACACAAGCTTGGCTATAAATGCTCCCAATATGGTCTTACTGAAAACAATTATAAATGTTCCTATAGATTTATATTAAATCCAAAAGGCATTGCTTAGACAATTGAATGAGACTAAAACAATTGCAATCAAAATAAAATATAAATTAGAGTACAAAGATGCAGATTGAATAGGAAATGTAAGACCTACATATGTCATGAATGCATTGTCAAAACTTTGTCAAGCCTTGCTAAACAAGCAATAAAAATTTACAATTAGTAAGGAATGGAAAACTGACTTTGAAAGGAAAATTGAAGAGATCTCAATTGACTTTGTGCATACTAAAGATAATGAATATGACACACAAGAATATGAGTCAAAACCAATCACTAAATCTTTGATGCATGTGTATGATGAATCACAATGCATACAATATTTACAATATGATATCATTGAAATTTATCCATATGAAGGATTGAAACCATTAGGTATATTTTAGGACAAGTTTTTTGATAAAATGAGTTTTCCAACTCTATATTATGGTTTTAGTGGTGTTGATGATGTCAAACAAAAAGTGTCATACAAAAAAATAGTAAAATGGGAACTTATGCACAATAAAATGATATTGTAACGTATACACTAATACCATTTTCAAAGTTGTTAAAATCATTATACACTATGTTGCATCTTGTGCCTGGGTATGCATATAAAAATGTCAATTAAATGGGAAAAAAAAATTATGCAAAAGACGTTCGAATAAAAAATAACATTAAAATTTTTATGAAATCACCAATATAATATAGAGATTTCAAAGTCATTCATTCATCGCTTGATAATTTTGAAAATTTAAGAAAAAATATTTTGGCAATGATCAGACAATTGGATCCGTAAACATTTTTTTGTACAATGACAACTAATGAGCATTGTCGGGAGCCATTATGTGATGCATTAAAAAATTTGTCTTCTAAAATCACTAATAAACACAAGGAGGTGATTGAAGAAGATAATATTGATACAATGATTTTAAAAAAACCATGTTCTTTGCAGTCAGTATTTTAACCATAGATATAATGCATTCAAGAAATTGATGTTATAAAATGAACAACCATTTGGAAAAAAATTGGATTATTATTTTGTAACAAATTTTTAAAATAAAGGGAATGAGCATTTTCATTTCTTGATTTGGATACGTGATTCACTCATATATGGCCATTACTCGAATATTCAAATCAAAAATTTTGTGGACAAGTACATATCTTATGATTTGTCATTACTTGATTGTACATTGGATATAATACAAACACATCATCACATAAACACATGAAAATAGAATAAAAAGTCTCATTGTAGATTCAATTTTCCATTGACTCCATTGTAAAAAACCATGATCTTAGAGCCAATAGACCAAAGAGATGACATCTACAAAGAAAATGTTACAAAGATGTTTTCTCAACTTGAGAATAAGAAATATACCAAAGTAACAACATTCAAAATGGTTTTAAAAGATACAAATTTAACTGAAATAGAATACATACTTTCATTATAGTCTTGAATTTCATGACCAAACATATTTCTAAAAATACATCCATAAAATACCTGGGTAAATGTATTTTCAAAAGAAGCAGTTGGATTGTGGTATGCTAATATAGATGCACACTTCATTCCAATGCATATGTTGCTACAACATATTGTTGCTCCTATATGAAAATTTTTGATTTTACATTGACAAATGCATTTCAAAAATTGCATGATGAAAGTGTTCATAACAATGACAAAAAATTGCATACCATATTAAAATTAGAAAATGCTCTACTAAAACATCGACAAATGTCTAGTCGACAAGTTATGCACATTATGCTTTCATTGTCATCACATTATAGCTAAATAAAAATAGTTTTCATAAACACAATTCCACAGTCAATAATAACATACATTTTAAAGATTCATAAACTATTAATGCAAGAACCATATAGTTAAAAAGACATAATATGTGTTTTTCTTATAGAAAAATATGTTGTAAGATCAATGCATTTGGAACACATATCTTGGATGAATACATGGAATTTTACTTGGGAAAATATGTGAATAGAGAGAAGGAAAAAAACACACATATCATTGACATGTTAGATACAACATGCACATAGATTTTGAAAACTATTATAGGAAAAAATGATGTTGTTTGTACCATACCATGACAATGATGAGACATTGAAAAATAGTTTCAATACATGGGTTGAGACATACCTTGTGTATAAGACAAATATAGCCAAAATTCAAGCCATGTTTATTACACAATGCATAGAAAAATGGGGAAGTATTGACACTAGTGTATAAAATATTAACATTGATTCAACCATGTTGTTTGCCATTGACAATGACAAAGACAAAAAGTAGAGTTATAATATTAATTGTGAATCATATGACATAGGCTTTGATTTTCATTTCATTGGAAGTATCAAGTTACTAAAGAATAAATAATGGAAGACATTTCAAATAACTAACCAACCTTTTCTAGTAAGCAGAGAAGAATAGTTAAAGTTGTGAAGAGAATTGAATAAAGAGAAACAATTCATTGCCATAGACATTGGAATAATAAAATCCCTAAAACCAAAGATCCCAATCTATTTGTTTTTAATGGGAGGAGATGGTAAAGGAAAAAATACAAAAGTGATATATCAAACTTTAGATCGCTTCTAAAACAATCAAATTGAAAGTGATCCTTTGAAAATAAAATGACAAATTATTGCATACACTTGAAAATCTACTTACAATGCAAATGGTCTAACTGCACATTATTTTTTTCAATAACCATATACACTACATGAATGTTTCCATTAGATTCAAATACTTTGGATATCCTAAACAAACATTATCAAAATTTGTGATTACTACTCATTAATTAAATATCTTTTCTAATAAGTCATATGCTTTTCAATATAGACAAAATATTTCAGCAAAACATGTCTATACCACAAAAACATTTATAAATATCGATATTATCTTTATCGATGACTTTTATCAAATAAAACCTCTTCGAGATAGATGGGCTTTTAAATAACCCCTTTTGCATGGAGAAACAATTCCATACAATTTTTGGCTTGATAATATAAAATTCTTTCAACTACAAGTCATTTGACAAAGCAACATGCAATTTGTCTCTATTATTAATTGGATCGGAACTTGAAAATAGACTACATCAGACATTGAATACTTGAATAGTGTTTCCATAGACTTTCTCCTTATGACCCAACATTTCCATACTTGTTTCACATAAATGATGATGTTAAAAAACATAATTCCAAGATGCTTGTGCTCTTAGAGAAGAAACATTTACATTGAATGCTATTGACAAAAAAAATGAAGTTTATTGATGAAATTATTATTGATAATAATAAGCATTGCTTGCCTGACACAGTAATATTGAAACAAAACATATTGGTTGAATTTATTGGTGCAAACTATGACATACAAGATGAATTATTAAATGGTGTTGATGGAATTGTCAAACACTATATGCATAGATAAATAGACATAATTTGGATATAGTTTAATGAACCTAAAATTAGAGTAGTTCAATGCAAAAAAATGTAAAGCTTCTACAGTTACCATATTTCTAAAATATGGACTCCCATAACAATAATTTTGAAGAAAATTTACATCATAGAACCAATAATTACCATACCTAAATAGTTTCCAATACAAATAGCATGTGTGTGAACAATACAAATATCATAGGGACTTATGATGGATGTGTTAGCATTTGATCCTATTGGTTTCAAGCATCATGAACTTATCTATACTACACTTTCACGAGTAAAAGATATTAAATCATTGTATCTTATCATTAAACTAGAAACTAAAAACTTTGTGACTAAAATGCAATACTAAAATGTAAAGATTATAGACCTATGCATAATTACTACCTTTTTTAAGAACTGTTCCTGAACCGCAAAATGATTTTGTAATTTTCTTATTGAATAAATGAAGTTTGTAATTACATTTACAAATCATAGTCCTTGACTATGATCTTAAGCATGCAAAAAATTTAAGCTTGTAAGAAACTATAACTGTGCAAACACCAGATAACTCAATTATTAAACATAATTTTCTTTATTATTTCTCAATGAGACTCCATGGAATAATGTCATTTTTAAGGAAAAACATTTTGATAAAGAAAAATAAATCATTTGCCACATCAAGCATGGAGACTATGACACATGAGAAACTTTATCAAGACATACCGATACAAATAGTTAACATATACTTATCCCCACATGCTCTAATTATTGATATACTGATTTTCATAGAAATAATGACATTTAATTTAGCACCCAACACTAAATTCATATTTGTTGATTATTTCAATATTGACATGCTTAGGCAAATAATAGTCCAAAAATAACTTTTGGACACAATACATAGACATAATTATCCTTAATATCAACCCTACCAACAACACATGTAGGGATTCTAATAGACCACTTTTGGACAAACACAAATATCCATATCCTTTGGTTTAGCACTTTTGATGCCTATTGGAGTGATCATTATGCAAATTATCTTTGATTAGCTATTTAGCAATAGAAGAATAGATACAAAATAATTGATGTTTACATTTATACAAAAGTAATTTTATACCTTATACTATGTCATTGCCATAAAATAAATGCATTTACATAATGCAATCTACACATGACAATAATCAATACAAAATACAAAAGAAAAAAATACAGACAAAATGGTAATTTGTAACATTTATCTTACGCATTATTTTGTTATCTTATATTTTAAAATCAGATAATGTTTATGATTTACAAAAAAAAATTGCATAAAGATGGATATAGATCAATCCAAAAGTAATAATTAAAAGAAAAAAAACACCACAGCAAATGGCACTAAAATGGTAATGTTTTATTTCTAGTTATCAAAAATTATTACTTTTATGAAACACACAATTATTCTCTTTCACATTTTTATTCTTGACAATGTCAAACTATGACATGTTAATGCCACTATTGAAATCTAAACATAAAAATGAATATGGAGATAGAAAAACATAACAATCATGAAACAAAAATAGAACAAGAAGTGGCACTAAAGTGGTTTTTTTTTTTTTTTTTTTTTTTTTTTTTTTTTACATTTCATCTAAAACTAGCAATGTAAAATAGTAATGTTTTATTTCTAGTTATGCAAAGTTACTTATTTTTTTGAAAGTCACAAATCTCATCTTTTGGTTTTTTAATTTTTAACAATGTCAAAATATGAAATGTCTGTGCCATTATCACAATGTAAACAAAAAACTGAATATGAAACTAGAAAAAAATGACAATCAAGAAACAAAAAAAGACAAGAGGTAGTGCCAAAATAGTAATCTTTTATTTTCCATGTTTCCTCTAGACAATTGCAATGCATAAAAATATCATTTTATTTTTTTATTATATAACTTGCAATTTTATTTAGCTTTTAAAATTGTTAAAAAAAAATCATAATCTTTTACTATAAAATATTTGTATTCAAACCTTGTCTTTGACAACCATTGTTTCAGCCTCGCAAACAAAAAACTTTATATGGAACTAGGAAAACACAAAAACAAAGGAAAATAAATATAGCAACAACAAGCACAAAAATTGTAATGTTATGTTTTTTTTTTCCATTCTCTATATAAAATTACAATACCCAAAAATAGCATTCTATTTTTTCATTGTATGGTTTACCATTTTCTTTGAATTTTACAAAAAAAAATGGATTGTATATTATCATAAAATATTTGTACTCAAATATTGTATTTCATAACTATCATCATAGCATAAACACATGACAACATGCTCTAGTTTCAATCATTGACCTTTCAACAAAAAAATTAAATATGTTTTTGAAGGTGATGTCTTAGTTGTTTATGGTCTTGGCTTCATAAAAAATTCAAATTCACCATCAAATGTAGAAATAGTGCACATTAATCTCATTGACAAATTTGGTCAATTGACAATAACTTTGAACATCAACAACAAACAAATTAAAAAATTATTGTCATATTTCTCACCCAGCAACAGTGTTCAAATGATAGAATTCACTATAAAAAATAAAATCCAATATGAAAGAGGCAATGTTGATTGTTTTCTTGTATTGAATATGAGCACCAATATATAAAACATTCAAATAGTGTGAAAGGAATGTAAGATTACTATAGATATGACCATACATGACTTGTAAAATTAAACAACACATATGTAGTGGGCTTGTCAACTGCCATTGTGATTGGTTATAAAAAATAAAACAACCACTATGAATTGCAACTCAAAGATGGTGAAACTGACCAAAACATGGAAACAATAAGTAATCATACTAAAAAAATTTTACTTTTTTTCATTAATATTTTATAACATAATTTACTTCATCTAAACATATACACATGCATTCTATTATCCAAAACATTGACATCTAACAATTTTTGTAGCTCGTAATCAATGACAATTACAAACACCTATATCCTAGCCTCTAACAAATAATATTATCAATTTACACACCAATAATATTGTCCGAAATCATTGTTAGGAATGAAACTAAAGGCACTCCTTTGCTTTGTGCATGAAAATCCACTTTTTAATATTTATTAAATGACAAATATATAAAAACTTATCTACAAAATCTGTCAAAATTAAATATTGAGGCAATCATCTATCCCAAATTCATTACTTTATCTCCAAAAATGATTTAAGTTTAGATGATTTTTACAATGTTAATAATTTCACAAAATTAAAAACAACAATTTCATTTTGTAGGTCAAAGGTGATTTAAAACCAAAAAAAAATTATGCATTTCTTTCCAACCATTCTACAATACTTGTGGGTAGTTGTTGTTCACTAACACAACTTCAACAAAAGATTATGCACATTACACAGATTGTCAACAAGATCAAATGTACACATACTAGCATTGTTTGCAATGCATTATTCAAATATAAAATGAAAAAAATGAATGCATTTTGAATCAAACACAGTTGAAGGAAAACCTTCCAAAATTAGCTAAAATCTTTTTCAATGAATATAAGCAAGACATTTCAGCTTCCAATTTTCTTCTATGGTGTTTCTAGCTACATGGCAATTTCATGGTTTCCATGAACAATATCATTATATCTATTATAGGTAGTATGTGATTCTTACAAATACTTATGATGTCCAGTTTCTCTTACAACCACCTTCCTTGTTACAAAAAATTAATGTATAAGCTAAGATACAACATATTTATTACTTAAAACAGTTATAATACGAAATCAATTGAGTAAATTGACAATATTATTTTAACTTATAGAATCATGGTCATATTCTTGTATAAATTTTTATTTTTTTCCCAGTTAACTATATATGCAAATATAAACTAATGGCTTGCTCTATTTTAGACTTTTATACAAGTTTGTAACTAGTTGACTATAAATAATTTTCTAGAGTTGACATGCAAAATTGTACTAGATATGCTTAGGGGAAAAATATTAGATGACCTATGGAAAAATATTACTGTACTATACTATATATATAAACTTTGTGCACTTACCCATATATATAAATATACATACATACATACACACACATACAAGCATACATACATACACATACATACATACATGTATGTATGTATGTATGTATGTGTATGTATGTATGTATGTATGGGTAAGTGCACAAAGTGGGGGGACAAAAAGTGGTTTACCCACGAACATGATTTTCCTGAAATTTTAGAAATCAGAACTTCTCTAGATAATTTGAGATATCTACACTCCAAATCTGAAGATGGTGTAAGAACATGATATATATAATTTCAAGTCTAGTTTCCAAAATATTATTTTTTTTTAAAAAAGTTCAAGTATAACTAGGTAAAACATCTAAAATTTGAAGAGGAACTCCTACTTTTTTATAAAACATAGTAGATAGATGGTCGTGTGGTGCACCATTTTTTTAGTAGAGTTTAATATTATTTGAAACCCTTTGGTAAAAATTTAGATAAGAATTTCTAGTTTGTGACTTTTATTTTTCCAATTAATACTTTTTTTTGTGAATTTTTAAAGTAAATAGATCCTTAAAACTAACAGAAAATGGATAGCCATCCATGTGATTCACCTAACTACCTAAAAAAATGAAAATCAAATTGTTTTTAATGTATATAGAATTAGGCCTAGTTTGTGACCATATAACTTGTTTTTCACTTGGATCAACTAAATACAAATTATATGAACATGTATAGGCATGTATGTTTATGGAATGTAGTGGCCTAAAAAATGTATAGTTAGAAATCAACATAGTTCAAAACCTTAAATTATTCCAAAAATTATACAAATCATATTTTTGGAAAGAGAAGAGTGTGATCATCATGATGGTATTAAGTTTTTGAATTTTCACATTGAAATTATTAGTATATTTGGAAATCAAAGTTGAATGTTTTTTTTATCATAACTATCAAAACTCAGTTGTACATTGACAGTCCAAGCCTTTGGCTCAAGAATCCAAGCCATTCCTAAGCTAAAAGGTGTGAGAATTGAATTCAAATTCAAATACCATGATCATGTTAATAACTTGATTGCATTAGTAATACGATCATATTATTAAATGTGTTAGTAACATGATTGTATTACTTAATAAGATGTTCACATTAATGACATGATCATGTTATATATTTTCAACACCCTAAAACCTTAATTTGTGTTTTGACATACTAAAGGAGCCATTAGGCCTAGTAGTCTTAAGATCAAAGTTTGGTTGATTAATATTATTATTTGGGAACAATGTTCTTTTCAATATTTGATAGAATTGAATGACAATTGGAGATGCATTAACCTATGAATCAATTTAATATTCCTTTGATCCCAATATGGTGTGCCATCATGCCAATAAATCCCAAATTGACATTAGATAGACATATTTTCTTGGATGGAGCTTGGTTGGCCCTAATTATGTATCAAACTAAACTAAATACTTTGGTTTTTATAATATGGTGTGCAATTAGAAACCCAATTGACATTATATGGACACAATTCCTTTTTTAGGGTTCATTTAACCCTGATTGTGTATTATATTGAACTAAATATTAAATTAGTTTAATATGGTGTGTTATCAAATCCAAAATTGACATTATAGTAAAGGAATTCCTTTCATGAGGACTTATTACTCTTATTTATAGATTATATTGAAGAAAATAATTGATTGATTAAATATGATGTGTAATTAGGGGAAAATATTCAAAATGGACATTAGATTGACATAATTCCTTACATTGGGTAAAAAATGCTTTGATTGATATTAGGTGGAAGCAGTTAATTACATAGTACTTGGTTGTCCCCAATTGTGTATAGTATTGAAAAAAATATCAATTGATTTAACATGGTGTAGTTAGATCCCCAAATGAAATTAGATGGATGTAATTCCTTGTTAGGTGATTGAGGGGCCCAAATTGCATATCATATTGAACATAAATACTCAATTGGTTCAATATGGTGTGCAATTGGGGATAATGGAACCCAACCAACCTTATATGGAAAAAATTGTTTTTGTGGGGATTAGTTAGCCTCAATTATTTATAAGATAAAACCAAATACATGATTAACTAAATATAGTTTACAATCGGGGTCAATGAAGTCGTAATTGAAATTAGATGTATTTAGTTACTTGCATGAGCCTTGGATGGCCATAATTGCATATTAAAATGAACTAAATACTTCTTTGATTCAATATGTTATGTATTTGGGACCAACAGAGCCCCTTTTTGATAGTATAAGGATGAAATTTCTTACACAAGGCTTGTTTAAACTAAGTTTCATATCATATTAAGCCAAATATTCTTTCAGTTGAATTTGGTTCAAAATTAGAATCCCTATTATTATTATATGGATGTAATTCCCTACATAGTGTTTAATTGGTCTTGATTTTATATTAGATTGAATAAAACACTCAATTATTGGAATAAGGTGTGCAATTAGTTCCCTAATTAAGATTATGTTGACACAATTCCTTGGGCAAGCCTCGATTGGCCTCAATTATGTATCATCTGGAACTAAATACTCGATTGGTTCAATAGGGTATGCAATCAAGGCCAAGCAACCCCCAATTTCCATTATATATGAATGCAATTCCTTGTACATGGCTCCTTTAGACTGAATTACATATCAAATTGAAAAAATACTTATTTTTTAATATGGTGATCACTTGGATCCCCAATTGATATCATATGGATGCAATTCTTTACATTGAGTCTCAATAGGCCCCTAAGATCAATTTAGACCCAATTAAAATCCTTTATATAGTAATAATTAGGTTCATAGGGATGAACTTGGTTAAAATTGCATCACTCATTACCATAATTGATTTCTTAGGCTCAATCTGTGATGATGTGGGGGATAATTGATCCCAAATTCACATTCTTTACTCATAGATCTAGGTTCAAGGATCTCAAATTTTTCATAATAACCATCATGATTTTACCTTATATACCCTAAAAAAATATACCGTAAGACATAATAACTAAACTCTAAACCATAAATATAAACTCTTTAAAAGTTGAACCAATCATTTTATCCCAAATTAACATCATTCCACAGGGCTCACTTTGGCCTAAATCACATGATTGATTACCCCATTTGACTAATTCACTCAATTCACACAATGACATCTAGGGTATAATGACAACCCAAAAATACATTCTATAGTCACAAATGGGTCCAAGTGAATCAAATTGTCCTCAATTATCTTTATGATTGACCCTGTATACCATAAACCATATATACATTAAAACCTAAACCCTAAACACTATACCCTAAATTTTAAACCATAAACTTTCCCTATTTACCAATTGATTTAGTTCTAATTAACATAGTTCATAATAATAATTAGGTTTGAACATGACATATAGCGATTAGACATTATATACAAGTCCTTAAACCTAAACCCTATGCCCTAATCCTTAATCCATAAAACATAAATTGTAAGCCCTATGCCTTAATGCCCACTGCATTGTACAAACATGCATGCCTTATGATATATAACTAATTTTATCATGAGATTTCATAACTTGCACTTTTTAAACCTATGGCCAAAACATAGCCTTTTGATTACCAATCTAGTTGTGTATCTAAAGTAAATTGGGACTATTTCAAACCCTTTCAACCTAATTAACCAAAGAGGAGCTAGTTGATTATTTTAATCAAGGAGTCATTTGAGGCTAATTTAAGTCCCTTCAAGAGTAAGATATGATTTGGGGCAAAATCAAAAGATCAATTATATCATGAATTGATCCAATTAGTCAATTTGTGTAATTAGGGGTGTGATTTGGGTAAAATTGAGCCCCTAAACCAAATTTATGGCTCAATATATTGTATAACATGTATGTAACATGTACATGGCATAACTGACCCTAATTTTATCAAAAATGCAAACATGAAGGTAATTATCATAAATAGGTGAACAAATAGCTTAAATGTTCTTCAATTACCTTAGTGATTGGACCCTATATCCAATATAATAAACCATGTACCATTTAACTTTAAACCTAAACCCTATACCATTTACATTAAACCCTAAGCCATAAGACCTAAACCTAAAACCCTTTAAATTATAAACCCCAAACCAATAAATTTATCTCCAATTAACATCATTTATATATATAGTAAGAATTAGGTTTATAAGGATGAACTTGGTCAAAATTGCATCACTTATTAAACCAAAATTGACTTAATTAGATCAATCTGTGATGATGTGGGGGATAACTGATCCCAAATTCACATTCTTTACTCATAGATCTAGGTTTAAGAAACTAAAATTTGCCCCAATCACCATCATGATTGTACCTTATATACTCTAAAATATATACCCTAAGCTATAATACCTAAACTCTAAACCAATGAAAAATACCTAATAGATAACTCATGCTTCATGATAAGACCAAAGATCAGATGGAGTGAAGATAACATTGAAATGTCAAAGACTCATGGAGCTCTAAGGATTTCCCACATATAATTCTTGCATTCAAAGATGGGCAACAAAGGGTCTTGCATATTAAATAGAACCAATGGCATATGACTAATCAGATCATGATCGAATGACTCTCACTTCATTATGGATTTTAATCAGATGGATTGAATTGAGTCCAAGATCCTGAGAAGCCTCATAGATTCACCACATGGCACTCCCTTATTAGGATACATGAATTTAATGAGATTAAATTTGACATTTGTATAATCATAATTTGACATTCACAAGGACATTTTTGACATTTGTGTGACCATCAACATTAAGCCCATCAAAACTAATAACTTATATATATAATATTGATATATAAAATAAATTACTAATTATTATGCTATAATAATAACATGTGAAGAAGTGTTATTAGTCTAGCAAATTAGTCTTTGAAAAATTAGATAATTTGTTAATGTTAGTTAAACAACTATCCATTTTTGGTTGTGTATCTTCTCCTTCCCCATTTTTTCAGAGATTGGTCATCCTCTAGTTAAAGAGTTTCCACAATTCATCCAATGATAAAAATGAGTTATCATAATGAGGTCTTTAAGCTAGAATGATAGATAGACAAGCTGAAAGGCAACATCACATAACGAAGAGAGGATGTGCAGCTATAAAATTTGGACATAACCCACTACACATATTCATTATAACATAATGTGTATGCATTAGTATTATAATGTGTACATGTTATGGGTCAAGATTCTTGATTCATAACATGTACACATTATAACAATAAAGTATACACATTATCTTAACTCATAGAAATGTGTATGCATTATAGGAATGCATACATATTCATATAAGTTAATTTAAAGCATACGTATTATTTAAAATATTAAAAAACCCTCAACCTCTATCATTTTTTCCTGCTTCACAATCATGTTTTGGTATTTACCATTAATATTTTGGCGTATAAAACTTCATTTTTCCTTCTAGCTCACGTTTTATCTTGAAAATCTTCATTTTTCCCTCCATTCATGAGATTGGCGATGCCATCGTGAAGAAGAGATAGGTTTTTTGTAGATTATATCAATTTGTTTGATTTTTTTATGAATGTGAATTGCAGGCTCTACCTAATCCTTGGCCTAACCTTATGACCAACCCTTGTAATGCTCGTAATTCTCTGCCTAACCCTCCTATAGTTACCCTAGATCCGCCAGGTAATTAGGAGGATATAGTTGCTCACATAGTGGAGAAAAAAATTGAAATTGAGTAGATAATTAGGAGAATGAGGGAGCACACTTCCACGAACACCCACCACACCTATTTGCCCAATAACCTAGAGTTAGTATTAGGTCAAGTTGACTTGATAATGAGTCAAATTGATAGATGGAGGTCATATATGAATATTTTTAGGGCTTACTATGCTAATAAATTGTCAGCATCTGAGGTTAAAAACAAAAATATAACAAAAGATCAAACTTGTGCCTTATTTATCAACCTAACCACTAATGCTCCATTTATCATATTGACAAATGTTTCCCAATCCACTGGTGCTAACACAATTTGATTAAATCCAATTTTTGGGAGTGATGGTGGATGGTGTTTGACTATATCCCCCTTGTAATAACTATGAGGTCCCTTTTTAATTTTTGAGGAAAATTTATTACGAGTTTGTCCTCAATCAAATTCTAAACTACTTTGACTATGGTGACTTTCAGGGCCAAGGTAAAGTCTCCATGTAGGATTGACTAGGTGCACATCATGTACCTAATCATCTTGTAAGGATCCCTACCCAAAATCCAATTCAGTCAGTGATTCCCTCTATGGTGATAGAGGTTGTGGAGATAGACACTTTGCATGCACTTAGTGTGCTTACTAAGATACTCATTCATCATATGAGTAGACTTTTAGAGATAGATGCTTGAGATACTCCATCTAGTGGCTATACCTGACCCCACCCAGTAGATGTTTTGGTGATATATGCATTAGACCTTAAAATTATGATAGTGGTGCTTTAGGGTGCTTGGAGGATATGGTCTTGATTGATGAGTTATTGGCACACACATTTGGTTTAGATACATTAGGAGTCTCTACACACACACAAGTATCTTTTATATAAATTTATTGTAAAATTTGTAAGTTACATTTGAAAATTAAAAAGGTAAAAAATAATTTACATGTTTAAATTGAATAATATATATGTATTTTTTTATGTTCCAAGAGGAGACGTTGCCTTCGACATCACAACTAGGTAGTGGGCCAATCTAGGATACTACATTTATCCATGTCAGTATGATGCCATATACATGTAGAGAGGTAAAATTTAAAGTGAATGTTATATACTCTAGATGTACATTCATACACTTTAATTTCATCCTTGGTCAATTTTGTGTAAGAAAATATAAAATACCTAATATAATTTGTTGGACTTTTTATTGTTTGATGTATTAACATGGATTGGTATAACTTGTAAGAAACTCATCCTCCATCTCAACTATGTTTTCAATAACCAAAATAGTGAATTGAACATTTGCTTGATATCCCATTATATGTAGTTACCATAGCAAGTGAATCCCACTCAGTGGGATTGGATGTGTGTGTGTGTGTGTGTAGAATTCATTTGATAAAATTTATTTAGTACGATATATTTTTATCAATTTCCTAATCAAGCATAACATGTCTTCATCAATATGGACACCACTCTTTTCTTTTAAATACTGGCCTCATAGCTAGGCACTTAATTCCTTGTTATCCTAATCACATATAGTGGTTTAATCTCTATGATCGATATCCAAAAAGGTCATAGCTAGAACTTCAATTCCCATCTTGATTCCATTCGAGCATGATAATTTCATCTTTATCTATGGAGTTATAAATTTAGATGGAATAGCTTCTTGATCCCATTATACCTAGTCAATTCCATTGGTTTGTTAGGAGAGTGTCCATTAGATCCCATTGGTTTGTTTGGAGAGAATTGACTATAAACTATAGCTTATATGTATATGCCATAGGCCTTGCCACCATATATAAATAGGGGACCTTAACCCCATATAGATAGATGGGGTTGAGTAGTTTGTTACCACCACCTACTTAGGGGGCCCAAAAACCTACTATATCTAGTTAGGGGAGAGGTCCTATCTATATCCATGTACTTTTGTCACTTGAGTGACATGTAGACTCTATAAGACTATAACACATTTCATCAGGAAAGACCCCCTAAAATGAATATTGAGTGTCGACAAGACTATATCACCATTTTTTGACTTCAACCTAATTGTTACATATATAACTTCCCTTGAAAAAATGAGGGAAATATAAGGATATATAGTCAACCTAATGTCACCTATAGGGAAACCAAAATCATGCACTTGTAAAGAAAACTATCCCTCACTCTTATCTCTACAATATTCAGTTCTATTTTCTATATGTTTCTTTTGATTTTGATGAGTCCTATTTTAAAAGTTTCTAGACACTCTTAAAAGTATCAAGTATATATTTCCCCCATAAAATCAACCTATCACTCTAGGTGTCTTAACCTGATTAAAACTCAATTTATAAACTTCTCAACAAACACCTATATAGGCTACTTGTCTTATCACAATGACTATTTCTAAGGGATTTTTGATCACACCAATACTCATAGGACTATCCTCAAATATACCAAGTCATTGCCTTAAGAAAATTATTCCTAATGACCAAGTAATCAGGTCAAAATATAAAATACACCTTAGCCATTTGTAAGGTTGGCTAAGTTGGCATAGGACAATATCATAGATCATCAATGATTCAAATCCAAATTTAATCCATTCAAAAATACAACTCCACAATGCTCTCAAACAATATCAGCCCTTAGAACCAATCCTATCAAGCATTTGACTGAAGTAGAGATGTGATCCCATAGAGAAAAAGGACTATGTTATAATTGTGATGACAAATTCACTTAGGGACATAAATGTGTCAAGAAAAATCTCTACCTATTGGATGTGTATTCTTCACCTGACACTGAAGTTTTAGAATATGTTCAATATATAGTAGATTCTCTAAATGAAGATCCACTAATTGTGGAACCTACTTCTTAGGAAGATCACCTAGAGATATCTCTCCATTCTTGAGCACGAGTCACCATCCCCACAAACCATACAAGTTAGGGGTTGCTTCAAGAAGTTCCCTCTCAAAATACCCATCGATTTGAGTAGCACTCATAACTTCATTGACCCCCACATCACCAAACAAGATGATTGTTTTATCCATCATTACTCTAACTTTGAATTCATGATTACCAATGGGGGCACATTACCTTGCAAAGGGAGGTGTCATAATGTGTGTATTTATATTAGATATTATAACTAGCACTCTGACATGTTTACCTTGCCCTTAGTTAGATGTAATGTTTTTTTTGGGATCCCAATGGTTATGCACACTTAGACCCATCTTATGGGATTTTACTAAATTTTGGATGCAATTTTTAGACAATGGGTAAAAACACACATTGAAAGGCTTATAGCTAGAGTCTCTCAACATCATTAGTTCACATCAAATGGAAAAGATTCTTAAAAATAATTCACATGGTATCATTGCCTAGCTAAATTCCATTTAAATGCAACCCTCATTGGTCTCCACTTCTCCTGATATCTAAACCATTACGTAGAGGTATACATGTGTCTTTACCAAACCAATTGGATTACTAGCTTCACATCTAGAGGAGCATTGTATTCAGCTCCTTCTTAGAAGCGTTCCTTCTAACATCAAGCCCTACCACTAACCATTTTATCAAAAGATCAAGATCGAGATGCTCATTTGAGACTTATTGAAGTAAGGCAAAATTCACCATAGTACCATCCCATATTCTTCCCTAGTTCTCCTTGTCCAAAAAAAAGATGGATCATGATGCCTCTACATTGACTTCTATGCACTTAATCGCATCACAATTAAGGATAATTTCTTGATCCCTATTATTGATGAACTTCATGGTGCTTATTTTTTCTCCAAGTTGGATCTCAACTTTAGATATCACAAGATCTGGCTTTATGAGGATGATATCCCAAAGATAGATTTTTGCACGCATGATGGCCACTATGGGTTTTTGGTCATGCCCTTTGGCCTTAGTAATTATTATTCCACATTCTAGGCATTGATGAATAAAATATTCCTTCCTTACCTATGAAATTTCATTCTAGTCTTCTTTGATGATATCCTCATCTATAGTAAAACATGGTCTGAGCATCTCTAACATCTGGATCTCATACTATAAATTCTCTCTGATAATAATCTCTATGTAAAATAGTTCAAATGTGATTTTGGCTTAGATGAAGTGGAGTATCTCAAACATATTGTTTCAACCCAAGGGGTTTAGGTGGATCCTAAAAAATAGCTTCCATGACAAATTGGCTTCATCTTTAGATACTCAAGAACCTCCATGGTTTTTTGAGGCTGACTAGATACTATTGTAAGTTTTTCAAGGATTACAAGAAGATTTCACCTCTGATGATAGATATGTTTAAAAATGATGCTTTTACATAGACTCAAAATGTTGAGTGTGCATTTAAGGAATTGAAACAAACTATGTGTACTACACCTATTCTAGCTATGCCATATTTTACCAAGACCTTCACTATCAAGAGTGATGTTTGTGGAAATGGCCTTGGTGTTGTTATCTTCTAAGAAGGATGCCCCATTTCATTCACTAGCAAAGCCCTTTCTGGAAAGAATTTAGTGCTCTCTACTTATGAGAAGGAAATGATGGCCATTTTGCATACAATACACAAGTGGTAGCCATACCTACTAGGAAATCATTTTTGCATCAAAATTGATCACCAACATTTGAAATATATCTTAGAACAATGGGTTTCAACCCCATCACAACAAAAATGGTTCAAAAAACTCATGGGTTATGACTATGAGATCACTTGAAAGAAGGGTAAGGACAATATTGTGGCTGATGCTCTATCTAACACATTTGTGGACTGAGCTTTCATCTCAACTATTTCCATGCCTATTCTAAATTCATTGGATGTTGTAAAGTAGGGATATGTCAATGAATCCTAATTATCTCAAATCATCTAATATTTGGCCACTAACCCCTATGTAGTATGGTATCATTCTTGGGATGGTTCTTTATTGTGATATAAAGGTCATCAGGTGCTTCATAGAGCATAGATCTTCATGAGGCTATATTATATGAACTTCATGCTTCTCCAACCATATGGCACTCAGGGTTTCTCAAAAATTATGAGAGGGCATACTGTAACTTATTTTGGAAAAGAATGAAAAAGGAAATACAATATATGGTGGCTAAATGTGATACCTATCAATGCAATAAGGGTGAAACAACACTCATCACTTGATTGCTCAAACCTTTTCACATCCTTATCAAGATTTCAATAGATATTTATATGGATTTCATTGAGGGGATCCCTACATCTAGAGGGAAAATAATGATCTTGGTTATGGTTGATCACCTCTCTAAATATAGTCATTTTTGTGCCCTCAGCCATCCTTATACCACCTCTAAAGTCATACAAATTTTCTTAGACCAGATTTTTTATCTTCATGGCATTCCTTCTTCCATTGTCTTAGATCATAATGAAATCTTCACCATCCATTTTTGGATAGAACTATTTCGATGCACCGACACCCAATTGAAGATGAGTTCTAGGTATCATCCACAAACAGATGGCCAGCTTGAAATTATCAACAAATGCTTGGAAACTTTCCTTCATTTCTTCACCTCAAACCAACAACATCAGTGGGAAATGTGGCTTCCTCTCACTAAATGGTGGTATAATACCTCTTACCACACTTCAACTAATACGACTCCATATGAAGTAGTCTATGGTTAAACACCACTAGTTCTCCTTTTGTATACTCCTAGTACTTCACCAGTTTAAGTGATTGTCATGCTTCTTTAAACCTAGGATTATATCCTCAGTACCTTATGAGACAATCTTCATATGGAACAAAATATAATTAAATAATAGGATGATCAATACCATTCTAAGTGCACCTTTTAAGTAGGTGATATGGTTTTTCTTCACTTGCATCCATACAAGAAATCCTCCCTCAAACTCAAAGGGCATTATAAGCTAGCTCCTAAGTTCTATGGGCCATATAAGGTTCTCTAAAACATTGGGTCAATTTCTTATAAGTTGGATCTCCCACCTTCTTCCCGAGTTCATCTAGCATTTCATGTCTCTTATCTAAAGAAATTTCCTGGCACAAACATTAGAGTAAAAACTATTTTACCATAACTTGATAAATAAGGACCCATCCTTCTTGAGTCAGAGGTAATCTTGGATAGACGCACATGCCAACTTTACTCCCGCTCCATCACATAGGTATTAATTTAGTGGCATGGAATGCAACTAGAAGATGCAACATGGGAACCATTTTTTTAGATTCAGCACCAATTCCCACATTTGAAACATTGAAGACAAATATTTTTTGAAGAGGGAGGGGATGTTAGGAACTTGTATGACCCCTTCTCTTTATTTTGTTAGTATACTAGTTGTTATGGATGCATATGATTTGTAATTCATCTTATGAGCATTAAGTTTTATCCCAAATTCATGGGAAGTAGTAGTTGCTTATATTAAACTTAGCATATAAGTAAGTGTTGAGGCCAAGGAAGACATCCATGAATTATTTTTATTGAATCTACTTAAACGAGGTTACCTCTTTGAAGTGGCCTATGATCAATATAATTCATTTAGTGCTTCTACTCATTTTATAATTCTGTTATTTCATGAATTTTCATTGACTTGTTGTAGGAGGATCCTCTCAACTACTATGACAACTCCTCATGTTTCTTCATCATTTGACATGATTGTTTAGGTAGCTAAACTTGGCACTGGCCCAGTCTAGTGTCAATGATAATTTGAGGAGGACCATGAGATTGTGGTAAGTGCATATTTAAATGATTTTTTATTATAGTTTAAAAAAAGTTTATTAACTTGGTTTCATGTATACTTGTTAATTTTATAATAATTTTTGTATTTGAATAGGTTTGGCTACAAGAAAGCTATGAATATAGTACCTATAGTTGAACCTCAGATCAATATAAGGCATTTAGTATATCTCCATCTACAAATAGGGCATCCCAAGGAAATTCTTCTTCAAAGAAGACAAAGAGAGGGAGACTATTTGATGATTAGGATGTTGTAGATGATGTACTTTTTTGTATGCCTAAATGGCAATGTATGCATTTTTGGCATTGTACATACATATATAATGTATTCACCTGACATTAGATACTATGTTGTTAGACATTATGTAATTTTTTATATGTCTATATGAAAATGCATGTATTATTGACATTGTATGCCTATATTTGGCATTTGTACATGGCATTCTTATTTTGTACATGAATATTTAAAAATACTAATGAAGTAAATCTTTTTTGAATCACTTGTGTTCAGAGTATTATAAATGATTAGTTTTGAAGTATTCTTAAGGATTAAAAATGTTATGAGATTGAAAATAACTTGTTAGGATAATGTTTCAAATCAAACCCTTATAATAAATTAATAATATCACTGATTGCATTTGAATTATGTTTATATGTTGATGTAGAGATATGGAAGAGAAGTTTACAAAAACATCATTAGCTGGTTATAAACCTAACTGATGATATTCAATTCATATGGTTTGATTTTAATCTTTTATCACAAGCTAGATCCTTTTTTGACTCTTTGGAATTAATTTAGCTTCTTACACCTAGTACTTATTTCTTTTACTCTTAGTAACACCTCCTTATTGGCATTGACCTCTGTCTGAAAATTCAAATTTTTGGTGTTTATTAGTTGAAAAATGGCACTACCAACATGTCAAGAGGGGTGGTTAACATCAAGGACTAGGTTCTTGGCCTCTCATTTGGCTCGGATAATAAACCCACCACCCATTCTAGGCTCAAGAATGCCCTTCCCAATATAATAAAGTTGTTGATTTTCAACCTAACTTCAAGCATGCATAAAACTAAAATTGTAAGTTGTATGTAAGAACTATAATATCCATAATTGGCATGGTAAATAACTCTAATTTCACCCCAAGTCTAGTATGAATCACATCTAATAACAATCCATGGTAGAAGTTGAAATAAAGGGTCCTAAAATGCAACTTTTTGGCAATGAAGAGACAACTTCTTGACCTTTAACTAGCTACTTTGCCTCCGAGACTAGTAGGTGAAAATCCACCACTTAGATCATATCTATATAGGAAAACTACATGTGTTCCAACAACTATGACACCCACTTCCATCCGTAGGTGTATTTTCACTATTTTTTTGGAGCATGGAAACACTAACAATAAATGATGTCAAAGTTGAAGCTATGGTATGAGAACTCAATTTTTAGTGCTTATTGGATAAAAAATAGCATTAAAAACATATTTAGAGGGGTCAATAACATCCAGAACCAAGTTCTTGGCCTCCCATATTTCTTGGATGATAAACCCACCACCTTTTCTAGGCTTAAGAATGCCCTTCCCAATATAAGAAAGATGTTGATTTTTATCCTAACTTCAAGCATGCATAAAAATAAAATAGTAAGTCATATAGAGGAACTATAAGATCCTTCATTTACAAGGGAAAGTTTTCTAATCAAAAATTTAATCTAGTTTCAATCAATTCTAAGATCAATATGTGGTAGAAGTTGTAGTAAAGGGTCCTAAAATGCAACTTTTTGGCAGTAAAGAGACAACTTCTTGACCTCTAACTAGCAACTTTGCCTCCAGAACTAAGAGGTCCAAATCCACAACTTATATCACATATATATAGGAAAATTACACATTTTCCAACAATTTTGACACCCATTTCCACCCATAAGTGCATTTTCACTACTATTTTGGAGCATGGAAACACTGATAATAAATGTTGTCAAAGTTGAAGCTACATTTTGAGAACTCAATTTTCGGTGCTTATTGACTAAAAATTGGCAATGCATACATGTTTATAAGGAAAATAAAATCTAGGAATAGGTTTTTTTCCTTACATATAGCTTGCATGACAAACCCACCACCCATTTTAGGCTCAAGTACACCCTTTCCAATACAAGAAAGATGTTGATTTTTAGACTAACATTAGGGATGCATAAAACCAAAACTGTAATTCATATAGAGGAATCATAAGATCTTTAGTGTGAATAATAAGTACTCTAATTACATCATAAATATATTTTTAAGCACGTATAATATTAATCCATGGTATAATTTGCAGTAAAGGGTCCTAAAATGCAACATTTTAGTAGTGAAGAGATAACTTCTTGACCTCTAACTAGCAACTTTACTCGTGGGATAGGCAAGTGCAAATACACCACTTATAATACATCTATATAGGTAAATTAAACATTTTCCCATAACTTTGACACCCACTTCCACTTGTAAGTGCATTTTCACTACTATTCTAGAGCACAGAAACACTAACAATAAATGTGTTTGGAAGGTTAGAAGGAGAAATAAACTTGTCATGATCAATTGTTTAGGAGTGCAAAAATTCCAAGTAATTTTAGAAAGCTTCTCTTATCTTCAATAATATGAAATTATTTACTAACAATTCCAACCATGTGAAGGTGGAATCTGATTTGGCACCACTAACATACAAAAAAAATAGTAATTAATTAAAGATGAAATTTATGCACATGCTACCTACAAAATAAAAAATATTTGGTAAAATTGATTACATATACATTTTATAAGTCAACATACCTATGCATTCAAATCTAATGAACCACTTGGATCTTCTATAATTTTTATTGTATCAAGAATAGATTCATGATCTGACTCATAAACTTTCCATAGATTCTTTTTTCTTGGCCTCCATGATATTTTTGCAATTGAATATTCATTACAAGAACCAAATTCAAATAGTGTAGAATCTTCCTATGCATTTCAAAGTCTTCAAACAACCATACATTTGAATTTTTTATAGGATATCATCAAATCCAAGTTTCAGTGACTACCACATACCCAGTGGGATAATCAATGTTTAATCTATCTATGACCAAATAAGTCATTTTTTTCTTTCCTTCTACACACTGACATAAGTAGTAATATGTTCCCTCTTCATTGTCCTCATCTGTAATAATTGAAAAAACATTGCTTGCACCATAAAAAAAAAATTTAATGACATTATGAAGATAAATTATGAGAATAAATAGTACATAAAAACTAATCTTCTACCTAGCTATATTAGATCGGATATATGGTCAAAGTCATGTGAGAATGTCATGTCAATAAGTTATAATGCTAGTGGAACTTGATATGTGTTGATTGAAATTAGAGGTTTGTAACTCCAGTCATCCACCCACTCTTGTGACTCACACTCATTCCAAACAAATTCCATGCATGTAAAATAAAAACATGCCAAGTGTCACATATGAATAGGCGAAGAACCTGTATTTGAGCTACGAAATGACTAGAGCTCATTTGAACCTATTAGAGTCATACAATCCTCATAGTTTGCCAAGTTTTTTTCCTCCATTAACCAAAAATGTCTATGAAAATTAAAATTTGATTGATCACCATGAAATACGTTCTCATTACACTAATCAACCATTTTTTTTCATCAATCAAATTAGTAACATTGTCATATTTTAACTCCTCCCTTGCAATGGTTCTTTTTACACATGCTCCAACACCATCATGCTCCCCTTTTCCATGGCTAGCCTTAGTGAAACTCCAAATATGTTCTACACCATTAGTAACATGCATCCTAATCAACCAATAAAAAATCTGTGCATTCTTGAATTGTGATGTGAAATTGTCTAACCAAATGTAATGACGTTTGAAAATAATGTCCCTTTGAGTCAACTATCCATATAACTTATCAAAACAACCTTGCACATACTTTGTAAAATGTGTTCATTTATCACTGATATAGAGATGGTACTCCCTTAATATTTTTTAATCTTCCTTTATACTATCAAGTGCATGCATGAATATGATAATTTATGTTGAGTTGTAATACTATGATTGAACTTCTATTTGTGGTTTGAATGTGTAATTTTTATAAAATTCAATTAATAAAACAATATAATCAAGTGGGATTGTTTCCTTTATTATCTTTAAATGTTCATCCAACCATTTATCCCTATGTGTATGCCTTGCATACTCAAAAATAATTTTCTCCATGAATTTGATCATAAATTATGAAATAGTTATCTCTTTCATAAAATCTCACACCTTTTAGATTAGTTTCCATATTTTACTTGATAAGTCATAGATTTGTATTTGCTCAAAAAAACTAATTCTTGTCCAATTTCACTTTTACACTCCTCATGGATACATTTTTTCAATTTTAGCAATCCATTGTAAATGCTATAATTTCCATCCAAACATGCTTTCCTATAAAAAAAATATTCATCTGGTCTTTCATAAAAAATATTTGAAATAAATTTTTTGGTTGATTTTGGTTGAAATTCTATGCCACACCTTCAAAATGTTATTAGTATGTAAAGTACAATGAATATGGCAAAAAACATCATAGTGCATTGAAAATTCAACATGTTGCCTACAATAAGTGGTCCCTGTGTGATTTATTTTTAAATAGAAAGGTTTCACCATCTCAAAAAGTATTTGACTAATAGAAATTTGTGGATTTTTTTCCAAAAAAATAGATTATAATTATGTTTGAATCATATACAAGAAATGTTTCAGATGTGATTCATGATTACAAGAACCAACTCTTTTTTTCACTACAACTCTTGCATTGGGAGAAACTCTTTATTATCTTTCCCAAATTATGCAAGTAAGTCTTTCAAAGCATTGGCTATAACCTTATCCTTTCATGGAAGGATACCAGAAAATGCCCAAATCTCTTTTGTATTGGGTTCATTAAGTCTTTCACATCTTACGATTGCTTTCATTAATTTTTTTCTATTTATATCAAGTGTTCAACTTGTTTTTGAAATCAATCATTTTTTCCCTATTTCAACACTTAATGCACAAGTTATCATTATACATTAGACAACATTACAATATTTATTTCATGATTTAAGGCCTACAATATGATATACATCATGTATATTTTCAACATTTTCATTATCCATGTTAGATGTTCTTAGTCCTAATGTGTCCATTACAGGTTTCATCTTAAGAAATGTCATCAATGAAACAATTAATTGACATATTTGACTATCATACTCCAATATATGAAATAAACCATTCCAAATTTATTGAGCCAATCTTCTTGAATGGTCGTCAGACATTTTGTTATGCATTTGTTTCAAAATATTTTCAACTTCAATTAAGTACTTATCTTTTCTATGCACAATTCGTGGACGTGTTGGTGGTGGAATCCATTCAGAGGGTGTTTCAAAATCATTATATGTTTCCATAAAATTTTCTTCATTATATGTTTTCATGAAACTTTCTTCATTATTAATTTCATCATTATTTGATTGCATTAAATTTTCTTCATTATTTGTGGATACAGTATCATGCATAGGTTCTTCATCAACATAGTCAAAAACTTTAAACTTTGAATGTGAATTTCCAACATTATATAATTTTCTTCAACTTATTCCTCTTCCCTGAACATGAACCAAATCTCATTTTGAAAAAAGTAACCAATAAAGTACTTCAAATATGTGGTCTAAAAAAATTGTAACCAAAAAAGTATGTAGAGTACACAGGGAATGTCTATGGGGACAAAAAAATTTATTAGGGATAAAAATAGATGTTGAAAAGTGATTTTTTGTTTTTACTTTAAGGATCATGTATGCATTATAGGAATGTGTATGTTTTCCTATAACACATACATGTTCCTTGAAGTATAGGCATGTACTATAAAAATAAGCAAAAAGGTTCATAAAGCATTTTTTACACTATGATGTAATAAGACTATCATACGATGTAATAAAACTATCATGTGATGCAATAAGACTATCATACGATGAAATAAATATCCAATATGATGTAATTATGATATCATATGATGCAATAAGTCTCAATATGATGCATAAATCTCCAATACATGATGTAATGAAGCTCTTGATAAGATTATGAAGTAATAAGACTAATGAATGATGCAATAAGGCTTAATATGATGTATGAATCCCTAATATGATGCATAAATCTCCAATACATGATGCAATAAAACTCTTGATAATATTATGAAGAAATAAGACTAATTAATGATGCAATAAGGCTCAATATGTAAGATGAAATCAACTAATTTTGCTCAAAATCCCATCATAGGTCCTTACAAAACTAGGTGAATAACAGGTTCACAAATTGGCACTAATCACATTCATGAATTTATACATTTGTGATGAAATCAAGGAACTTAGGGGTTGTATTTTTTATAAAATTAGTATTTAAGGTTAGGGGTTTAGTGTAATGGGTTTGTACATGTGTATATGTCATGAAATTAGGGTTTAGGGGAACTGTACATGTTCAAGTGATAAAATTAGGGTTTATGATCAACATGTCATGAAAAGTGACCTAATTTATCCCTTGCAATCACATCATAGACTCCAGTTTAAGTTCAATGAGTTGAAATTGGATGTATTTGCATTCATATTTACTTTTATAATTAAATTAGGGTCATTTAAGTCATACATGTTACATCTATATTATACAATTGATTGGGCCATAAATTTGATTTAGGGGCTCAATTTTTCCCAAATCATGCCCTTAATTGAACCAATCAGCTAATTGGTTTAATTCATGATAGATAAAATTGTACTTAATTTTTTCTCAAAGCATATATCATGATCTTATAGTTATGTCAAGAAAGGGTTAAAATTGGCCTCCAATGCCTCCTTGATTGAATTTCCCCTATAATTGAACCTTATTGTGCCATGTGTATACCTCATGCATCTGAAAGTGTTAAAGCTATCATAGATTCATCAAGTCCTAGAAGTCTTAGAGTTGACAATGCCTCAAGAGGGCAAATCCAATTACATATCACCACGTTTACCTCGTATGTGCTTGGAAGTGTCAACATTGTTAGAGGTGTCAGGTCCTAGAAGCATTAAAGAGATCTATCATATCCTTGTGAGGCCTGACCTAATTAGATATGTGCACGTGTGTATCTTGTACACACATATATTTGTGTTATATATTTATCACTTGTCTTAGAAGCATCAAATCTTTTAGAGCCTCAAGACACCCACTCCAATAAAATATTTTCACATGTGTAGGTTTAATACACCTAGAGAAGTGTTAGAGTTGTCATATACACACATCTTGGATATTTATACATGTTTCATCACCGAGCCAACCAACCCAAGTAAGTCCTATTCACAAATTTATCATACATACATAGAAGCCAATAATGTTTAAATATTTACATCGATCCAATCAACTCATGTTTAGTAAATAATTCACATGATGCAAGCCTCCAACTTGTCATTATTATACAAAAATTGTTATGTAGAGCCCTTTAAGGTCCCATCCCAATTGAGCAAGCACTAAACGCTATCAGTTTTCTACATGTATGTATTCAAATTATTTATATCCCTCTACCTTGAATTACCTCTAGATCCAAAAAATTACAATCATATTAAGTCCTACATGAAGGAGAGAACATGATTTAGTAATGGATGATCCTCAACCTCAAATCACAATTCAGAGCAAGAATTCTAAGACATGTACTACTTTCTTGACATATATATCATAAGGTTTAAGCTCATTACAGTGAAATATGAAAAAGATGATTGAATATATATGTATAAAATATATATAATCTTGAAACCTTTAGTGAGGGGATGCACACTGGTATTCAATTTTGATCAACCATTTATATGAGGTGAGCAGTTCATCATGCACAAGAATAATTATTAGGTCTCTCTACTCAGCATCATCTTTGAGGGGAAGCAGGTCTCAGATTTAGGGGACATTGTCATAGGTTTAATGTATCTTGAATAATTTTAATAGAGTTTGAGTTGTGTTAACTTATACATATGTCATACTTGGTCAATTCTAGATCTATGTCATCCCTTAATGGTTTTTTAAAAATTCCCTAGTGTATTTAGATATTTTGTAAGCTACACATTCATCACTATAGGCACAACATCTTAGAACCACATCATCACTAATGGATATATGCGACCATTTCAAGTTTATTGAGCTCAAAACCACATCTTATACAAAATAAATTGCATACCCAACTTGACCAAAATATTTATTAAAAACATGTGCATACATTACATAGGTCCACCATCTTACTTTAGTATCTTACTATCCCAGTTACATATTAAGGTATAAAACTCTATAGTATTGCTAAGCACCAAGTGTTGTCTAGCTTGTTTTTGAGCTTGCTATTGTTGCATCCATGGTGTGGCTAGGACTAGTCCCATGTCAAAGACAAACTCTTCAGATGACATTTGAATGGATGGAATGGTTGATGGTTGTTCTATGTGTGATGGAGGGGTAGATGAAGGAGGTGTATGGAATAAAGGATTAACCATATTTTCACAAGAGATTTTAATTTTAGGCAAAAATTGAATAATGTATTTGAATACATTAGGGGAATAAAAATTGAATAATTATAACAATAAAAGACTCTTGTTAGACTTTCAATTGGGACCTCAAAATTCACCTATTGAATTAGATGCACTAAGTGACCTTGGAGGAAACTGAAGGGATTTTATTCAACACATTTTAGGAATGTTTTTGGGAAAATCCAAGGCATGATTCATAAGTATTGGGTTCCATTAGATAGCATTCTTGAAATATATATCCAAGAGATGCATTGTTACACCAAGGGATCAATTATTATTTCTAATTATAAAAGATTATTTATACTATATAGTCCAATTCAATGGGTTTGCCACTTAAACAAATTAGTTCAAAATTTATAAATAAAGGGGTTTGGTCAAAGATATCAAAGAAACAACAAAAGGGTAAGATAGGATTTTAGGCAAGTAGGATAATATCAATAAGAAACATAAAATTTAAGGGCAAGTAGGATTTTAGGCAAGTAAGGTGTTAAGGTATACCCTTTCCCTACTAGGAGAAATATCCTAATAGATATTCATGTTTAAATTATCAAACAAGGATTTTGTTAACATGTGTTCTATTAACGAAACATATTGGTGTATATAAATATTAAATTTCACCAAAATTTGAACATGTAATATATAATACATGTACAAAATTTATTATATAAAATTAAAAGTAACCAATCACATATTGATAAGTAAGAGTCAAGTATTGATACATTAATGCACAATGATTATTACTCTAAAGGTTAAGTTTTGATCATAGGTCTTAAAAATGCATTTTATGACCTCGCATGATAAAATTAGTTATATTTTAAAATGTATAATGTGTTAGACCTTGAAACCTTAGTTATAAGTAGTTAAGATGAAGTATTGAAATGGGTAAAATTTTTGAAGTCTAATGCAATGTTATGGTACCTTAATTTACTATCCAAATCTATTGGGACCTTTCCCCTATAAGAAACACTAAATTTGACATTTCCCCTATAAGGATGTATAGCTAATGGGACCTTTCCCCCATAACAAACATGAAATTTGTTTATTTCATTTTATGTCAAAGCAATGTGTACATGTTATATAATGTGTATGCATTCTTTATTATGGTATATAATGCGTACATGTTATATAATGCATAAGTTTTGTTTGAATTTGAATTTAAAACTGAGCCTTTATTCTTGAAAATGGCTTGGATTTCTGAGCCAAAGGCTTGGGACTATGCATCTACAGCTGAGATTGAGAGTTTTAGGAAAAACCAACAAATTTCAACTATAATTGTCAAATATGCTATGGATTTCAAAATTAAAATTCAAAAAATTATTACCAATATGATGAGCACATTATCCTCTTTCTAAATGTATGATTTTTATAATTTTTGGGCTTTTTTAAGGGTTCAAACTATATTTATTTCTAACAACACCTTTTTTAGGGCACTACATGCCTCACCCATACATGCCTATTCATGTTTATCTAATTTGTTTTTTTATTGATCCAAATTCAAAATAAATTATATGGTAACAAACTACGCCTAATTCTACACACATTTACAAAAAAAATCAATTTTCATTTTGTTGAGGTAATTTGGGTGGGTTGCACGAATAGCTATCCAATTTTTTTTGGTCAATTTTTAGGATATACTTAATTGAAAAATTAATTTAAAAAAATATTCAAAAAAAAATGTAACATAATAGAATATCTTAGCTAAATATTCATTAAAGGGTTTCTGATAATATTTAACGATGCTCAAAAAATAGTGGGCTGCATGGAATGGTACAATTCAAATTTTTCTTAAAAAAAAAGGAGTTCCTATTCAAATTTTAGATGTTTAACCTATTTATACTTAACTTTTTTTTTAAATAATTTTTTTTTTTGGAAACTAGACTTGAAATGCTACAATTAATGTTTTTATACCATCTTCAAATTTTGAGTGTAGCCATCTCTAATTATCTGTAGAAGTTAACATTTATGAAATTTTAGAAAAATCATGTCCACGGGTAGGCCATTTTTTGTCCCCCAAGTTGGTACACTTAGCCAAATAAACTCTTTAAACCTTGAACCAATCATTTTAGCCCAAATTAACATCATTTAGACTAAGAATTAAATTCATAGTGCTTAGTTTGGCCCAAATCATATGACTTATTACCCCATTTGACTAATTCACTCAATATACATGATGACATCCAAGGTATACCCAAAAACACATTCTATAGTCATAAATGGGTCTAAGTGATTCAAATTATTCTCAATTATCTTTGTGATTAACCTTATGCACCCTAAACCATATATGCATTAAAACCTAATCCCTAAACCATAAACCCTGAACACTATACTATAAATTAGAAGCCATAAAATTTCCCTATTTACCAATCTATTTAGTCCCAATTAACATCCTTTGTAGTAAGAACTAGGTTCACATGGCATAGAACAACTAGACAAATTATATACATGTCCTTAAACCTAATCCCTATGCCCTAATTCCTAATCCCTAAAACATAAATTATAATCCATATTCCCTAATGCCCACTACATGCCACAAACATACATGCCTTACGATATAATTGATTTTATCATGAGATGTCATAAAATGCATTTTTAAAACCTATGGCCAAAACTTAGCCTTTGTAGTACCAATCTAGTTGTGTATCTGAAGTGAATTGGCACTATTTCTAGCCCCTTCAACCTAATTAGATGACTATAAAATGTGATTTGGGGGTTGATCAAATCTAATTTTCCCTAATCTCCATCATGATTGTACCTTATATACCTCAAAACCTATACCCCAAGCCCTAATGCTTAAAGTTCCTAATCCCTAAACTCTAAACCATAAATATAAACTCTTTAAACCACGAACTAATAATTTTATCCCAAAACATCATTTATACTAAGAATTATATTTGAGATTGACCCAATGTACCCTAAACCTAAGCCCTAAACACTATACCCTAAATTGTATACCAAAAACTTTCCCTATTTACTAATCGATTTAGCCCTAATTAATGTCCTTTGTAGTAAAAACTAGGCACACACATGGCATAGAGAGATTAGACATTATATACACCCTTAAACCTAAACCTACATGCCCCAATCCCTAATCCCTAAAACATAAATTATAATCCCTAATCCCTAAAACATAAATTTTAATCCATGATCCCTAATTCCTAATCCCTAATCCATAAACCCTATGCACTAGTACATTAATCCCTATTTCGTAATCCTCGATCCCTAAACCCTATGCACTAATTACTTAATCCATAATCTATATTAAGTATAACACAATCATGTTATTCTTAATATATGTAACACTTGATTCTCAATGCCAATTACTAACCCCAAACAATTATTAAGAGTAATGCGATCACGTTATTACATAACATGATTGCATTGTTGTTAATATATGCTTCACAATATGTTGGATGAAACAAAACCTTGTACAAAAAAAATCATTGTAGACAAGGTACAAACCCTAATCTTGATGAACCAAATGCCATAGATAATGAGCCAATTTACAATAATCAATTAAACAATGATGAAATTGACCGTAATGAATTGAATAATGATGAAATTAACCATAATGAAATGAATAATAATGAAATTTAAAATAATGAATTAGTTAATGTTGGAAGTTTAAATTTGAAGTTCCAATTTTTTTATTTGTTGATGATGAGTCTATGTATGACACTTCACCCCCCATGAATGAATAAAATTTGATGAAAATAAATAATTATGAAATTAACCATTAAGAAAATTTCATTGAAACATATATAATGAAGAAATAAACAATGAATAAAATGTCATTCCACTTCTAAAAAATGAAATTAATAATGATTTTGAAACACCCTCTCAACAAATTCCACCATTACCAACACCTCCAAGAATTGTGTGTAGAAAAGACAAGTACTTAATTGTAAAGTCGATGAAAATATTTTAGAACCAATAAATAACAAAATGTCTTATTGCCATTCAAGAAAACTAGCTCAAAAAATTTGGGTTACTTTCTTTCATAATTTGGATTATGATAGTCAAAGATGTAAATTATTTGTTTCATTGATAAAATTTACTAAGATGAGACCTATAATGTACACATTAGGACTAAGAACATCTAACATGGATGATGAAAACAATAAAATTGTTAAAAAGCTACATGATGCATTTCATACTATAGGCCCAAAATCATGCACCAAAGATTGTAATGTTTCATTATGTACACTTACAACTTGTGTAGTAAGTGACAAAATAGAAAAAAAAATGAATGGTTTCAAAAATAAGATGAACACTTAATATAAATAGAAAAACAATAATGAAAGTAATTGAAAGACATGAAAGACTTAATGAACATAATACCAATGATATTTTGGCATTCTCTAGTAGAATTTCATAAAAGGAAAAGGCTATAATTGATACTCTCAAAGAGTTGTTTGCTCAATTTTGGAAAGACAATACAAGAGTTTCACCCAATGCAAGAGATGTTGTGAAAAGAAGAGTTGGTTCTCGTAACTGTGAACCACATCTAAAACATTTATTAAACATGAATCAAACACAATTGGATTCTAAATGCATGAAAAAAACATCCACAAATTTCCATTTATCACATATATTTTGAGATGACAAAACCTTCTTATGTTAAAATAAATCACACATGCACCACTTGTTGTAGGAAACATGCTGAATTTTCAATGCGCTATGATATGTTTTCCCATATTCATTGTAATTTGCATACTAACAACATTTTTTAGGAGTGTGGCATTAAATTTCCACCCAAATCAACAAGGGAATTTATTCCAACTATATTTTGTAAAAGAATTGATGGATAATTATTTTACAACAAATCATGTTTAAATGGAACTTGCAGCATTTGTGGTGGATTGTAAAAATTAAAAAAAGTACCCACGAGGAGATTACAAGTGAAATTGGATAGGAATTAGTTGGTTTAAGAAAATATAAATTAGTGAATTATCAAGTAAAATATGGCAAAGAATCTAAAGGTGTGAGCTTGTTATAAAAGAATACATGTTTTTAAATTTTGGTCAAATTTAGAGAGAAGATTGTTTATGAGTATGCAAGACACACATACAAGGTTAGATGGTTGGATGAATATTTCAAGATAAGCAAAAATACGTTCCCACTTGGTTTTATTGTTTTAGTATTTGATTTTATTGAAAATTACATATTCAAACCCCAAATGGAAGTTCAATCAGAGTATTAGAACTTATCACAAGTTACCATATTCATGCATGCACCTAATAATATAGAGCAATAATAGAAAATATTAAGGGAGTACCATTTCTATATCAATGATGATAGATGACATTATTTAGATTATGTGCAGGGTTGTTTTTAGAAGTTATATGAATACTTGAATCAAAGGAACATTAATTTTAATCAACATTACATTTGGTTAGACAATTACAAATCACAATTCAAAAATACATGGATGTTTTATTGGTTGAGTAGAATGCACGTTACCTCTGTTGTAGAACACATTTAATGTTTTACCAAGGCTGGACATGGAAAATGGGAGCATGATGGTGCTAGAGCATTTGTAAAAAGAGATATTATAAGGGAGGAGTTGAAATTTGAAGAGGGTGTTGATTTGATAGATGCAAAAACCATGGTTGAATGGTGTAATGAAAACATGTGTCATAGTGCTCAACCAAATTCTACTATTCATAGACATTTTTGGTTAATGGAGGAAGAAGACTTGGTAAAGTATGATGATTTTATGAATCTAATGAGTTCAAGTGTCCTTCACTCATTTTTTAGATCAAATGCAAGTTCTTGGACTATTCATATGAGACACTTGATATGTTTCTATTTTGCATGTATAGATTATGTTTGGAATGAGTGTGAGTCACAAGAGTGGGTGGATGATTGAAGTTCCAAACCTCTAATTCCAATCAACGCATATCAGGTTCCAATAGCATTTCAACTTAAAAATATTACATTATCAAATGACTTTGACCATGTATCTGATCTATTGCAGCCAGATAGAATATTTTTCATTATGTACAATTTATTCTCATTATATATCTTCATATTGTCATTAAAAATGTTTTTTTGTGATACAAGCCATGTTTTTGTAATTATTTTAGATGAGGATAACAAAGAAGGCATTGATTAATACTTGTGTTAGTGTGTAGAGAGAAATAAAAAATTCACTTCCACAGTTGTAGATGGAGAAAATATTGACTATCCCACTAGGTCAGTGGTAGTCACTAAAACTTGGTTTCGATGATATCCTATAAAATATTTAGATCAATGGTTATTTGAAGAGTTTTAAAATCATAGGAAGATATTTCACTATTCAAATTTTATTCTTGAAATGAATATTTAATTACAAAAATATCATGGAAGGCCATTAAATAGGAAACTATGGAAAGTTTGAGAATTAGAACATGAAGTTATTCTTGATACTATCAAGGTTAGAGTAGATCCTAGTGGTTATTTAGATTTAAATACATAGGTATGTTGACTTTTCAAATGTATGTGTAATTAATTTTACCAAATATTTTTTATTTTATAGGTAGTACATATAAATTTCATTTTTAATTACTTGCTAACAATTTTTTGTAGGTTTGTGGTGTCATATAAGCTTCCACCTTCATGTCATTGAACTGTCAATAAATAATTATATATTCTTGAAGCTAATTGAAGCTTAAGCTAGACATGATCAAAGATCAATAAATGATGTACATGTTTCATTTTATGAGTGTTTGAATTTAGGCTTAAAAATGCAATTTTCATGTATTAGGAAGCATATTCTTGAGGTCAAAATGGGTGGTGGGTTTATTGATCAGTCCTAATGGGATGCCAAGAACTTGGTAATGGACATTATCCACCCCCTAGACATGTTGAGAGTGCCATTTTTAAGTCAAGAAGCATTAGAACTAGAGTTCTGTAACCACAACTTAAACTTTGACAACATTTATTGTCAGTGTTTTTGTGATCCCAAAATAGTAGTGATAATGCACTTTCAGGTGGATTTGAACATCATGGTAGTGTCATAACATGTAATTTTACTATCTAGGTGTGATTGTAGTGATATATTTTGAGGTAGAGGTCCTGAGGGTAGAAATGCTAGTTGGAGCTCAAGAAGTAGCTTGTTCAATGCCAAAAAGTTGCATTTTTAGACACCTTACTACAACTTTTCCAATAGATTTCTCTTGAAGCTTCCACCTGAGTGCTTTGGGGTGTGATTAGAGGGATTAAATAATTAGGGGAGGGATCTGATGGTTCATGGAGATTACTTAAATTTTTTTTAGGCGTGTTTGAATGTAGGCTAAAAAATTGCATTTTTTTGTATTGGGAAGGGTGTTCTTAAGGCTAGAATGGATGGTGGGTTTGTTAATCAGGCATGATGGGAGGCCAAAAACCTGATCCTAGACATTATATTCCCCTAGTATGTGTTGGCAGTATTAATTTTTAGTCAAGAAGCATTAGAACTAGAGTTCCCGCAACCACAACTTAAACTTTGACAACTTTGACAACTTAAACTAGAGACCTAGAAACTTAAATATTAATTGACCTATTGACCTATTAGGTGGTATTAGGGGATGATATAAGGTGATGCTGGAACATAGTTTGAAATGGTCAGGTGAGATGCATTATATTAAAAGGTCCCATAAGTCATTTAATGTAGGTTTGAACATATCTCATGTTAAGTCATTAAGGGATTAGCAATCAATTAGTCATGTGATTGCATTAGTTTCATGTTATCCTAAAGTTCCTTGAGGCCATGAATATTTTTTCATTAAGTGTAAGGTTTTAGGTGGATGAATGAATCTAGGTGGTAACCAAGAAGTGACAGTAGGTCACAGTCAAGGAAGGGAGCTTAAAGTGATTCCACCATGTTGGTAAGTTGTGATTCATCATGCTATTATTTTAAACATGTTGAACCTATATAGATGTAAATATAAATGAGTAATAAATTTGTACATGGATAACTTATAAAAAATGGTTACCTTTGCGCATATACCATGTTTTTCCTATGACAGTTCAATATGAAAGTAAATTCTCACGAAGCGAGTATGACTTTGGTACAGATAATGATAAATAGATTGAGAATGATCATTGATGTGGAAGATTAATTATTTTTTTATACAAAATATAATGGTAAATAATCAACATACAGTCCTCTATAACAAATAAACCCTGTCTATACCCTATTTTGGGTTAACAATCACATTGCAAAGGGAAGTAAGACTTGTTTCTTAATCTTGTCAAGTATGCCATTGAATATATAGACTTGGAATATTGTCCTATTGTAAAAGGAGTTTATTAATATCTTATAATATGTGTGATATATTTTAAATTGAAATCATACTTTATGTTGTTGTCATAGGCTTGTAGGGTGCCTTATTGTGCATAGTCAAGATAGAGAGGAGAGACTTTTCTTGTATAAATGTGTATGTTAATGGATATAATGGTTTGTATGATTGGTGATATGTGGAAATAAGGTATTTATAGTTGTAAAATCTTGTAAGAGATTCCTTGACACTCATTGATACACAAACCCTGTTGTCACAGTCCTAAATAGGACTCAAAAACACATGTTTTGATGGTTAGAAAAGATATTAAATATAAATGAGATGTCTCACCTATTTTATAAGGTGTGTGGGATTAAAAAATACCTATATGTGTCATTTTTTTAATTTTAAACTTTTTATAACTCAATATGTTGAATTATATAGCCCCTCAGCCTATGTACAAGCCTAACTAGGGTTTCAAGAGCAAAAACCCCATGGAATGAGTTTTAATCCTTAAAATTTAATTAAACTTCATAATATTTAATGTTTTGATATATGTAAAATGAATAAATTGGTTTTGGTGTGGTTCAAGTCTGTACAATATGGATTTGGTGACTGTGGGTTTAAGATAGAGCTAAATAGGCCTAATTGAAGGGTGGTTTACAAAAGAAGTGTGGTCTAGGAGTGGAGTTAGCTCATGAATTTTTACACACACCTGTAATTAGGTATATATTGGTTATAAAAGGTTTTAAATATCCATAATAGCTGATATATTTCTCAAACCAAGAGAATTTTCACAAAAAAGGCTACAAGCCTAAGGAGACTATTGTGAGCCCTATTTGTGGAATTGAATGTTGAATTATGTTTGAGTTATTTTAAAAGGTTAATTCAGGTGTGATTTAACCATATAATAATATATATGACAAAATACTAACTCCTTGAGACCTATATCAAGTTTTGGTACTTGAGACCTAAGAGAATTGCCTAGTGAGAAGCTAGAGAAGAGAGAGAGGAAGTTTGGGAATCGAATGAAGTAGAGAGTGAATTTGAGTGACATGATAAAGGTAAATTCCATAAATAAATTCTTATAAATTTAAAAATAATAGGAACTGGGTAAGGAGACTAACAAGCATATTGATCAAGAGAGTGAAACTAGATTGAAGATAGAAGATTCAAGCCAAGGATGCCATGAGAATGAGATATTTTATAAGACTAAAGATAGGAGTGGTGATTTTAATACTTTTACCTAATACCTATGCATCATTTTGACCCTTAATATTCATGTTTATTCATGTTAACACTATCCTCACATTATATGTAAGAGAATAAGATGAGTACGTAAAAATGAGTATTGAAGTGTGATTCAGGGGTTGAAGGATATTAAATCAAGTATTATATGATGATAAAATATCACCCATGATAATATATTATACTCATGAAACCTATATCAATATTTTTTACTTGAAACCTAAGAGGATTTCCTAGTGAGAAGATAGTGAAAGAGTGAGAGGATTTTTTTGAATGGAATGAATGAAATGAGTTAGAGAATGAATGTGAGAGGTTTGTAAGAGGTATAATGATACCAAGAAGTTTCTCGAAAGTTTACAATAAGTAGGTACAAAGAGAAGAGTACATTAAGCCTAAGTGATAAGAGTTTCATTAGTTATTTCCACTACACATAATGAAATAAAAAATTTAATTTAAAAAAATATGGGAGATTTGAGATTTATAATATTGAAAATAATAATTTTTTAATCCTTATTTGTGTAAAAAATTAAATATGAGATCCAATATATAATATTTTGGAAGATCAAAATAATACTATATAATAACATACAATGAAATAAAAATTGAATATAAATTAGATAGATTTCCATTATATCCATACAATATAGGTACACATGTGTACAATGTCAATAATACATAGATTTTTGTGATAGGTATACAAAAAATTACATCTACAACATAGTATCTAATGTTGGGTGAATGTCATATATGCATATATAATGCAAAAAATGTGTAAATTTTCATATAGGCACACAAAAAAGTACATCTCATGTAATACATCTTATTCATCAAATAGCCTCCCTCTCTTTTCCTTCCTTGAAGAAGACTCTCCCTGGTATGCCCTGCTAGTAGATGGAGACCCCTCTAATGCCTTGGATTGCTACAAGGTTCAACTACAGGTCCTTACACTCATAGCTCACTTAAAACTAAACTTATTCAAATACAATAATTATTAAAAAATTAACATATACATTCAAATAATTGTTAAGAAATTAATTTTAAACTACAATAAAAAATTATTTAAACACATGCACTTACTATAAGCTCATGATCCTACTCAATCTATTTTTCATGCTCAAACAAGTCAATGGCAGGCTCAACTATTCAAATGGGCATCTAAAATATGGGAGAAACATGAGAAGTTTCCCTATTAATCATTTGAATAGGACTATCAAATGTCATAGGACAAACCTAGATAAACAATACATTTACATAAATTATATTTTCCCCAAGTACATGTAGTAAAATTATTAAAATAAGTCTCTTTTTACAATTCAAAATTAGAAGTTAATATATACCTCTATCAGTGCCTCTGCAAATGACATTGTAGCAATAATGCCTATGTTTGTCTCAGCTCGTAGAGAGGAAGGAGTGTCTACTCTAGCCATAAACTATTCATGTAAACAAGGTCTCACTTACTTTTATATAAAATATCAAATCTTATATATGGAAACTATGCATATCATGAAAAGATAATGTAAACTAAGAATCATGGAAGTGCAACTTCCATACAACATGCATATCATGAAAATACACCGTAAACCAAGAATAATGGAAGTACATAACTTCCATACAACGTGGATATCATGAAAAGATAATGTAAACCAAGAATCATGGAAGTTTAACTACCATACAATGTGCAATAGCCAATAATAGCAAGTAGTTTGCATGTTAGAGGTAATATAAAAATTGTAATACATGTAGGAAGTGTGAGTGGAAGAGTAGGAGGTGGAAAGAATAATATCACTTCAACAAGGTAAAGTTAGGAAGAGAAAAGGAATAAGAGACATATTAAGAACTTTGTCTTACTTTTAAAGCTTCTTTGGATAGAGTAAAATACCATTATATATTTACTGGGGAAAGGTTGAGTTACACATATATGTCCATCATCCTTCTATTATATGTGTGATATCAATCATTTGTATCTCTATATATAACACATGGATTGATATCACATTCATTCATAATAGATAGATGACAATTGTTTTTTGGGAAATCACCCAACCAATAGAAATGAGTGAGCCATGGTGAATCCACCTCTTGACAAAGGTGTATGTAAATAACATTTTACCAATACAATGAAGAAGAGAGGTGCTTATCCAATATATCAAGTTCTATCCATATAAATATATTATCTTGTTTTGGTTCAAGAGAACAAAATTGGAAAATAGTTTGGATGTTGAATTGGAAGAAACTACAAGGTGTAATCGTTGAGGCTGGCAAATATTTTAGTACCGACACAAATGGTGGCTCTTCCCCCAAACTTGTCAATGTGGATACAAGTTGTTGAGATCCAATGTAATGTTTTATGGTATAAGGAATCTTAATTAGAGAGGTCTTCTACCCTTTATACCTTTATCACAGATAAAGCAAGAGGTGTAATGAGGCATTAGAATTGAAATATAGACCTTTGTCATGGCCAAATAAAAAGGTATAATGAGATATTACAATTGAGTTATCATGTGTATTACAAGTTTGTGTCTCAAACATGAGAAGTTAAGGTTGACACCAAAATTTTTAGTCCCCCTTCCCCTAACTTTTCCCTTTCCTACAAACCACACCTCTTAAATTGGTTATCAAATATTATAAACATGTATTTAAGATCTTGTAATAAAATGAAGCAAGATTGAAGTCCTACTATCACTAGATGTCTTAAGTGAAATCACTTAATAAAATATAAATTTATTTAAATAACTATTTCATTAACTTTATTTAAATAATTCAATTTAATTTTGGGGCCTAAGTCATGGTCCTTTATGTCTAAGATGACTCTTAGAGTTGCATTGTCAAGTTAATTATTCACTAAGTACAATTATTAATGATGTCCATTTCTTCTCTTTTAGATTAAACTCCCTTGTTATTATCACTCATTTTCAAGGGTAACATGTGGATTTATGTATAATGGTAATGATTACATAAGTCAAAATGAGAATATGACTAAATTGAGCTTAACAACTTCATTTTCAAGATAGTGTTACCTAGAAGGACCCCTAGATATGTGTTCTTCATTTTATAACTATCCTCTTGGCATGTGAACTACCCATATCTAATCTTCAATGAGATAATTCATGGGATATTTTTGGAATTTGAAAAAATTAGTTATATAAATATCGATGAGCCCATTCTCATGGCTTGCAACTATTATGGTTCCTCTTTAATGGTTTGTGATACCTCATAACAACTTTCAAAGGTTCACGATACCCCCAAGATGATCAACCCATCTCCAAAATTTATGGACAGGTGTATTCATATAGGAGGAAGGGTATTTTGAATGTTTAAAGTTTATTTCAGTTTGTATGGTATGATTTCATATTCAGTAGCCTTCAATTAGGCCTAGAAGACATAATTAGTCCTAAGGGTTGTTGAGTTAGGTGATATCTAAAGAGCGTTAAATTATGAAAGTCCCTACATGAGCTATGTGATGTAAAGGGGTATCTAATGGGTTTGGTTTGGATGGGAGCTTTGTATTTTAATCAAAATAAGGAGATTTGTCTCATAAAAGGGCTAGTAGAAGGAAGGTGTCAAAGAGGAAATAAGAGTTAAGTGAAAAGTTGAAGCTTGGGCATTGTGTGAATGGTTGGATGCATGAAATGAGATGTAATTGAGTGGATAGATGATCTTATGAGTATTATGGAATGAATAAATCAAAGTAACTTGTAGACCTATGAAAACATATAATAAGATTGTAAAGAATAGAGAAAGAATAAAGAGAGAGAACATGAAATATAGTGTGAAAATAGAGAAAGATAAATTTAAATTGAACTTAGAAGGAAAATACACATAGACTAAATGTACATAGAGAATAATAATAATTACAAATTTTACCTCTGTATAAGTAAATGGTCTCATCCTAAGAGAGATAGATGCAGTAGTGGATGGGCTAGCAGTGGGATCTGAATATGTAAATAATGGTCACGATAAATCATATGTTGTAAATATCGACTATGATGATGAAGGAATATTCACCTTCCGCAACATAAAAAATGACATATATTATTCAATTTATATGTAAATTAATTGGTAGCTACATTAAATTTTCAAATATAAATTAAATTTAACATGACATTTGTATAAAATATACTTGCATCTATGTAGTGGTTGATATCTACACACCAAATGTGCATGTCAAAAACTCATCACTGATAATAATATTATCCAATCCATTTGAACCCCTAACACCATTTTCATCATAAGGTTCAGTGCACATAGTTGCATAAGAACTACAAGGATGGGGTCTGGTATGCACACTAGGTATCATATATCTATAATCACTTTATGAGAGCTTACTCATATGTTGAACAAGTGTATCGATGAACAAACTATGAGCATGTAGAGTTTTGATCTCTATGACTTACTAAATTGCAAAGGGTATCTCAGGCTCAAGTGGATTTTAAATATGGATCCACACAAGCTAATTAGGAACATGACATGTACCTAGTCAATCTTACACAGATCCTTTCCCTTGACCCTAAAACTCACTAAAATAAAAATAATTCAAAATCTCATTAAGGACAAACTATAGTAGATTTTCCTCAAAAAATATAATGAGACCTCATGGTTGTTACGTGGTGGATATTCAAACACCATCCACCATCAATCCCAAAAATTGTCTATGATAAGTCATGTACACAATGATGGATTGGAAAACATTTAGTGGTTATGGGAAATGGGGCATTGGTGGCTGGGTCGATGAATAGGGCATAAATGGAGGATTTTGATATTTTTTTAATTCTTGACTTAAAGTGTTGATAATTTTTTGACATAACATGCCCTATAAATATCCCTACATGAAGTCCATCTATCAATTTAACTTATTGTAAGTCCATTTGACCTAATAAGGTCTCTATGGAATTGGCTAGATGGGTGTGGTGGGGATTGGTGGAAGTGGAATCCCTTATTCTCCCAATTAACTCTTCAATTTCAATTTTATTTCCCACAATGTTGTTAATTAGAATCTTTTGACTGCTAGAGGGGTTTTATGGAACTGTAGGAGGGTTAGGAGGAGGAACAAGAGGATTCTGTGGAGGGTTAGGAGGAGGAGAAACAATAGGGTTATATGGAGGGTTAGCAGGATGGACTTTTAAAAAAAACAAATTACAACTAAAAATTAGGTTTAAACAATGAAAATAAAAAAAAAAACTAGGGTTAAATAGGGAATTTATATCATTTACCTCTTCTACGTAGTAGCATCATCAATTAGAATCTTTGTGGGATGAATTTGTCAGCTTCTTGGCACTCTGTTGTCTATTTCACCCAAAATATGATTACAAAAGCTGGATGAGAGCAAGGAAACTCAAATGTAAAATGATGGTTTTACATTCGGGTTTTGATTTTTATTTTTTTGATACACAAGTAACACGATTGCATTATTATCATGATTACATTATTTAAAATAATAATAACATGATGCCATTATTGTTTAATATAATGTGATCACATTATATAATAATGTGATTGCGTTATGACTTAGTAATCACTGAGCTATAATTCAAATAATTTGATCACATTAATTAAATAACATGATCACATTTTAACAAGTTAAAGATCTCATCTACTGGTGGTCACTACATCATCTATTCAACTATACTTGTATTGAATCTAGTTGTTTTAGTCTTTAGATGACAATTGACAATGTTATAACAAAATACATTATCATACATTTTGATCACACTATTTTTTAAAGACAAAGCTTAAACAAAATCTAAATATATTAGCTACCAAATTGTGATGATGTGTTTTCTTTGTAATTAAATGCCTTTTATTAATATCTAAACTTTATATTATGGTTAATATGCATGCTTTTGTTGCTTTATCTTGTTTTAAGCTCATTATTTGGTCTTTGTTTTGGGATATGTTCAGATAAACGATATTGAATCACTTTATGATTTTACATTAATCTTGCTAGTAGATTTTTGATTGTTGTCTATTGTATTAGCATATGTTCAAGAAATTATATGTTTATGAATGTAATCACTATTTATGTCATATGCGTTTATTAATAGAGTTTTGGTTCAATTAATTCAATATGTTATTAAATATTTTATATTCCTATGAGATATTATAAATACATGTATCCTTATTCAATGTAGATCTTTGTCTTGTTGAGATTTATTAAATGATTTAATGTAATTTTCCACTTCATATCTTTAAAAACTAACATAACACATTGGTATTTTATTGTTATGCCTTAGGTGAGTGCACAATTTTTTTTATGATATGCCAATGTAGTTATTATGTACTTGTTAATTTGAGCACATGCAACACAGATCTTTGCATGACTACAAACAAAATACCCCAAAAAAATCTAAATAACAAATATCGAAATAAAATTTTTAAAAATGGTCAAAATAATATTTTAAACAGATAAAAACTTCAAATATAAACCCCACAAAAGATATGATTAGGTTATTGGCACACACCCTATCCTTTCTAACCCTACTAAATTTCTCTATTATTTTTGTCAATGCATCAAAACTATTGATGAGATTTAGTATCTTTATCTATATACTTATCAATTTAACCATTAAATTTAGATATTTTATTTATCTTTCCCTTTGACATTATCAATGTGCATTTCAAAAATGTGTTCACAAATCATTTTAACCATTAAATTTAAATATTTTACCAATAAATTTGAACATTTTATTCATCTTTTCCTTTGAAATTATTATGGTGCATTCCATAAATTGTATGTAAGAATCACTTAAATCCTTATATTTTACAATTTTACTCATACTTTTGACATTAGAAGGTGTTTTACAAAAAAATGTATTCAAGAATCTGGATATGATGTATCCATACACATATGTCATATGAGCATGGCATCATATTACTTGAGGAAAATATGATGTGTTGCTTCCAGTTTTCCATTCATATATTTCAACATGATGTATCCATATGCATTTACTTTTTTTCTCCAAGATCAAAGAATGAACGTTAAACTTAAAAATACACAGAAGTTATGAAGTCCAAAATCTAGCATGCAATAAAATGGCATATCATATAGGGACAGGACTTAGATGAGGACAATAAATCAACTTTGAAATCAAGTAGCACTCATAAAATGATCACGTGATTGAATCAAAATAGATAAAAGAGACAACCAAGCTAAGAAAAAGGGTCTTAAAATTATTACACAGGGTATAAAATTCCCATCTAAGGCTAGATCAATATAAACATATGAATTTTCTTAGATATATTAAGTATTGGTTTGAATCATTATGAATCCCACTAAACCAATGAAAAATAAATATCTAAACAACCAAGGCTTTCCCCAGTCCCTTTGACAATTTTGATGTCCAGGATGATCATCAAATTTAAGCTCGTTAAGTGCTACATGGCATGCTATTATTATTATAGAGATCTTGGGATTTATAGTTTTATGATAGGTAGATGCCCCTCAAATTTAGGCTTGGTGGGCACCTAAAATTTTCAAGGTGACACATGGAACCCCCTCGTCAAGATGTGTCTTTTGTTTGGGCTTATAAAATGGCATCACCCAATAGTCTCTTTGAAAGTTGGGCCTTTAGGATTATTTATACAATTGGGTTTGTCCCTGAGGTCATTAACTTCTAAAAATCCACCATGTGGTAGATTCTCAACACCTCATCACCTCAGAGCCTTGGGACCATTAGCCCATTGATTTGGTTTTTATCAATCTAAGCCCTTAAGGTTTCAGGCTTATGATAAGTCACCACATGGCATCCTCTTGGGATGTTGGGGTATTAGAGCCATTAAACCATTAGAATTTTGATTTCATCCTTATATGGTTTTAAGCTTTGAAGATTGCACCATGTGGTATGATCTCGCAGTCTACAATATTTAAATTAGATTTATACAATTGTTTCTAGGTAATGTCATTCATTCCTATGTTCTCCCATCATTTTATTGCCTTTTCACCTTTGATACCACCATCAAATTTATCATCAACATTTTTATACATAGTATTACGACACTTAATATATCCCCCATACCAGGTCACATGGAAATATCTTGGCACACTAACACCTTATCATAATGCTCCATCTCTATGCTTTATCTCAGCCTTGAGATCCTTAGATTGTGCCACTTCACACTTAGCAATCTTAAATTTGATGTCCATTTTGAATGTTAAAAACTATCAAAGGGACTGAGGAAAGCCTTGGTTGTTTAAATGTTGATTTTCCATTGGTTTAGTTTCTTCAACCAACAAACCACCAATGAACATGGATAGATACCATAATCTAATCCAATCACAAATGATAATCCTTCAATTACCCTTAGACTTAATAGATGTGAACCAATAAATATGAAGCCTATAGTCCTTATTTGTTCATCCAACATTCTAAATTCTTTCACGAACCCACTCTAAATGATGACTGTGAAAAATACATTGAGATGGTTGTTAAATTCAATCTAGTCTATATCAAACACCACTGGCACTACATGGCTACTTCTGTATGCTCCAAGGCCACGTTATCTTCTCTTTGAGCTCCTAAGAATATTCCTTACTAGCTGTCATGACCTACCACTTGTCAATTGATCTAACTCATTTCTAGGCTTGTGCAAGTAATCTTAATACTATGGGGTGGCTTCTTTACCACTTGGGATCATATTGTAGGCCCACTTGCCTAGAGGCCTTTTGTGGGTCATCAAGAAGAAGCCATGTGAAAAGATCCTACTAGCCTACTGACATAGATGTATTTATCCCTATACATTCCTATTTGGGAGCACATGTTATCACGATGATGCCATGTGGTAACATCTTACTATTCCACTAACCCTGAGGCATCATTCCTTGTACGGTCCTCTATGAGATCACAAGTCACTAAGATGATGTCACATGGTAACATACGATGATATCACTAGCTTAGAGGCATCATGCCCTATATAGTCCTCTCTAGGACCACATGTCCCTACGATGATGCCATGTGGAAACATCCTACTATCTCATTATCCTGATGCTAACTGTGAAATAGACCAAATTGATGAGGGGTTTCCACATGTCACCCCGATGATGTTATGTGCCCACCGAGCCTAAATTGGATTAGTATCTACCCATCATGAAGTTATAAATGATGGAAGCTCTAGAACAAAGATAGCATTCCATGTAGCATTTAAAGATCTTAAATTTGATGGTTGTCCTGAATGTCAAAACTATCAAAGGCAATAAGGATATCTTTGTTTGTTTAAATATTGATTTTCCATTAGTTTAGTCAGATTTGTATGGATTGAGACCAATACTTAATATATCTAACCAAATTTAGATGTTTATATCAATCCAGCCTTAGATGAGAATTTTAGACTATGTGGAATAATTTTATATTGGGACCCTTTTGCCTAACATGGTTGTCTCTTTTCTCTCTTTGGATACAGTTGTGTGATCATTTCATGAGTGCTAATCCATTCCAAAGTTGAGTTGTTGTCCTCATCTTAGTCATTTACCTAAATGATATGTTATTTGATTGCATTCTAGATTTTGGACTTCATAGTCTAGTATTTGAACTGAGCATTGATTTGGTTCTATTCGATTATTTTCTAATGGCATGTTAACCATTATCTAACTCAAGATTTGAGCTAGAAAGGTTGGTCTAATGAAACACCTTTTGAATAATTTCGACCTTCATTTTTTATCGAGTGTGTTCTGTTCTTTAGGATTCTCTTTAAAATGAGGTTAAATGATGCTTTTTAGATCAATTTGTTATTCATGAACTTTGCCTCAAGGTCTTAAGCTTAGTCTCTTTAAAATGATCTATCTAGATAGATATTGTCACAAAATCTACATCTGCAGCCTTTATTTCTCTTGGTTTGATTTTTAAATAAAATATAGTGTTTCTTCTCAAAATTTGATAATGATTATATAAAAATCCAATATTTTATGTTTTGTATTTCGATAAAAATTCACAACTAAAATTCAAAACCTAAAAAAAAGTTTTCTAAATAAATAAAAATAGTCCCATCACCAATGACAACCTGAAATAAAACCCAATATAATTGTTTACAACTTAAAAAAAATCCATTAAATTATGCATAAAACAAAAAAACTCTAGAATTATACAAAACCACAAAAAATCACAACACGAGCCATCAATCAATTAAACAAAAACTTAATAACAATTACAACTTAATGATTTATAGATCAGATAGAACCTTAGACAAATATTACATAGTAAAATGTAAATCTAGTTAAAGCAATGTTCTTTTGCACATTTTGTCATGACTTTTATGGCTAAGATTTTTCTTACGAAGACTTAAGCCTTCACCATTTTTGGTCGTGATTTTGCTTCATAAATTGTATCTTGAATCCTATTGTGACTTTACTCTTTGACTTTCCTACTTAAATCTTTGGGACTTTTACTTCGTGACTAAACCTCCTCACTTCAACAACTTTATCACTAGCATTGATCCTAAAACTAATCCAATTTCCTCCTTACCTAATGTACCATACCACTTTCAAGATGGTAATGCCATGCTTATTGAAGAAACAACTCATATTGAATATGGTACTCCCTCATGCCCTAAACCAATCATAATTTACAAAGAACTTTCACCTTCTGAACATGATAATTTTAGCTTATATTTCAATAAGTATTAAGAGGCATTTGCATGGTCTTACCAAGACATGTTAGGCATTGACCCTAGCATAGTGGACCATAACATCATTACCTATCCTGATGCCAAACCTGTGCATCAAAAGCAATGCAAATTTCCTCTCGAAGTTACCAACTTATGCCATAAGGAAATCATCAAACTTTTCAATGCTAAATTTATTAAACCTTATGGATGATTCTGAATGGGTTTCCAATATTGTTCCTATTCAGAAAAAGGTCACTATGGTAATTCGTATTTTCATTGATTTCTATAATGTTAATCTTGCTTGTCCTAAAGATAACTTTCCTTTGCCTTCAATAGATGATATTGTCAATTCCATGACTGGATATGAAATGTTATCTCTCATGGATGGATTTTTAGGATACAATCAGATTCATATAGCTCCTAAGGACTAACATAAGACTACTTTCACCATGAAATGGGGTACCTATTATTATGTAAAAATGCCCTTTGGTCTCAAAAATGATAGGGCTACTTACCAAAGTTCAATGACTCATATCTTTCATGACATCTTCCATAAATTTGTTAAAACATACGTGGATGATCTTATCGCCAAATCCAAGCATTGTAAAAACCATCTTTTTGATCTTGCCATCATCTACTTAAATATAAAGTCCAACTTAATCCTTTCAAATGTGTTTTTGGAGTTACATCTAGAAAATTGTTAAGATGCTCAGTCTCTCCCTATGGCATTGATGTTGATCCAGCCAAGATTAATGCTATTATCAACATGCCCATTCCTCTCTCTATTCTGGATATTCGTACCTACTTAATAAAACTTGGGGCAATTAGATGATTCGTTCTTGAGATGGATTATCAAATTCACTCCAGTACGTATGGATTGAGACCAATACTTAATATATCTAACCAAATTTAGATGTTTATATCAATCCAGCCTTAGATGAGAATTTTAGACTAAGTGGAATAAATTTATATTGGCAACCTTTTGCCTAACATGGTTGTCTCTTTTCTCTCTTTGGATTCAGTTGTGTGATCATTTCATGAGTGCTAATTGATTTCAAAGTTGAGTTGTTGTCCTCATCTTAGTCATTTACCTAAATGATATATTATTTGATTGCATTCTAGATTTTGGACTTCATAAGTATTTGAATTGAGCATTGATTTGGTTCTATTTGATTATTTTCTAATGGCATGTTAACCATTCTCTAACTCAAGATTTGAGCTAGAAATGTTGGTCTAATGAAACACCTTTTGAATAATTTCAACCTTCATTTTTGATCGTGTGTGCTATGTGCTTTAGGATTCTCTTCAAAATGAGGTTAAATGATGCTTTTCAAATCAATTTGTTATTCACGAACTTTGCCTCAAGATCTTAAGCTTAGTCTCTTGAAAACGATCTATTTAAATAGATATTGTCACAAAATCTACATTTGCAATATTTATTTCTCTTGATTTGATTTTTAAATAAAATATAGTGTTTCTTCTCAAAATTTGATAATGATTATATAAAAATCCAATATTTTATGTTTTGTATTTCGATACAAATTCAAAACTAAAAATAAAAACCTAAAAAAAAGTTTTTCAAATAAATAAAAATAATACCATCACTAGTGACAAATATGATTGTTTACAACTCAAAAAAAAATCCATTAAATTATGCATAAAATTAAAAAAAACCCTAGAATTATACAAAACCACAAAAAATCACAACACGGGCCAACAATAGATTAAACAAAAACTCAATAACAATTGCAACTTAATGATTTATAGATTAGAGAGAACCTCGACAAATATTACATAGTAAAATGAAAATCTAGTTAAAGCAATGTTCTTTTGCACAGTTTGTCGTGACTTTTATGGCTAAGCTTTTGTTACGAAGACTTGAGCCTTCGCCATTTTTGGTCGGGCTTTTGCTTCGCAGATTATATCTTGAATCCTGTCGCGACTTTACTCTTCGACTTCCCTACTTAAATTTTTTGGACTTTTACTTCGTGACTTCTGTCAATGCCTTATTTGTGTTCTTTGCACGAATTTTCTCCTTTTGCCTTTGCAACAATTGTTTTGCCTTTGCAACAATTGTTTCGACTTTCCAACGATTACTTTTCTTCATAACAATTGTTTTGACTTTCTTCTAATATTTACTTTTCTTCACAACTATTGTTCAAACTTTGCAAGCAATTTTTTTTTTTTTAAAAACAATTATTCTGACTTTTCAATGGTTACTTTCATTCGCAACAATTGTTTTAATTTTGTTCAAAGGGATTATTTTCTTCACAACAATTGTTTTAACTTTGTAAGGAGTTCTTTTCTTCACAATAATTGTTTTGACTTTTCAACGACTAATTTTTTTTAACAATCGTTTCGACTTTTTTCCTATTAGCTTCGCAACAATTGTTCCAACTTTCCAACATCTACTTTTCTTCTCAACTTAGTCCTCGTACTTTTGTTTAAAAACTTCTATCGACGCAAAATCCATAACAACTTCTTTGCAAAAGACATGAATACTAAACCTCATGCCAAAAAACTCAAAGACCCAGGGCTTCTTGACTTTTGTTGTTCGCGCAAAACTTCTAACTCATCGCAACAATTGTTCCAACTTTATAAGGGCTAATTTTGTTCACAAGTGTTATGACTTTCTTCAAAGAGATACTTTTCTTCACAACAATTGTTCTGACTTTGCAAGGGCCTAAGCCTTCATGATTTTTTCTACTTGTGCAAATACTGTAACTCATTGCAATAAATGTTCTGAATTTCCAACAACAATTTTTCTTTGCAATAATTATTTTGACTTTCTTCAAATGCCTACTTCGCAAAAATTGTTCCAACTTTCCAACGGCTACTTTTGTTCACAATAATTGTTCCGAATTTTTTCTTTTTGCCTTCCAACAATTGTTCCAACTTTCCAACGGCTACTTTCCTTCATGACTTTTGTTTCAAAATTTTTATCAAACCATAACTTTCGACTCATCTCTTGCAAAAGTCACAAAGACAATTTTCCTAACAAAAAATTAAAGAAAATTTTCTTTTTCGCAAAACCTGCGAAGATCAAATTTTTCGCAAAATTGGTATAATTTTCCTAAAAACTGAAGACAACTATAAAATTTATTACAACACATACTGAAACCACTTCACAACACTTATTATAAATAAACTTACAAAACCTTTAAATAAAATAAATAATATCTATTAGATAAACTTATCTAAAATTACTTATGTATATCTAAACTTAGATAAGAAAAAGTCATGTAAAGCTAAATATTTAGCATAGATATGTAAGTTATCTAAAGTGATATATAAGTTTACATATCTATCATTCTAAATAGTTTTAGACATTTATTTACTCGTTTCTTTGAGTAACTTATGTATGCTAATTTTATTTTTTATTTTTATTTTATTTTTTGATTTAGTATGGTAAAAAGTTCAAAATTTAAGGCTAAAATAAACCGTCCGGGAGTAGAGGATACGACATTATTTAAGTAGTAGTGGGTATAAAACTTACTGTAGTTGAGCGATTGAGTAAGATAGAGAAATGGTTGAGACAAAGCATAAAGATGTGAGAGGCGGAATGTGGAGTAAAGGAGCTCCTTTGCTATTGATTTTGCATTTTCATTTCTCTCGGAACATAGTATCCGATTAAGAAAGCATTATCAATATGAAAACTACAAGTCCTTTGCTATTTTTCATTTATCTATTTATCTTGGTTAATATCTTGTATGTTCTTTGCAGTATAGGATTCTCCTTAGTTTTAGTGCTTTGGAGATGGCTGAACAGTGGGAGGAAATAAAGTTTAAATTCCACAACCATAATCAGTTATTGGGTTGTGTTGGCCGGGTTATAGTGTATCAACGGAGCTTGCCATGGTAGGAATTTTAATGGGATTGTTTATTTTGATGTCTGTTTAGATATTCTTCAGCCCCATATGGATACCTATAGGAACTGTGCTGTTCGTGGCAGTTGCAAGCATCTTTCTGCAGGCGGTTTTGTAATTGCAGTGGTTTCTATTTTTGGTTTGATTTCATTTCATATATATAAACAATGTATGGGTTCTTATTTTTTATTTTATAATATCAGTTCTCAAATAATATAAAGATAACCTACTCCCCAATTCCAAGATGTTAGGAACGCCTTATCAACCCAACAATCTATAAAATACTATTACAATTCTGAGTTATAATTGTCTTGTAGTTACATGGTGAATTCAATTTTTATTTTTTCGTTTTTCTTGATAAAAGATCTTTTCCAGTGTCGTAAAGATTGAGTTCCAAATATTAATACCCAACTTAATTTAATAAAAAATCTTATTCTTATAAAGATGGTTGAGTGTTTTATTGATTTATACAATTTCTTATATTATGTTGAGACTATGCAGACATTCTGGTTGGATGTGGTATATGGTAATATACCTTTATCTAGTTGTTGGTTGCAACGATTAAGCTATGCTCCTAATAAATCTTCTCTTGTTCTAGTCGTTTATAGCTAAGTTATTTTTATGAATTAAGAGTAGGTGTAGTTTTGTAAACATTTCTTTGTTGATTATGGTTGATGTATTTAGAAATTAACACTTTTAGTTTAGTTAGTTTTCAGAGATACATTTTTAATATTTTGTTGATGTGATTTGCATGTTGATTGTAGTGTAGGAAGGTTTTGATCTGAAATAATAAAGATTCAAGAGATATACATTTTATTATTGATATTAAAAGAGTATATATGAAATATTTTCTCTTATCTCTTAATAAAAAATGAAGAATGTTTCTACCTTAATTATTGCAGTTTTTTTTAGGCATACCTTTCTATTATATAATTATATTTGGAAAAAAGCTTATTCCATAAATTTTAATTTATGATTACGCTTCTTTAATTATGCTTAATTTTGATTGAATTTTTCTATCCTTTGAACATATTTAATAAAGAGAAACATTATACTTATCTTCTTAATGATATATGTTTCATTTTATTTTTATTATGAAATAATTTTGTAAAAGATTGGGATGATCAAAAGATAATAAATGTTGGTATAATATATTTTGTTGTTTAGTAAGAGTCAAGAAACAGGGAACAATTCCCTTGTGATGTTTCATAATATGAAAATTCAATCTATCTTTTTAACTCTAAAATCCTTTTCAGAATCATTTATATTAAGGATTGCAATTATTAATACATATTAAATTATATTACTTAAGTCATTAAAAAACCCAGATTTAAAGGGATTGCGTCATAAAATTATGATTGGTATCCCTAAAAGGAGGAATTATAAGATCAAATAAAACATGTGTGATCATATGTTCAGGAAAACCATGTTAGATGAATTACTAGTAAGATAGGCCTTCTTCCATGGTTTTAAATCAATGACTTAAATATTGATGGTAATATACATACTATGTTCTAATCTTGAGAAGTCAATGTGATACTTTGAAACTATTTAAATATTTAATTGGACTGGCTAGAATAATTGAACCACATGGAAATCTTTCTTTCTTCATATGAACAAATAATATGTTTCATGATAATATAATTAATTCCATAAAATCTAATTTCGTTTAGCCACAAGTATTGCTATACTTATATCCTTATGGAAGATGAGTTCATTTATTTTATTCTTCTATTTTCATATTCACAACTAAGTTCATAAGTAGTAACTTAAAAGTGTTAATTATAATTGTAGACTTCAATGCTATAATTATAGTATTTTACCTTCTTCATGCTTGACAAAGCTAAAAAGATGTATATAAAAAAATTAATGTTTATATATTTTCTATTCCCAAATTATGAGGCCACTTACTAAGATATGTCCTCTCCTAACCTGGGAATCTGATATGAAGTCTAGTCATTCTTTTTGTGTTGACCTTATGCTAATGAATGTCAAGTACCACCTTATTATCAAGTTGAATGAAAATATTGATAAAACTTAGAAGAGTTATTTGTATATTTTATTATTAGTTTGAAATTGGTTTCATTCTTCTCTACATAAATATATTGTTTTGTCTTGTTGTTAAAGAATTAAGGATATGATCTTTCTTAGTTGACTAGTTCTTAGATTGTGATATTTTGTGAGTACCTATTCATTTGTTAAATATGATTTACTCTTTTATGATTATTGAAAAATAATTATGAAAGGTTATTAATCACCACACACACACAAATTTTGTTTTCCACCACATGACAAAGACAAATATACATAGATATTTTCCACCTCAAACATTATATAAAAAAAGATATAACAATGACTACATGCCCAAATTATGGTCTATGCATATCAAACTATCAAAATTACATGATGTTTCAAAACTATAACAACATGAAAAAAATATCTAAAACCCCTTTTGAATCTCCACTATCATCTTAAAGAATAAAAAATACTACATTACCAATGACCAACACACCAAATATTAACCATAAAACATTTAGCCTTTTTACCACAACCATAGAAACAAATATACATATATACTTTTTGTCAAAAATCTAATTAAAAAAATGGACTAATAATGATTGAATGACCAAACTATAGTTTATGCATGTTAAGCTATCAAAACTCCATGATGTTTGAATCTCATTATCAAAAATCCCTATTCAATATCTGTTGTCATCTTAAAGAATTAAAAAAATACTATATTACCATTGACAAACAAACCAAATCATAACTATAAATCATTTCGAAGTTGATGCCTCTCACCTTTGCAAACCCACACTTACCACCATGAGGATAGACACCTCTATTAAAATATATTTTCCACTGCAAACTTTATCGTGTGTGTGTGTGTGTGTGTGTGTGCACGTGCGTGCGTGCGTTCGTGTTAGAAATAAAACTTACACATTCAAAATTTTCTCACTGCACTCATGTAGAGAAACTGATTCCAACTTAATCCACTTCGCAATAGTTTTATGCCTAATCCTTGGTCTATGCATGCAAAGATATTATAAAAAAATCTTTCATGTCACACTAAATAAGAAAAACAAATGTTTTGTAGTGTGAAAACCAAAAACAATAGCAAGTTTTACATAACCTTGCCACCGACAGAAAATCAAAATAAATTTCATTAATTAAATTCAATGACATGTTGACCTTCCCTATCTTCCCCCTAGTCGTTAGCAGGGCAATGCACCCTAACTGTCAACCCTCAATCCCTACAACACTACCACGCCATATGCCAACACCGGTGAAAGGTGGTCATTTTCATCCTCAAACTTCAAATGTAGATTGTCGATCAGGGATGAAATAGAGGGCTCATTCTGGTAGGTGAACACCTATCTGCATTAAAATGTAAATTGCGCATATTTTTAATTTTTAAGATTAAGAATCAATCACTAAGGGAGTGCTCCTTGCACTATGGTCCATGATCCTCTCAACCATCGTTTGCATGGAATTCATTCACCAATAACTAGATGTCAATGGAGTTGTTCTCATAATTGTTTATCTTCCCCTCCTCATCAGCAGAGGGGATGGAGTTCATCATCATATGAAAATTCTTCTATTGTTCTGTCTTGATGGAATTCACCTATGCAAGGTGGAGACCTAGTGGGGTCTTACGTTTCACTGCCTCTTAGTTGAAAAATCTCTTTCACTCCTAAGAAAATTTAGGATGGATGGATGACATTTGATCCTCTTTTGGTTAAATCCTCTTCTTAAAATGCTCGACGACTTAAAGATGATCCACCTCTACCACCTTTCAACATTACGATCTATGATTAACATTTTTTTAATGATAATTTAATATTATTTTTGAAATACTTGTATAACTAACAATTATATTATTTTGAACAATATATTTTTACATAAAAATTAAACAATAAACACTGACTGACCACTTTTGTTTTTAATAACCATCTATATATTGTAATTTCTCCTCTTACTAATATCGATGAATTAGAAAAAAAAAACAAAACATAAAAGACAAAGATTTTAGCCAATTTCTTTTATTTCTATATTCTATGTTAACAATTGTTACTTCAAAACTAAGCTTGTACGAGGAAACTGATAATTGTCCATAGAGATTTGTCCAGCTGTGTTGTATGTCGAAGCCTTAAATAAGATTTAAAGGATTTAATTCAATCAATGTTCAAATAATTTGTCTTTTCTACATATTGTGGATACAATTACCTCCACAATTACAAATATCATAGATTTAAAGAATGAGTAATTTGAGATAAAGACGTCAAAAGCAAATTGAGATAAAGACTTGATTGATTGACTAGTATTAATTCAGACCGATTGAGACCTCGCAATTAATGGACTTGAGAGCTCCCAAAATATCACCATAGAAAGAGTTTGACGATACCTATTCAGGTGTATATAATATTGAATACTAGACTCAAAAAAAGGTTTTGGCCAAAATTCAATACAGCTGTTGAAGCATTGATACCTCAATCAGCCCGACTGCTGCTCTGCTTCTACCACGGATATGAAAATGGTTCCTCTATCTCCTACCACCACTTTGGATTTTAGGGATTCCTGCACTTCTAGTCTGTCTCATACTGTTCCAATTTTGTCCTTGGACACTGGAAGGCCTACTCCGGAGGTTATTGAAGAGCAGGGAAAAGGATTCAGTTGGCTACAGAGTGCCAGCCTGATTTCTTTTGCAGGCCCTCCCAATCCCAATCCAACAGAGTGCATTTCCAGCTTGGGACCTCCTGAGAAGAGCAGCAGCATCAATGTAAGCTGGCTGCAAGGCCAATAACAGCTCTTTTCATTGACTAGATTCATAAAATTGTATGAAAATTCTGCAGAGCACATTGCTGTCAATCACTGCCAGCAACGAAAAAAATTCTACCCTGTAGTAGTTGATAACGACTTGTTTGGGAGAGATGTTAGACTCAAACATGGCAGTGTGCATGTTGCAAGAGCCAAATCATTAATGTCCATGCTTTTGGCATAGCAACACGTGTACGATTCCTGTGCCTGTCTGCTGCATAGAAAGCACTTCCTTTTAAATTAGTCGTGTATATATTTAACATCATTATGTATGGTTTACAATAGTTATGGTTTAGAACAGTTGGTAAACTGTGTATGGTTTAAAATAGTTATGGTTTAGAATAGTTGGTAAATTGTGTATGGTTTAAAATAGTTATGGTCTAGAATAGTTGGTAAAACTGTCTATTAAGAGGTTCCTAAGATAATGTAACATACAAATTAAAATTGATATAGGAGGCCCTCATATATATATATATGCAATTGTGGATGAGCTTTCTTATTCTTTTGAGAACTTTTTAAAAAGTTTTTATTGAGAATTTTTTAAAAAGTTTTCATTGGATATGAATAATATATTTGACATTTAATTAGTAGAGTCTTCCTTGCCATTGGTAGTTGATTTTTCAAGTGGCATTGCTCCCCACAAGGTTTTAAAGGTTCCCCCTATAAAAATAGTCAAAAAAGAACTGCTTACCAATATCAAGACATTCAATTAGAGATAATATACACCCACAATTAAACTGAATTGAATTTATTTAATTCCTAAAAAAACTTACATTTTATTTATTATATTATTAAAAAAAATTATTCTTTTCTATTAATCACATAATTTAATTATATGAAAGTAAATATCTATAATATATTTTATTTTTTATTTCAATAATAAATTATATTTTATTTAATCTTATATACAAATCTTTCTAAATAATTATTTTAAATTGAATTTATTATTTCAAACACTCACATTCATACATCCTAAGTTTTATTATTTGACTCTCTACTAAATTAAATAATATTATTATTTTCAAATTTAAATAATTAAAATATTTTTATTCTATTAATTAACATTGATTTATATATGTACATGATTAATAAAGTCATAATATACATACTATTAAAAAATGAAAAATGATGAATTATCCTTGATTCTCTTGTTGAAATGCTTTTCTCACTATTTGAGATCCAAAAATTCTATTCTATAGAACATGATAAGACTTGGGATTATATAATATTTTATTTTTAAACATTTTTTTTTAATATTTAAATTATTTTAAAAGTGATTAATATTTATATTTAATTATTTCCATTAACAATTAAAGGAATTTGTATGTAATTATAAAACATCCAAGTATGTTAAAATATTGAGTATTTTGTTTATTTGTTTTGTTATTATTTTTTATATATGAAATTAGTAATATCGATTGATAATTAAATAAATACACATATAAATTAATATATATATTTTAAATAAATTTAAATAAAATATTTATTGTTCATTAAAAAATATTTAATATAATATTTAATACAATTTTAAAATGAAAAATAAAACAAACAATATTTATTTATTATAATGTATGTACTAAAATTTATATATTATTTATAAATTAATTATCTGTACATTATTTATCATGATATATAATATTATTTGTTATGATATGATAATATTTTTTATGATAATTTATTTTTACAATATAAATATAATTATTATGATTATTTATAAATATGATGTGATAAAACTTATATATTATTTATAAATTAATTATGATTGTTTATACATTATTTATTTATTATCATGTGATGATTTTTTTTATAATAATTTATTTTTAAAATTTTATTATTGTGATTATTTATAAATATGGTCTGATATGATATTATAAATATGATATGATAAAATATACATATTATTTGTAAATTAGTTATGATTATTTATTTTTTGTGGTGATATTTTTTATAATAATTTATTTTTAAAATTTCATTGTTATGATTAATTAATTGAAGTAGTCATAGAATTTTTATAATACATAATATTGTAATTTACAGTTTTCTTTATCTTTCTCAATCTACTACTCATTAAGGAATATAAATTTTAATAACATAAAATATTCAAATTGCAATAAACAACGTCATGAAAACTAAGAGAGACCACTTAATCCATTTTACATATTCCATCAAAACAGTAATAAAAAAGAAAATACAAAATACAGATAAAAATATTGTTTGGATATTTATTTTAAAATTTTAGTTTTACAATCATAACTTAACTGTTTATTTTTCTATTTTAAATTGTAAATATTAATAAATAATTTTTTTAATTATAAATTATTTATATATTTTATATTTCATTTTTTTTTAATAATGGTAAATAATTTTTAATAAACTAATCTTTTGAACACTATACAATAGAACGGAACTGTTTTTATCAACTTTCATCCGGTAACATACACCAAATGATAAAGCGAATATTGAACCAATGGCACAAAGGTAATTTGCATTGACATAACCATTTTGTTCATTTCTAGACAGGTTTTTTTAGGTGGATAAACAGAGATCACACCCTGTGCAGACACAAGACAAGCATCCCTCGCAATTGATAAGCTTGGGGCATCCCCGGAGCACCTTACGGCTCGCCCTTTCCTCTTCCATCTTACAATTATATTCGTCTTCAGGGAAATCTGAGCACATCCAATTAGGGTTCTTGGCAGCATGGCTGTACACACGGTATTCCTGGCTGTTCTTTATTTTGAATCGCCGCTCTTTTCCGCAGGCCGAACAGCGAAGGAACTCGTCACGGTGAACATTAACATGATTACTCCTGGATTTGTAATAATGGAGCAGGACCGTATTGCAAAGGGGCACTTTGTGCGTGTATTTGGAGTTGGAGTCCTGGAGCATGGTTACCCAAATGGATTCCTTCCATTTCCTGCGATCATTGCGAGCATGAGTTTCAAATTCAATCGGGGTCATGCGGCCCTCATTACATGCTCCTGGCAAGCAGTTACAGATGACAGTTAACTGTCCTTGTTGGGTAATTCGCAGCGAGCCAACAAAGTCGCCGTAACCCATGGTGCTCGTGCACCCACAGGTAATGTCAAGAAACCCAGTTTGGGACTTCCACCCCACCAAACCCTTAAGATCTTCCACCTAGAAAAATCCATTAGTGTTGCTGTTGGATTTGATTTCTTCTTCCATGTCGACCTGATAGTACAACTTTCCTAAATTTTTAAGAGCTGTAATCCAATTTCTGCCTTGTCCCTACTTTGCCATGCACAGGGTTTTATACAAGGATGATTTGTTGGGTGCCAAAACCCTTTAGACGCTCGTGTGAATAGGGATTTGTTTACCCCTTTCCATTCTCAGCTTTAAAGTAAACAACTTTAACGGTCCAATCTCTGCAATTCGATCCAAAACTCAAATAAATTAAATTATTTAGGAGAGAAATTGCAAAATAAAAGCAGCGGTACCGATTCGTTACCATTTAAGTTTGAACAGGTGCCCTTACATTACGTGTTTTCGAATTTTCGATATAAGTGCAAATACATAAAAATCATTGTTTTAATAATAAAAACTTTGAACCTAACAATAGGTCAATTTTAATTAATTTGACCACCTAATATTTTACTCGAATTTATTTATATTTTAATTTTGGATACATTAAACGTACACGAATTTTTAGAAAAAGGTAAATGTTCGTACTCCACTTTTCGATGGAAGATTATATTTTAATTATTATAAGTTTTTTGTGTTTAAATAATTATAAAATTAAGTACTAAATTTTTAGTATAATTTTTTTTAATTGGTTTTAGTATGTAAACTTTAGTATGTATAGTGGCATTTTATATTTAATTATAGTTTCTAACTTTATATATTCATGGCAATATCTTTATGTATATTTCTTTATAATGGATAAAGTTTTTCTCTTTTTTATAATTAGAAAAAAATGAAAAAAAAAAAGGTAATATGTAAACTTTTTAAAAAAAAGTTGTATATAACTTTTTATTCTAAATTTATAAGGTGATAGATATATTTTAAAAATAACTGAATAAATTTAATATTTAATTTTTTGCTTTTAATTATTAGAGTAGTAATCTTTGGTTCTCAAGATAATTTTATTAATGATCATACTACTTCAATGGAATGTTATAGTCTATTAATATACTTGTATGTTTCATAGGAACCATCGTTAACCACCAGCAACTGAATTCTATCTATTATCAATATACTTGATATTCACAATTACAATCGATCTCACATGCCTCAAGAAAAATCAAATTTTGATAAATTTATCAAATGACCCATCCAACTCATCCCACCTCATTAACATAATTTTCTTTATTTTTATTTTAAAACAAATATCTTAATTTAAAAATATAAATATAATTATTTTTGTTTAATATTAAAAATTCTACAAATTTTAAATGATGATGATGCCATGTGAAAACATCCTATTATCTCATTACCCTGGTACCAACCATGAAATAGACCAAATTGATGAGGGGCTTTCACATGTCACTCTGATGATGTTAAGTGCCCACCGAGCCTAAATTGGACTGGCATCTACCCATCATAAAATTATAAATTATGGAAGCTCTAGAAAAATGATATCATGCCATGTAACACTTAGAGATATTAAATTTGATGGTTGCCCTAAATGTCAAAACTATCAAAGGGACTAGGGAAATATTTGGTTGTTTAAATGTTGATTTTCCATTGGTTTAGTCAGATTTATATGGATTGAGACCAATACTTAATATATTTAACCAAATTTAGATGTTTATATCAATACAGCCTTAGATGAGAATTTTAGACTAAGTGGAATAATTTTATATTGGGACCCTTTTGCCTGACATGGTTGTCTCTTTTCTCTCTTTGGATTCAGTTGTGTGATCATTTCATGAGTGCTAATTGATTTCAAAGTTGAGTTGTTGTCCTCATCTTAGTCATTTACCTAAATGATATGTTATTTGATTGCATTCTAGATTTTGGACTTCATAGTCTAGTATTTGAACTGAACATTGATTTGGTTCTATTTGATTATTTTCCAATGGCATGTCAACCATTCTCTAACTTGAGATTTGAGCTAGAAAGATTGGTCTAATGAAACACCTTTTGAATAATTTCAACCTTCATTTTTGATTGTGTGTGTTATGTGCTTCAGGTTTCTCTTCAAAATGAGGTTAGATGATGCTTTTCAGATCAATTTGTTATTCACAAACTTTGACTCAAGGTCTTAAGCTTAGTCTCTTGAAAATGATCTATCTGGATAGATATTGTCACAAAATCTACATATGCCATCTTTATTTCTCTTGAATTAATTTTTAAATAAAATATAATATTTCTTCTCAAAAATTGATAATGATTATATAAAAATCCAATATTTTATGTTTTATACTTCAATACAAATTTGTAATTAAAAATAAAAACCTCAAAAAAAATTTCTAAATAAATAAAAATAATCCCATCACCAATAACAACTTGAAATTAAACCCAATATGATTGTTTAAAACTTTGAAAAAAAAAATCCATTAAATTATGCCTAAAACCAAAAAAAACCCTAGAATTATACAAAACCACAAAAAATCACAACACGGGCCAACAATAGATTAAACAAAAACTCAATAACAATTGGAACTTAATGATTTATAGATTAGACAGAACCTCGACAAATATTACATAGTAAAATGAAAATCTAGTCAAAGCAATGTTCTTTTGCACATTTTGTCGTGACTTTTATGGCTAAGCTTTTGTTACGAAGACTCGAGCCTTCACCATTTTTGGTCGGGCTTTTGCTTCAAAAATTGTATCCTGAATCCTGTCGCGACTTTACTCTTCGACTTCCCTACTTAAATCTTTGGGACTTCGTGACTTTCGTCAATGCCTCATTTGTGTTCTTTGCACGAATTTTCTCCTTTTGCCTTTGCAACAATTGTTTCGACTTTCTAACGGTTAGTTTTCTTCACAACAAGTGTTTTGACTTTCTTCTAATGCTTACTTTTCTTCCTAATAATTGTTCATATTTTATAAGCATTTTTTTTATTGTAATAGTTATTCTGACTTTTCAATGGTTATTTTCGTTCGTAACAATTGTTTTGACTTTGTTCAAATGGATTATTTTCTTCACAACAATTGTTTTAATTATGTAAGGAATTCTTTTCTTCACAATAATTGTTTTGATTTTCCAATGATTTTTTTTTTTGCAATAATTGTTTCGACTTTTGTTCTTTTGCCTTCGCAACAATTGTTCTGACTTTCCAACATCTACTTTTCTTCTCGACTTAGTCTTCATAGTTTTGTTTCAAAACTTCTATCGACGCAAAATCCATAACAACTTCTTTGCAAAAGACATGAATACTAAACCTTATGCCAAAAAACTCAAAGACCCAGGGCTTCTTGACTTTTGTTGTTCGCGCAAAACTTCCTAACTCATCACAACAACTGTTCCAACTTTATAAGGGCTAATTTTGTTCACAACAAGTGTTATGACTTTCTTCAAAGAGATACTTTTCTTCACAACAATTGTTTTGACTTTGCAAGGGCCTAAGCCTTCAAGATTTTTTTTACTTGTGCAAATCCTCTGACTCATTGCAATAAATGTTTTGAATTTCCAACAACAATTTTTCTTTGCAATAATTATTTTGACTTTCTTCAAATGCCTACTTCGCAAAAATTGTTCCGACCTTGTAAGGGATTTTTTTTCTTTGCAACAATTCTTCCAACTTTTCAACAGATACTTTTCTTCGCAATAATTGTTTCGATTTTTTTCTTTTTGCTTTCCAACAATTGTTTTGACTTTCCAACGGCTACTTTCCTTTGTGACCTTTGTTTCAAAATTTTTATCAAAGCATAACTTACGACTCATTTCTTGCAAAAGTCACAAAGACAATTTTCCTCACAAAAAACTTGAAAAGCATTTTCTTTTTCGCAAAACCTGTGAAAAACAAATTTTTTACAAAATTGGTATAATTTTTCTAAAAACTCAAGACAACTATAAAATTTCTTACAACACATACTAAAACCACTTCACAACACTTATTATAAATAAAATTACACAACCTTTAAATAAAATAATATCTATTAAATAAACTTATCTAAAATTACTTATGTCTATCTAAGCTTAGATAAGAAAAAGTTATGTAACGACAAGAAAAAGTTATGTAAAGCTAAATATTTAGCATAGATATGTAAGTTATCTAAAGTGATATATAAGTTTACATATCTATCATTCTAAATTGTTTTAGACATTTATTTAATTTTATTTTTTATTTTTTATTTTTATTTTATTTTATTTTTTTATTAGTGTGGTAAAAAGTTCAAAATTTAAGGCTAAAATAAACCGTCCAGGAGTAGAGGATACGACATTATTTAAGTAGTAGTGGGTATAAATTTTACTGTAGTTGAGCGATTACGTAAGATATAGAAATGGTTGAGACAAAGCATAAAGATGTGAGAGGCGGCGGAATGTGGAGTAAAGGAGCTCCTTTGCTATTGATTTTGCATTTTCATTTCTCTTGGAACATAGTATCCGATTAAGGAAGCATTATCAATATGAAAACTACAAGTCCTTTGCTATTTTTCATTTATCTATTTATCTTGGTTAATATCTTCTATGTCCTTTGCAGTATAGGATTGTCCTTAATTTTAGTGCTTTGGAGATGGCTGAACAGTGGGAGGAAATAAAGTTTAAATTCCACAACCATAATCAGTTATTGGGTTGTGTTGGCCGGGTTATAGTGTATCAACGGAGCTTGCCATAGTAGGAATTTTAGTGGGATTGTTTATTTTGATGTCTGTTTAGATATTCTTCAGCCCCATATGGATACCTATAGGAACTGTGTTGTTCGTGGCAGTTGCAAGCATCTTTTCTGCAGGCGGTTTTGTAATTGTAGTGTTTTCTATTTTTGGTTTGATTTCATTTCATATATATAAACAATGTATGGGTTCTTATTTTTTATTTTGTAATATCAGTTCTCAAATAATATAAATATAGCATACTCCCCAATTCCAAGATGTTAGGAACGCCTTATCAACCTGACAATCTATAAAATACTATTACAATTCTTAGTTATAATTGTCTTGTAGTTACATGGTGAATTCAATTTTTATTTTTTCGTTTTTCTTGATAAAAGATCTTTTCCAGTGTCGTAAAGGTTGAGTTCCAAATGTTTATACCCAACTTAATTTAATAAAAAATCTTATTCTTATAAAGATGGTTGAGTGTTTTATTGATTTATACAATTTCTTATATTATGTTGAGACTATGCAGACATTCTGGTTGGATGTGGTATATGGTAATATACCTTTATCTAGTTGTTGGTTGCAACGATTAAGCTATGCTCCTAATAAATCTTCTCTTGTTCTAGTCGTTTATAGCTAAGTTATTTTTATGAATTAAGAGTAGGTGTAGTTTTGTAAACATTTCTTTGTTGATTATGGTTGATGTATTTAGAAATTAACACTTTTAGTTAGTTTTCAGAGATACATTTTTAACATTTCGTTGATGTGATTTGCATGTTGATTGTAGTGTAGGAAGGTTTTGATCTGAAATAATAAAGATTCAAGAGATATACATTTTATTATTGATATTAAAAGAGTATATATGAAATATTTTCTCTTATCTCTTAATAAAAAATGAAGAATGTTTCTACCTTTTTTATTGCAGTTTTTTTTAGGCATACCTTTCTATTACATAATTATATTTGGAAAAAAGCGTATTCCATAAATTTTAATTTATGATTACGCTTCTTTAATTGTGCTTAATTTTGATTGAATTTTTCTATCCTTTAAACATATTTAATAAAGAGAAACATTATACTTATCTTCTTAATGATATATGTTTCATTTTATTTTTATTATGAAATAATTTTGTAAAAGATTGGGATGATCAAAAGATAATATATGTTGGTATAATATATTTTGTTGTTTAGTAAGAGTCAAGAAACAGGGAACAATTCCCTTGTGATGTTTCATAATATGAAAATTCAATCTATCTTTTTAACTCTAAAATCCTTTTCAGAATCATTTATATTAAGGATTGCAATTATTAATACATATTAAATTATATTACTTAAGTCATAAAGATACCCAGATTTAAAGGGATTGCGTCATAAAATTATGATTGGTATCCCTAAAAGGAAGAATTATAAGATCAAATAAAACCTGTGTGATCATATGTTCGGGAAAACCATGTTAAATGAACTACTAGTAAGATAGGCCTTCTTCCATGGTTTTAAATCAATGACTTAAATATTGATGGTAATATACATACTATGTTCTAATCTTGAGAAGTCAATGTGATACTTTGAAACTATTTAAATATTTAATTGGATTGGCTAGAATAATTGAACCACATGGAAATCTTTCTTTCTTCATATAAACAAATAATATGTTTCATGATAATATAATTAATTCCCATAAAATCTAATTTCGTTTAGCCACAAGTATTGCTATACTTATATCCTTATGGAAGATGAGTTCATTTATTTTATTCTTCTATTTTCATATTCACAACTAAGTTCATAAGTAGTAACTTAAAAGTGTTAATTATAATTGTAGACTTCAATGCTATAATTATAGTATTTTACCTTCTTCATGCTTGACAAAGCTAAAAATATGTATATAAAAAAATTAATGTTTATATATTTTCTATTCCTAAATTATGAGGCCACTTACTAAGATATGTCCTCTCCTAACCTGGGAATCTGATATGAAGTCTAGTCATTCTTTTTGTGTTGACCTTATGCTAATGAATGTCAAGTACCACCTTATTATCAAGTTGAATGAAAATATTGATAAAACTTAGAAGAGTTATTTGTATATTTTATTATTAGTTTGAAATTGGTTTCATTCTTCTCTACATAAATATATTGTTTTGTCTTGTTGTCAAAGAATTAAGGATATGATTTTTCTTAGTTGACTAGTTCTTAGATTGTGATATTTTGTGAGTACCTATTCATTTGTTAAATATGATTTACTCTTTTATGATTGTTGAAAAACAATTATGAAAGGTTATTAATCACCACACACACACAAATTTTGTTTTCCACCACATGACAAAGACAAATATACATAGATATTTTCCACCTCAAACATTATATAAAAAAAGATATAACAATGACTACATGCCCAAATTCTGGTCTATGCATATCAAACTATCAAAATTACATGATGTTTCAAAACTATAACAACATGAAAAAAATATCTAAAACCCCTTTTGAATCTCCACTATCATCTTAAAGAATAAAAAATACTACATTACCAATGAACAACACACCAAATATTAACCATAAAACATTTAGCCTTTTTACCACAACCATAGAAACAACTATACATATATATTTTTTGTCAAAAATCTAATTAAAAAAATGGACTAATAATGATTGAATGACCAAACTATAGTTTATGCATGTTAAGCTATCAAAGCTCCATGATGTTTGAATCTCATTATCAAAAAGCCCTATTCAATATCTGTTGTCATCTTAAAGAATTAAAAAAATACTATATTACCATTGACAAACAAACCAAATCATAACTATAAATCATTTCGAAGTTGATGCCTCTCACCTTTGCAAACCCACACTTACCACCATGAGGATAGACACCTCTATTAAAATATATTTTCCACTGCAAAATTTATCGTGTGTGTGTGTGTGTGTGTGTGTGTGTGTGTGTGTGTGTGTGTGTGCACGCGCGTGCGTGCGTTCGTGTTAGAAATAAAAATTACACATGCAAAATTTTCTCACTGCACTCATGTAGAGAAACTGATTCCAACTTAATCCACTTCGCAATAGTTTTATGCCTAATCCTTGGTCTATGCATGCAAAGATATTAAAAAAAAATCTTTCATGTCACACTAAATAAGAAAAACAAATGTTTTGTAGTGTGAAAACCAAAAACAATAGCAAGTTTTACATAACCTTGCCACTGACAGAAAATCAAAATAAATTTCATTAATTAAATTCAATGACATGTTGACCTTCCCTATCTTCCCCCTAGTCGTTAGCAGGGCAATGCACCCTAACTGTCAACCCTCAATCCCTACAACACTACCACGCCATATGCCAACACCAGTGAAAGGTGGTCGTTTTCATCTTCAAAATTCAAATGTAGATTGTCAATCAGGGATGAAATAGAGGGCTCATTCTGGTAGGTGAACACCTATCTGCATTAAAATGTAAATTGTGCATATTTTTAATTTTTAAGATTAAGAATCAATCACTAAGGGAGTGCTCCTTGCACTATGGTCCATGATCCTCTCAACCATTGTTTGCATGGAATTCATTCACCAATAACTAGATGTCAATGGAGTTGTTCTCATAATTGTTTATCTTCCCCTTCTCATCAGCAGAGGGGATGGAGTTCATCATCATATGAAAATTCTTCTATTGTTCTGTCTTGATGGAATTCACCTATGCAAGGTGGAGACCTAGTGGGGTCTTACGTTTCACTGCCTCTTAGTTGAAAAATCTCTTTCACTCCTAAGAAAATTTAGGATGGATGGATGACATTTGATCCTCTTTTGGTTAAATCCTCTTCTTAAAATGCTCGACGACTTAAAGATGATCCACCTCTACCACTTTTCAACATTACGATCTATGATTAACATTTTTTTAATGATAATTTGATATTATTTTTGAAATACTTGTATAACTAACAATTATATTATTTTCAACAATATATTTTTACATAAAAATTAAACAATAAACACTGACCGACCACTTTTGTTTTTAATAACCATCTATATATTGTAATTTCTCCTCTTACTAATATCGATGAATTAGAAAAAAAAACAAAAACATAAAAGACAAAGATTTTAGCCAATTTCTTTTATTTCTATATTCTATGTTAACAATTGTTACTTCAAAACTAAGCTCGTACGAGGAAACTGATAATTGTCCATAGAGATTTGTCCAGCTGTGTTGTATGTCGAAGCCTTAAATAAGATTTAAAAGATTTAATTCAATCAATGTTCAAATAATTTGTCTTTTCTACATATTGTGGATACAATTACCTCCACAATTACAAATATCATAGATTTAAAGAATGAGTAATTTGAGATAAAGACGTCAAAAGCAAATTGAGATAAAGACTTGATTGATTGACTAGTATTAATTCAGACCGATTGAGACCTCGCAATTAATGGACTTGAGAGCTCCCAAAATATCACCATATAAAGAGTTTGACGATACCTATTCAGGTGTATATAATATTGAATACTAGACTCAAAAAAAGGTTTTGGCCAAAATTCAATACAGCTGTTGAAGCATTGATACCTCAATCAGCCCGACTGCTGCTCTGCTTCTACCACGGATATGAAAATGGTTCCTCTATCTCCTACCACCACTTTGGATTTTAGGGATTCCTGCTCTTCTAGTCTGTCTCATACTGTTCCAATTTTGTCCTTGGACACTGGAAGGCCTACTCCGGAGGTTATTGAAGAGCAGGGAAAAGGATTCAGTTGGCTACAGAGTGCCAGCCTGATTTCTTTTGCAGGCCCTCCCAATCCCGATCCAACAGAGTGCATTTCCAGCTTGGGACCTCCTGAGAAGAGCAGCAGCATCAATGTAAGCTGGCTGCAAGGCCGATAACAGCTCTTTTCATTGACTAGATTCATAAAATTGTATGAAAATTCTGCAGAGCACATTGCTGTCAACCACTGCCAGCAACGAAAAAAATTCTACCCTGTAGTAGTTGATAACGACTTGTTTGGGAGAGATGTTAGACTCAAACATGGCAGTGTGCATGTTGCAAGAGCCAAATCATTAATGTCCATGCTTTTGGCATAGCAACACTTGTACGATTCTTGTGCCTGTCTGCTGCATAGAAAGCACTTCCTTTTAAATTAGACGTGTATATATTTAACATCATTATATATGGTTTACAATAGTTATGGTTTAGAATAGTTGGTAAAGTGTGTATGGTTTAAAATAGTTATGGTTTAGAATAGTTGGTAAATTGTGTATGGTTTAAAATAGTTATGGTTTAGAATAGTTGTTAAAACTGTCTACTACGAGGTTCTTAAGATAATGTAACATACAAATTAAAATTGATATAGGAGGCCTATATATATATACAACTGTAACATACAAATTAAAATTGATATAGGAGGCCCATATATATATATATACAACTGTGGATAAGTTCTCTCATTCCTTTGAGAACCTTTTGAAAAGTTTTCATTGGATATGAATAATATATTTGATATTAAATTAGAGATAATATGCACTCACAATTAAATTGAATTGAATTTATTTAATTCTTAAAAAAAAATTACATTTTATTTATTATTAAAAAAATTATTCTTTTCTACTATCACATAATATAATTATATGAAAGTAAATGTTTATAATATATTTTATTTTTTATTTTAATAATAAATTATATTTTATTTAATTTTACATATAAATCTTTTTAAATAATTATTTTAAATTGAATTTATTTTTTCAAACACTCACAATCATACATCCTAAGCTTTATTATTTGACTCTCTACTAAATTAAATAATATTATTATTTTCAAGTTTAAATAATTAAAATAATTTTATTTTATAAATTAACATTGATTTAAATATGTACATGATTGATGAAGTCATAATATACATACTATTAAAAAAAATAAAAAATGATGAATTATCCTTCATTCTCTTGTTGAAATGCTTTTCTTAGTATTTGAGATCCAAAAATTCTATTCTATATAACATGATAAGACTTGGGATTATATAATATTTCTAACATTTTATTTTTAAACATTTTCTTTTTTTCTATACAATTATTTTAAAAGTGATTAATATTTATGTTTAATTATTTCCATTAACAATTAAAGGATTGTGTATGTAATTAAAAAAAAAATCTACGTATGTTAAAATATTGAGTATTTTGTTTATTTGTTTTGTTATTATTTATTTTTTATATATGAAATTAGTAATATTGATTGATAATTAAATTAATATACATTTAAATTAATATACATATTTTAAATAAATTTAAATAAAATATTTATTTTTCATAAAAAAATAATTAATATAATTTTAAAATGAAAAATAGAACATACAATATTTATTTATTATAATGTATGTAGTAAAATTTACATATTATTTATAAATTAATTTTTTGTATATTATTTATCAAGATATATAATATTATTTGTTATGATATGGTAATATTTTTTATGATAATTTATTTTTACAATATAAATACAGTTATTATGAATATTTATAAATATGATGTGATAAAATTTATATATTATTTATAAATTAGTTATGATTGTTTATACATTATTTATTTATTTATTATCATGTGATATTTTTTTTTATAATAATTTATTTTTAAAATTTTATTATTGTGATTATTTATATATATGGTCTGATATGATATTATAAATATGATATGATAAAATATACATATTATTTAGAAATTAATTATGATTATTTATTTTTTGCGGTTATATTTTTTATAATAATTTATTTTTAAAATGTCATTGTTATGATTAATTAATTGAAGTAGTCATAGAATTTTTATAATACATGATATTGTAATTTACATTTTTCTTTATCTTTCTCAATCTACTACTCATTAAGGAATATAAATTCTAATAACATAAAATATTCAAATTGCAATAAACAATGTCATGAGAACTAAGAGAGACCACTTAATCCATTTTACATATTCCATCAAAATAGTAATAAGAAAGAAAATACAAGATACATATAAGAATGTCTATTGTTTGGATATTTATTTTAAATTTTTTGTTTTACAATCATAACTTAACTGTTTTTTTGTTTTTTTTTCTATTTTAAATTGTAAATGTTAATAATTATTTTTTTAATTATAAATTATTTATATATTTTATATTTCATTTATTTTTAATAATAGCAAATAATTTTTAATAAACTAATCTTTTGAACACTATACAATAGAAGGGAGCTGTTTTTATCAACTTTCATCCAGTAACATACACCAAATGATAAAGCGCATATTGAACCAATGGCACAAAGGTAATTTGCATTGACATAACCATTTTGTTTATTTCTAGACAGGTTTTTTTAGGTGGATAAACAGAGATCACACCCTGTGCAGACACAAGACAAGCATCCCTCGCAATTGATAAGCTTGGGGCATCCCCGGAGCACCTTACGGCTCGCCCTTTCCTCTTCCATCTTACAATTATATTCGTCTTCAGGGAAATCTGAGCACATCCAATTAGGGTTCTTGGCAGCATGGCTGTACACACGGTATTCCTGGCTGTTCCTGATTTTGAATCGCCGCTCTTTTCCGCAGGCCGAACAGCGAAGGAACTCGTCACGGTGAACATTAACATGATTACTCCTGGATTTGTAATAACGGAGCAGGACCGTATTGCAAAGGGGCACTTTGTGCGTGTATTTGGAGTTCGAGTCCTGGAACATGGTTACCCAAATGGATTCCTTCCATTTCCTGCGATCATTGCGAGCGTGAGTTTCAAATTCGATCGGGGTCATGGGGCCCTCATTACATGCCCCTGGCAAGCAGTTACAGATGACAGTTAACTCTCCTTGTTGGGTAATTCGAAGCGAGGCAACAAAGTCGCCGTAACCCATGGTGCTGGTGCACCCACAGGTAATGTCAAGAAACCCAGTTTGGAACTTCCACCCCACCAAACCCTTAAGATCTTCCACCGAGAAAAATCCATTAGCGTTGCTGTTGGATTTGATTCCTTCTTCCATGTCGACCTGATAGTACAGCTTTCCTAAATTTTTAAGAGCTGTAATCCAAATTCTGCCTTGTCCCTACTTTGCCATGCACAGGGTTTTATACAAGGATGATTTGTTGGGTGCTAAAACCCTTTAGACGCTCGTGTGAATAGGGAATTTTTTACCCCTTTTCATTCTCAGCTTTAAAGTAAACAACTTTCTCGGTCCCATCGCTGCAATTCGATCCAAAACTCAAATAAATTAAATTATTTAGGGGAGAAATCGCAAAATAAAAGCGGCGGTACCGATTCGTTACCATTTAAGTTGGAACAGTTGCCCTTACATCACGTGTTTTCGAATTTTCGTTTTAAGTGCAAATACATAAAATTCATAATAAAAACTTTGAACCTAAAAATAGGTCAATTTCAATTAATTTGACCACCTGCCATTTTACTCGAATTTATTTATATTTTAATTTTGGATGCATTAAACGTGCACGAATTTTCAGAAAAGGGTCATTGTTCGTACTCGAATTTTCGATGGAAGTTTAGGCCACGTAATAGGATATTAGGTATCTGTTCCTTTTAATGCTTTATAACGATTTATTAAATTAAGTTTTTAATATTTTTAAATATTTCTTCGATCATTAAGAAGTATATATATATATATTTTCTATGTTTATATTATTGTGGTAGTTTTTATTTTAAATATAATTTATATTTATTTATTTTTTAATGATTTTTTATTGTATTTTTTAAAATAATTTATTAATTTATTTTTATAATTAAAAAATATATATAATTTTTTTAAATTTAAATATTATAATTTAATTAATAAAAATAATGTTTGTTTATATTTATTTACTAATTTCATATAATATCTTTAAACATATAATTAAAAAAATATTACTATATAATATTTAATTAAAATGATTTTACTTTTTATTTATTTCTTTAATTATATAATATCTTAATTATTATAAGCTTTTTGTGTTTAAATAATTATAAAATTTTTTTTAATTGGTTTTAGTAGGTATAGGGGCATTTTATACTTAACTATAGTTTCTAACTTTATATATTCATGGTAATATTTTTAAGTATATTTCTTTATAATTGATAAAGTTTCTTCTTTTTTTTATAATTAGAAAAAAATGGAAAAAAAAAAAAAAAAAAATAGTATGTAAATTTAAAAAAAAAAAGTTGTACGTAATTTTTTATTTGAAACTTATAAGGTGATGGATATATTTTAAAAATAAATAAATAAATTTAATATTTAGTTTTTTGCTTTTGATTATTAGAGTAATAGTCTTTGGTTCTCAAGATAATTTTATTAATGATCATACTATTTTAACAGAATGCTATAGTTTATCAATATACTTGCATGTTTCATGGGAACCATCATTAACCACCAGCAATTGAATTCTATATATTATTAATATACTTAATACTCAATCGATCTCACAATCAAATTTTGATAGATTTATCAAATAATCTATCCAACTCATCCCACTTCATTAACATAATTTTCTCTATTTTTATTTTAAAACAAATATCTTAATTTAAATATAATTATTTTTATTTAATATTAAAAATTAAAAATTCTACAAATTTTAAATATTAATAAATAAAAATTTATAAAAAAATTAATGATTTGATTAATTCCAATAATTCTATAATTATTTCTCGTGAAATTTATATTTTTGAAATTTTGATTTAAACTCACCTAGAATATTCACAAGTATTTAATTATGTGAATGTGTTATGAAGTTTTTTTTTTTTTTTTAATAACTGAATGTCAAATAATACCCATTTAATTCAAAATTACAACGTAAAAATTATGAATCGAAGCTGTAGTGATTGTTCATCCAAACCATAAAATATCCCTTCCTTTAATTTGTTATAAGCATAGTGAAGAAGTGATAATAGTCGAAATTGCGAAGAAGATTATATTAAACGATAAATATAGTTTCTTATTATTATATGAAGTGCAATTTATATTCCAAATGGATTTTTTTTTTTAAATTTTTTTTTAGGAAATTGATTGTTTTTATGTTTTTTATAATGTGATTTTTGTGATATTTTTAGTGGCGTAAATGTGTATAAAAGTAAACTCACCAAATATTTTTAGTTTTATTGATGATTTTAGTATTATCTTTGCGCTATTCATAATATAATATAAATATAATTTGAAATAAATAAATATATAAAATTATATTATATTTATTTATTAAATTATTTATATATATATATATATATATATATATATATATATATATATATATATATATATTAACATAAAATTTTTAAATATATTTATATAGAAAATGACGAGAGATATCAATTTCAAGATTTTTATTTGATTTTTTCACATATTAAAATTATTTATAATTTTATTACTTTCTTCAAAAAGAATTCCATTGGCTAGTGACAAATAATGTCAATCTAATTACACCATGTCAAGTTCAAAACAAATTTTTTAAAAAAAGGAATTCTAAAACTTACTTTATCACCAATATATTATAATTTTTAAATTGATTCTCTTAAAAAAAATAAAAAAATCTAAAGTGGTAATTAAATGAAGGTGAATTTAAAGTTAGAATTAATAGTGAACACACTCATTATATTACAACCCACCACCACCATAGAATGTAATTTAAGAATGTCTCTCATATATAATTTTTGTTTATATTATATATTATATATTTTAAGTTTAGAATATATAAAAAAATATGATATTAATTTAAAACAAAATATTTTAAATATTCAAACATTATAATTGAATAATCAAATAAGACAATATTTGAATTGGACTTTTTTTTTTTTTAATATAATAATTTTTGTAAGGAAGTAATAGAAGGGCCCTTAACTAGCTAAAATATTAAATTAAATTTCAATAAAAGTAACCAAATAAATATTATCTAGTCCTAAATATCTTCAGTCATTATCTTCATCTTCATCCTCATTGCCCTGCTCCTTGTCCTTCTCTTGCTCCTTGTCTTCCTCCTAATCCTCCTTATCATACCAAGGATAATCCTCCTCATCCTTCTTTTTGATGACGTATTGTATTTAGACCTATAAATAAATAATGATAAAATCATATAAGTGTTTTAATTTATAATTTATAAGATTCAAAACTAATTAAACAACACGTCTTTATTGACACATAATCATTATCAATGGACCCAATTGTTGAAGGTAGGTGTGTCCCATCCCATAATTTGTAATGTCATATGCACTTTCTTTATTGTAGATTTGCCATAATATACTTCTTGTAAAAATAATTATATGATAAAATTAGATGTATTAATAATTTACATGGAATAACTTCATATAAACAAAAAAATTACTATACAATAATGTACATAGAACTTAAAACTTGTTAGTGAGCTAATCTAGGTTTCATTTCCCCATGTGATGAGTCAATCGTTGTCTTTTTGCACTCTCACTTTATAACACTTTAGCTGGTTACTTTTATGTCTTACGTTAATTTCAATATTTGTAAAATATTTAATTAATTTTTTTTACATATCATTAATTTAGTTAACTAACCTAAAATGTTATCACTATCCTCTTATAACCATTTTTTGCACAAACCATTCCATATGTCTCTATCTATTTTGTGAGGTTAAATATTTATCCTCTCTTCATCAATTTTTCCTTGGTATTGACCCTATAAATTATAAATTATAGATACAAACAATTATTATATATATATATATATATATATATATATATATATATATATATATATATATATATATATATATCACAACATAAACACCCTAAAAAATGTTTCTTTATTCTCTTAAAACCTTCCGAGGTATTTTTTAAAATTAAAATATTATTATAGTGGGCATTTCTAAAGTTTGTCTTAATCAAAACACGAGATGGATTTTTTTTTCTAAGATTCCGTATCACTCGGTGTTTATATTACTTAGGACTAAGACGAGAGGGTTTTTCATCATCTAAACCTAGCCCTAATTCATTGCCATCCTCTTGCTTAGTGCTTAGGGAGTATCTCATTGACGCTATTTGAGGCAAACTCTTGTCATCTCAATTTTACAATTCTTTTCCTTTTTGGAGCACAAGAGGATCTTGTGCATGATGAGGATATATCATAAAATTTTAAGACATTGTAAATCAACTAAATAACATCAATTTAAATTAAAAAAAAATAATACCTTCTCAAGGTGAGCCCCTCATAGTAGATAAAAACATCTAGTCATACCAACGCCTTCATCCTCTTGTTGATTGATAAAATAATTAAATGTTTAATAATCAAGTTTTATTAGAATTTTTCAATGACAAGAAATATTTTTTAATAAAAAAATAAAATTTAAATTTACACCTCTATACAGGGGACTCCCTAGTAGCAGATGAAGGACATATATTCCTTCCATTTGCCTCATACTCATGTCAGTTCATATGGGAAGTAGACATATCCCACAAAAGTTGAATTAGAATTGTTCAATGAAAATTAATATTTTTTAAATAAAAAATAAACTTTAAATATATATACCTCTTTTTCGAGTCCCTAAAGGAAGAGGGGTGTCTAGTCATACAAATAATCCTATCTTTATCATCTGGGTCCTATAGGTCCATGTAAGTAGTAAACCTTTCATTATCAATTTATATAATTGCATATTTCTATAGTGAGAACAAATATTTTTTAATTAAAAAATAAAATTGACACTTATACCTCCGTGGATGATGCATAGAGGTAGATGAATATACAGTAGTGCAAGAGTGTTGAGGTGGATTATAACACTCATCTAAACACTCATCCATGTCATGTTCTATTTGAAGTGTGAATGATAAAGCCACCACATAAAAATTTATCCAACACTATGCTAATAATATTCATAGGATGATATGCCCTAATTTCAACAACATGTCATCTCTAATATCTAAAAAAATGTGAAAGTTATAAAACAATGTCAAATGCACATAAAATTATACCAAATAATCAATTTTTTAAGTTTAATATTTTAGTTTACAGAATATAATTGTTTGAAAAAAATATATAAAGAAAAAAATATATTTTATAAAATGTATTTATTTTAGGGTATGCATAAAACTTTTAGAAATTTAAAAAAAAAAACATATGCAATTTCAAGGCACTTTAAAAATATGTTCAACATAACCTGAAGAAATTATTTTTTGTTACAACTAGGGTTTGTCAATGGGAATCCATAAGGAACTATTTTTTTGCTACAATTTATCCTAGGGTTTACATAGTTTATCCTAATCTTTATATAATTTATCCTAGTCTTTATATAATTTATCCTAGTCTTTATATAATTTTTAGCTCTCATGGCTAGTCTTCTCTTCTTCATATTTTTCAAGCCACACAACCATTTCTGATGTATAAAAGAGTGTGAACTACTCTATGGCATCTTTCTCAATAAGAATTGATAATAAAATATGTAAACAAGTAAATTAATTGTTATAACCACACATGAATGATCATACATAATTTTCCTTTTCTAAGAAGGTTGTCCTCCAATTTTTCATTTACACTATCAACATCCAAAATGTGTAGAATATGTATAAATTCCTCTCAAAGATATCATGACATGTATAAAAATGTTTCATCAATAATGCATGTTTTCACCATAGAGCCCTCTAGATGTATTAACTGCTTCACAAATCCTTGTAAGGTCTTCATGTGCCTCTCTTTCAAAAAAACTATCTCTTGTTAACTACACATGTCATTTGAAGGTCATGAACCAAATACATTAATAGATGAATTTGAGAAAAATAAAGGAGGTGGTAGTTGATTTTCCATTTTGCAAACTATATCTATAATATTTTTATTTATTTTACTCAATACTTGCTTTAGATATATCTTTTTGAAAATAGCCACCTATTTTACAAATAATGTTAGTCATGCAAGTAACTCTAACATTTTTCTTAAAATTAGTTGAGTAGGGTTACAATTGAAAAGAAATACCATATTACCTCAACTTGTTTAAATGATGATATAATGCCTTTAGTAAGTTAGGAAAAGACTACAAGATGGCCACTTTAATGATAAAGGAAGCATATGTTACATAAATAAAAAAGTTAAATGTGAAAATTTTAGCTAACATCTAATTTTTCTCTTATTTGATTTTATAAATTGTAATATGATAGAAACTAGCATGTGATTTCAGAATAGTAAATATGACATTTAAACATGAAACTAAATGTAAAATATTTAAATAAACTACAATGATTTGATAAGTGACATATGCTAAATATACTAAGTACAAATAAAGGAAGAGTACATAGATTTTATGGTTGACTGACTAATAGTGATTGTATTATGAAAGTGTAAAATAGACTTAAGTAGGCTTGTGATACATCTATTTTAGGAATTGGTTTTCTTCTTGTGCAGGGTTGGTTCCTTTAGATTTGGGTTAGTATCGAGTTTTAATATTGACTTGTAGTGGTTGGTAGTGACCTGTGTTGAAAAATTAGTTTGTGAGAGTACAATCACCCTATCTTTAAATCTATGTATGTGTGACGTCGCACCATGATGATGTCCATAACTCCAAAAGGCAATCTCCTCACCTTAAGACCCTAGGTGTGCTTGTGAGGGCTATAAACCTTTAAAATTAGGAAAGTGCAATGGGATGAGCTGACCCCAATCACCCCTATTTGATGATTGAACATTGCCTATGTATCTAATATTATTAAGATGTAAATAAATCTACACTTAGTTCTCCCACATAGTGTGATTATGAAATTGTGATCCTTCACTATATGAATACAATTAATGATTTAAAATTGATAATTGACAATGTTTTCTTTGATTTGGATTTAGTATACTTCAGACTTGTCTTATGATATATCCTAGTGATTGATTTACATTTTATGAAGAATAGGCCATATTTTCTCAATGTTTAATAGTGTATATATGTGTACTAGATAAGTGCCAACTCCCCTATCAAGTGAGGCCTTAATTTTAATTCATTTGAGTCCAACTGGGTAATTTATAACATCACTAAATGTTAAGAAGATGGGTTGACCCTGATAAAAAATTTATTTTAAAAAGTATTCATTTTTGGGAGAGGGTCAGTACTATTAGATCAAAGTAGTATTGAATGGAGATACTCACATAGTCTAGTGTTATTGACCTATTCAAAGGAGGAATAAACTAAAGGTATGGGGATGTTTTTGTAGGATAATATGTAGTATTTAAATAGATACTGAGGTTCATATAAGTATGTAAAAATATAACAAAAGGATGAAACCCATAAGTTATCATGTATATGTGAGAACATGGTAGGTTAGGACCACACTTGTGGGCACAAGTTATGTGTGGTAAATGTACGTCAAGGTTTTCATTATCAAGTATTCAATACCATATTTTAGTATCTAAAAATGTCCCCATTTTATTTTAGTAATGGAATTGAAGATTAAAAGGAAAAAGTATACTTGAATGTATACAACACACTGTGTCTTTGACAAGAAGCTCAATCTATGCAGGTTACTCAATAATAAAAGTTGCAACAAACATATGTATTCAATGTCTAAAATCTAAATTTGAAAATTTGAAAGTTAAATATCAAGGAAGGAGTACACCTATGTGTTGGTGAAAAATATTTTTCCCTTGTAAATTTTTGGACATGTGTTTCCTTATTGAATCATTGGATAACTTTTGCTTCCTTCTTAAAGCACATGGAGAGCTGGGGTGATTGTGCCCAAATTTTGTGTAACTATGAAAACATTTGGTTTGGGAAGACAAATTTTCTTAACCCTCATAAATGTGGGGGGAAGTACATGATGTACGAACCTAAATAAATACTTATAAAATAAAGGGGAACTACATGATGGGTTGGTTATAAGTAAAATTGAATCAATCATTGAATATATTTTATATAGTCAATTGTATAATATTTCTCAAGTTCAATCTAGATATAAAATAAATGCATGATTAAAAGAGAATGAATAATATTCATGTCCCCATAGTGACTATATATGTCATTATAATATATGTTTTCTCAAGTTCACTCAGTATAGAAATAAATGCATAATCGAAAGATAATGAACAATTTTCATTCCCCCATAATGACCTTAATGTCAAAAAGTGTCAAGTGGAATGAGCCATTTGTCATTCAAAATTTAAATAGTATTATTGTGTATGTCCATGAACCATTATCATGCCTCATGAATCTAAAACTATGTATATTTTAGACACCTAAATTTGGTCATGAATAATTGATAATGTCAATTTTGACCCACTTTTATATTAATTGAATTGAGCACTTAAATTGATTGTATTTCACCACCTCATTCTATCCTAAGTACTTGTACAGACCCATCTCTTATAATTTTTTTGTTTTACACCTAAAAAAATATTCTTAATCACTAAGAAACTCTCTAAGCATTTGTATGCACACTTAAAAAAATTTTACCCTTCCAAGTTATAATTGAATCTAATAGGATGGTAACATCAATCGATCTTAACCTTTATGGGTCGATCTTGCCTTTCACCAAACATAAACTCTTTTTCAAATTTAAACCCTACCTTATATTTTGGTCCATATTTTTAGAGTAGGTAGTGTGAGGTTTTACCTTTTTGTATTTCTATAAAGGCACATATAGGCCACCTATTCTAATAGCCAGCAATAACTTGGAAATCTCACTGCTTTGGCACATTTCTACTATTTCACACTGAGTAAATATTTACTATTCTTTCCCAATTCAATTATATTCACTTGAAACAACCCTAGCTAAGTCACAATCCTATTATCTCCAAGTCAGTGAGGCCTCATCAAGTATTCAATCCAACTCTAGATGCATACATGTAGCAAAGAAGCACTATTGCACTAAGCACTCTAGGTGGGATAACTACATTGCCTTCATTTACCTCATCAAAGTGTTGGACACATATGATATGTTCAATCATCATGGTGGTGATTGGGGTCAGCTCATCCCACTAAACTCCCCATTTCATTTTGTAGGTTCTCATGTTTCTCAAACCCTAGTATGTTTTCAATCTTAAAGAAATCATTTTTAGGTCATCGATGCACAACCAAAGGTCTAATTTATGCATAAAATCATATTTTAAGTATGCATACGTGACTATACCATTTTATTATTTTTTTTCACAGGTCAAGATTGCACATAGAGGACAATAAAAACAATAGATTCTTATTTTTTTGTAGTTAATTCACACTTAGATCAATGATAATTTTATCTTAATTAGAGTTAAAATACCATGGAATCAAAGGAAAAATAGTAATGAAAGTATGGCATGAATCTAAATCATGTCCCTTGAATTTGAAATAGTATACCATGCATGAAAATTGCCATAACATGCAACATATTCTAAACTAGTTATACATGAATATCAACATGTTCCAAAAAAAGTGACATAAATCTTGTAAACACTTGAATTTAATCATTAAGTGCTTGAAAATGTTTATTATTGGTATCCTTACCTTACTTGGCCTTTTATCCATTTAGTTAACTTGTAAACTATATGGAAGTATTCACTATTATATTCATCATCTTAAAAATAATTATAAAATAATTTATACATCCATATTTTTATAAAATAATCTTTTCGCCATGTTTATATTAGTCTCTGACCTTCTAGGATAGGATTGCACTACATCGAATAAGGATACACTACAACATTGTCCACTAGTGTGCTCATATACTCTACACTCTAACTGTAACTTTTCAAATTTGAAACATTTCATATTAACTCTCCCATTATTTTTACAAGGTATATTAATATCAATATTCCAAATATTCCTCTATACAAGCACATCAAGGCCTCTCAAAGCATCATTTAACAATCGCTTGAAAATTCCACTACACATTGAGTAAAAAGGCACTAATATTTCCAATTAAAATTCTAAATTAGTATAACATTAATAGGATAAGTATAAAATTATTTTATTTTAATAACTAGGGTTTTGATTCTACAAGGATTTTATGCATCAAATCAGCACACACAAATATCAATAAACCATGACAAATAGGTATGTGTAATTAGATAGAAAAATCAATCACACAATTAACTAGGATGTGGCCACAATCAATAGACAAGGATTTAGTGCATCCTATACTCCTAGTGCAACTTATTTTTAAATTATAATTTTATTTGTAATGAAATTCAAGGGTCATTTCAGTCATTTTTCATTAATAGTCAACTTGCTTCATTAGCATAAATTTAGTTTGATCTAGGTTTGCATATCTATTTTTCAATTTACTATTTATAAGGTCATTTCAAATTATGTAAATTTTTGTATTGTACATTTAGGTTCTATATATTCTTTAAATTAAATATTATTTCAATAATTTGTTTGTTTATATCATGTAAATGTTAAATCAAAATAAACAAATCAAACATTTTGGTGAACCTAATATTTTTATAACACTACTTTTTATTTGCTTGATTTTTTTTCTAGGATTTCATACTAATGTTTGTAAATTCATAACACTTAAATAAAATATTATTCAACCTTAAATATAAATATGAAACCATGAGTCAATATTCTTCAACCATGGATTTAATATGACATTGAATAAGTTATCTTATCACATTGGATAACATCTGACACTAAATCTCTCTATTTTATCTTGGGTTGAACTTTTTTGATCTCTATACACATAAATATTTCAATTTCATTTTCTATTTGTTTTTAGAGACTGTGCTTCAATAGTTTTAAAACTACTTAGTGATTATCGTTACAAATCAAGTAGTGATCTATTTCATAGACACCATGATGTGAGTAGTACTACCCAATACTCAAGACATTATATAACACTAACCATATATTTTAGTTTCTATAGACATCATATTTTATTTTAAACACTTAGGGCCCCATTTTATACCATATAAAAAGTCTTTTAGCTACTTGATTTATGGTGCACCTGAGAGGAGCATATTGCCCAGGTAAGCTACACTCACAATAGCCTCAAAGATGGGATAATGAGCTATAGACATGGTTTTGTCTCTATAGTTAGTGCTCTAAGACATTAGACTAAAACTATTCTAAAAATTATCAAGTATATTTGAGAACCCCATAATCATTCAAACCCTTTCCTAAATCACTCTTTATACCTTAAATTTTTTATTGTATTGTATTCATAATGGGATCTTTCTTTCATATGTTATGTAGAATTATGGATTAAATTGCTGAATATTATATCCCCTTTAAACATTTTATTTATTATGTTTTGGCATAGATAAAATGTAAATTTAATCAAGAGGATAAAATGTATAATATTGACCCTCATGCACTTTTAAACTCTTATTATTGAAATATCACATCTTATACTAATTTTCCTAAAATATTACCATCATCAAATGAAAGTTATATAAAATATCATATTATTTATAGAAAATAATGCATGGACACTTCACATAATATTGACAATTGAGGCCTTGGATACAACAAAGAGTCTATCTATTGTGGATAATTTCAGCCCAAGATTATACATGCTGCTAATAATTATTTTTATAATATCCAATCTGAGTTACTTCTTGTCACAATTAGACACCAAAGAGTATGTGTATAAACCTTTTTTTAACCTCATCTTCACCCTTAGCATACTTATGTTCATAAATCTAATCCCTTTATTTATCCATGGTTCATATTATATTCCCATGTCCATGATATTTAAATTAGAAAAAGAAAGCCATGCCTCCTCAACTTGTATTACTAACTATAATGTTCCTCCTTCACCTCCTCAACCTTAGTCAAAGAAAGTTTCACAAAACAAGGGATATGATCTATTAAATATAGCACTAAGTTACAAGGATATCTTATATTCAAAGTTGTGAGATACCACTCTTCCTATAGATACACTAACAAATTTATTTGATTATATCATGAATACCTTCAAAGATATTGAAATTAATTTTACTTTTTAAAAGGAAGATATACCTCCTAAGCATATCATTGAACAAAATCTTCCATTATTCATTCAAATTCAAATACATAGAAAACTAGATAAGTGTACATCGGTCGACAATGGTTATGGCATAAATATTTACAACTATGAATTCATATATAAATTGGTATTGAATAAGGATAACCTTAAAAAAAATTGATTTAAACATACATGGATTTTATAGCATGCCAAAACAAATAATGGAAACTATCATGTTGGATTTACTACTAGGCTGTAAAATGGCACCTACCATTTTTCAAGTCATACATGATCAATTACAATATGATTTAATTTTGGTCTACCTTGGATTCATGAAATTAAGAATATATATTATACATTCCATCAATACATCAAATTATTACATGATAAACATGAATATAAAATTTCAATTGATGATGCACCTTTTCGATATTACAAAATGACACAATAACAATCCAATAGGGTCTCTATCATACCACTAGAACAACCAATTCCAATGGCACAATTTAATATTTATGAGATGGGTCAATCAAGTAATGTAAATGATATCCCACATGTTATTTAAATTCCTAAACAAATATAGAAGCCTATTAAGAAAAATTAAAAAAATGTGAAAATTAATACAAAAATGAAAGAGCCTACTAAAGAAAAGAAAAAACAAGTGTCAATTCTTATAAAATTAACTGAGCCTTTTATGGAACTATTTAACCTTAAAATTAAATGGTATGGGTATGTATTTCACTTTAAGATTAGGGTTAATAATATATAGATTAAATGGCACAAGGGTGATAATCAAATCTATAGCAGGCAAAGTAGATGTTAAGCTTAGATATAAGCATACACTAAATTTATTATGCTAAAATAGACTAAATATAGAAAGTACAACTAGGATATATATATATATATATATATATATATATATATATATACATATATATATATATATACATATATATATATATATATACATATATATATATATATATATATACATATATATATATATATATATATATATATATATATATATATATATATATATATATATATATATATATATATATATATATATAAAGGAAGAGAAGTAATTAGCTTGTTCTAATGCTAATGTAGATCTAAATTTAGAATAGGCTAATGGGAAGACAATTATGGAACAATTATCAAATTTTGGATCTGGTGCTTTTGGTTATCTGGATAATTGCATCAACCCTAGACAATTGTGTTTATGCTAATATTAAAGTTTAATGATAGTGTCCTATACATAATATCTAGTGAAATAGGATGTGACCACTTGGATTCTTCTAAGTTTGGCTTCACCTTCACTCTAGTGCATTTAGATATTGGGTATGTATCTTGAGACATGTTTGATGTTATCCAGTGGATGTGTTTACTTATGAAAGAGCACTTTCAATTTGGATTTCTCTCATTGAAAGAAGAGGAGTCATTAATATGACTAAAAAATTTACTGAAAAAAATAGTCTTTTTGCAACATGTTTTTCAAAGTTGACATTCATATGCACCATCTTATAGGTATTTTCAGTAAAATTTTTAGTCGTATTAGTGACTCCTCTTATTTAAATAAGAGAAATCCAAATTGAAAGTGATCTTTCATAAGGAAACACATCCACTGGATAACATCAAACATGTCTCAAGATATATATATATATATATATATATATATATATATATATATATATATATATATATATATATATATATATTCCAAAGTTTTGATTTAACAAAATATAACACACTAAATACCCTTTCATCTTCCATGGACCCCAAAATCATTGTTTGAAATAAATCATATAATCAAAAATATTTGATAAGTTCTTCTTACAGAACACTACTATGATACATTTTTTTCTAAATCCTTGCAAAAGTACCACTTTCTATTGGTTCATTTTAGTGCATAAATTGATTAATCATTGTAAGACCAAAATGCATTCACTATGACATCAGTAAATCCTTTTGTAAAATACCCTTAATTTTAACTCCATTGATTTATCCAAACCTACTAAAATGATTAATGAAAGTACCCATGTATTTGATAATTAAATTATTTGTTATATGTTTACCTCAATAGTGTTCTAAAATATTGGATTCATCACTCCCATGGATTCAAGCAACTCATTCATTTGAAAATGATCTCAAAATTCATTTGATAAGCTTTGTGAAAATTTTCTCATTTCTATTCATGTCGTGCATATGACATTATCATATAGAACCTGTTTAATAGGGACTTCTTCCATTTTTGATCCATCCAAATCAATTCATTTTTTGAAAGTGTGTAGTGGTATCTCCTTTCCATTTTTGAAAGTGTGTAGGGACTTCTCCCATTTTTTATCCAGCCAAATAAATTCATTTTTTGAAAGCGTGTAGTGGTATCTCCTTTCCATTTTTGAAAGTGTGAAGGGACTTCTTCCATTTTTGATCTAGCCAAATCAATTCATTTTTTGAAAGTGTGTAGTGGTATCTCTTTTCCATTAATGAAAATATAAAGATGATCATAAATATTGAATTTCAAATAATTTTTAGGGTCTTTAATATCTCCTAATATTTCCCAACTACTAAATATTGGTCCCTTAAAACTTTCAAGTGAGCAGTATAAGATATTAAGAGATTAACAAACCTATTTTCTCAACTATATGAAGTCAACAATATAAATGGATCTCTCATGTGCATGTTTTATCAAACATTGCATTTATTTCAACACTGGTAGATTACCACATATTGTTAACAAAGGTTAAAAATATATCAAATGGTAAAACAAATATTTTGCCTTGTCAACTTTCATCTAGCACTTAAACATTAAACATGCTAGTGATGGATATTATTAAAATATTCTACATGTAGGCTCATATATGGAGATCCATATTGTATCAACATATTTTAAAAGGTTTTTCCCATCAGTAAATCCAATTGAAATTTTTTGAAACTCTAAAAACCTTTCTAGATTGCTTGACATGTATGCATGTAAGTCACAAATAAGTTCTTCCACTTTTGTGACATTTTAAAATGTGCTAACAATTTCATTCTATATGCCATGCAATGAATTAGAATCATATATGGGGAAACTGTTGTTTGTAGGTGAACATATAAATTAGTTTTATTACCCTACATTATTGATGCACCATCAACAACACACACTAACTCAGTACCTATATCATAATAATCCATCCCAACTATATCTATCATATTACAAACAACTAATTTGTAAAGGTTCTCATCATTAAAATTTTATGTCATTTTTTGAATAGATAATAGGTGAGGTTGCCTTAAATGGTTCTCAAATGTAAAAACATGTATGCAAACCCATGATGTGCTATCAACTATTGTTACCTCATCAATGGACAATGAGATAAACCATGCTGCTTTTAGTTTTTCTTTCAAATCCTCTTTTTCAAGCATTGCAAGACATTTCACCATTTCCCAAACATTATTATCTAACCAATGTGATTGTGGAATTTTATGAAATACATTATGCTGAAATAAAATTTTATAATTTAAAAAATTAGAGATTGCTCTGCCTCTTTTTAGAATGTGATATATTGTGGAAAATCATATATTTTTTGCATGTAGATTTGACTGAGCAACTTTTCTAAATTGATTTGTAATTATCCCTTCTTTCTTAACAAGGTTCCCTTGATGTTTTTGATGATTTTCATACTTTGCTTCATAACATTGGTGCATTCATTTTTTTGTATTTTTACATCTCATTTTTCTTTTAGTTTGTCCATCTTTTTCTTTTACCGACACATGTATTTTTCCATATTTTTTCTCAGTTGTGGTCCTTTCCAATTTTCCAACTGCATATTATACATTTACATTTTATAGTAATTCTGGTACTATTTTACAGCTCTAAAGGTTCAATGAATGGATAGTTTAATGCTCAGACAAACTTAAATGACCTTCCAATTGTCCATGTACTTATTTTGCACAAATTTTTGAATGTTATTTTTAATTGAAGTTTGTGTTGGTTGATAAGAAATATCATTTGGTATTTTAGACTCATCATCAACATCCATGATGTCTTCTAGTTTCCTTTTCCTTGAATTTAGTGAGGGCATTTCATAACTAGGGATGTTTTCTAAGGAAGCATATCTTCAAAAAAGGTTATCAGTGGGTTTTGCATGAAAAATAGTTGTGGACCTTGTAATTATTTTTGAAACTTAATACAAAAATGAATAAATAACAATAAAGTAAATAATTTAATATTTAGTACCTATGTTTGACATTTCACACCCAGGTACATATTTTAGTGGAGACATATATTCAAATAGGTTATTTGTGAATTCTATGTGAAAAAGTTACAACCTTGTAATTATTATTGAACCTTAATACAAAAGTGAAAATAAATAACAATACAATAAATCATTTAAAATTTAATACCTATGTTTGGAATTTCATACCTAGGTACATATTATAGTGGAACCATGTCTTCATCGACATCCATGATGTTGTCCACCAATGTCCTTTTCCTTAAATTTAGTGATGGCATTTCATACCTAGGTACATCTTCTAGTGGGGGCATACCTTCAAAAAGGTTATCAGTGGGTTATCTATGTAAAATGGTTAGACCTTGTAATATTATTGAACCTTAATAAGAAAGAACAAATGAAGATTACCCACATACACAAATAACTACCTACACACATATGACCATTTGCATATATAGGAAATTGATTGTATATGCAGACCACCACATGCATATCTGGATGGTCGTCAACATATGCAGTCAAAAATATACATATGTAGATGGTTGTCTGTATATGGAGACCACTACCTATATATGTAGATGACCATTCAAATATTAATTCAATCATCTACATATCTATATACTTGTCTACATATGTAGTTAATCATCTGCATATGTATGTGGTAGTTTGCATATCTAGGTAGTCTTATGTATATGTATGTAGTTGTCTATATATGCATATGGTTACCTTCAGATGAAGGAGGTGATGTGTGTATAAATCTATATGATAAAAATAATATAAAAGTGCAAATAAATAATGATAAATCATTTGATATTTATTACTTATTTTTGGTGTCTATTTAAAATAAGATAATAGGTTAATTTGTTTTTTTATTTTTCCTTCTTTCTAAACATTTTTTGCAAAAGCCATCAAAGCAAGTAATACAAACACTTTATAGTAAATGTGATGATTCATAGTAAATATATATGCTTACTCAAAAATATAGATGCTTGAAAATAAATGTAGATGGTTTGATGTCATTTATTGAATACAATATGGGCATACAAACTCTACCTTAGCCGCTAGCGAAGATAAAAAGGAGTTTAATATAGTACTAAGTAGTAAATATATATAGTGGCTAATTTGCATGTATTAAATTTTGAGGTGCTGACGAAATACATGTATATGAACAAATTTATTTTAAAAATTAGGTGATCTAAACCTAAGAATTAATTTATATCTAAAAATTTAGGTGATTCTCCACTGTTGAATAACCCACAAAAATCACGAAATGTCAATTTATAAAACTAGAATGTTTGTGAATTAATGAAAATTTATTATTAAAAAAAACCTTTGGCTATTTGTATATGTATATATTCATCTAAATATGCAAATAGTCATAACCATATGTAGATGGTCTCCAACATATGTAGACAACCATCGACATATGCATATACTAACTTGCATATGTAAACAGTCTTCTACATATGTAGATAATAATTTCAATTTTGATGTCAGTCATCTACAACTTAAAAGGACATCAAAACAGACCAAAACTTAAATGGTTTTTCATATTTGGATTTCTATTGAAAAGTTATACAATTTTAAAAACAATCATGGCAATCTGAGTCCATATGCAAAATTTATGGCCTCAAGAATTTGGTGAGTTGAATGTGCCCTTATATATAGCCATATTCATATGAATGTGGTTGTAAATGTATGTAGACAACCGTCAGCTTATGTAGATGGTCATCTATAAGTGTATTTTCAACTCGTCAACTTCCTTAGGCTATAACTTTTACATACAGATTCAGATTGCCATGAGTTTTTTTCAAATTGCATAATGTTTCAAGAGAAATCTAAATATGCAATAATATTTATATTTAGATTATTTTTTTTATAAAACCTTGATTCACATTTTTCATCACTTGATTTGACTACACAATTAATCATCATCCAAACTGATTCACCACCATTTCAAAACTGATTAACCTAGAAACCTCCAAGGTTTTTTTATAGGCCATTAAAATATTCCCTACCCCATTGTCTAAGGATAAAACCTACATAGACAATACTCCAAATAGGGCATTAGATTGATGTATTTCTCCCCTATGTGTTGGCTTGTATGCAAATCATATAATGTGTGTAAATCAAGTACAATAGTGATCTAGCTTGTAACTTGTCAAATCGATATTTTGGGTTGCTCCTTATTTTAGACATATAGATGTTTTGTACCTATGACTAGTATGGAAATAGGGAGCTTTGAGCAATTGAATCCTTAATACAGTGATTTTTTATAAGTGCCTTGGTCTTTTTGGTCTTTTATAGGTAAGGAATAAATGAGGTTTGATATTTTATTTATACCAATCCCTTTGGATTATTAACTCACATTAAAGAATTTAGGTTGGCCATTAAGATACGTATCATTTACAAATTGGATGACTTTAAGGCACTGGAAAATTGAATAACTTTAGGGCAATGGACACTTGCATCAAGGTAGGATAGTAATGTCTATGCTACTATCTATCTCGAATGTTAGTGTCCAAGGAGTAGAAAAATAGGTACAAGCTCAAAAATTGTATAGTGTAAGATAAGTACATTTTAAGTATTCTTGGTAAGATAGAATGTCTATGTCATCAATACAAGACTAGTCAGACTAAGAGATAGGCCAAGGGGCACAACATAGAGTAGATACAAATCTTTCAAGATAAAGAAAAGTGTATAACTAAGAGGAACAACCAAGGTCTAATTTTTCTAAGTGTATAAGACTGAGGTGATACATAATCAAAAAGTATCATCTATGTTTCCCTACCTTTAATCTAGTAATGAAATTACTATTTTAAAGGAAAGGAATAAGTACCTAGGTATGTATGCACATCTTGTCTTTTCTTGAGTTGAATTTGAGTGATTTATGATTGATTGACCTAAAACTAAGAGCATGTTATAGTGTAAAATAAGTGTATATAATATAGGTAAAAAGTACTTGAAATATATTGAAATTGACAAAGCAAAGTTTATGAGTATGCATGTGTGTCGGTGTAACTTCCTTGCTCATTTTCAATTTCTTTTACATAAGATGTATCATTATAAGGCTTTGAAAATAATATTAGGATACATATAGACAAACCTTTAAAGAGCATATATCTAAAGAGATGAATAGAGAGAGAGAGAGAGAGAGAGAGAGAGAGAGAGAGAGAGAGAGAGAGAGAGAGAGAGAGAGAGAGAGAGAGAGAGAGAGAGGCAAATTCCCCCAACTTTGGAGCAAAAATAAATTTCCACTAGCAGTTAAGATTAGCTCAACGATGCAACCCAATAATACATATAACCTGGTGAGGATGGATAATCAAGTCAAACATAAAAACTTGAAAATATTGAGTGATTTAATCTCCTAAACCATACCAAAAGGTGAACCAATTACTGTAGTAGATTGGCTCAATATGGTCCATAAAAATTTGTGGGGTATCAATATGTGCAATGGTTTTGAACTTTCAAAATGATTTAGATTTTATAATATTATACACATTTGGAATAGTATATACACCTTAGTTAAGTCTCATGTTGAAACTATGTATATAAATGGTACTAGTGTATAGAATTATGCCAAAACTATGAAATTGAATCATATAACTATGTGCTTTGGCCAATACGGATAACTATGTAAGTGTGGAGGACATGCTTCCAAAGTATTCCCCCACTATATATGGAGAAAACTAAAAATTGATATAGGTGCCAATGTGGAGGAAATGCTTTCAAAACATGCCCCCATTATAAATTTGAGATGTTTAATATTAAATAGTTATGGAGAACATTTTTTCAAAGCATGCCCCCACAAAATTTGTGATCTGATTAAAATAACTTATACTAAATAAATATGGATAACATGCTTCCTAAGCATGTCTGCATTGAATTTGAGAATTATTCCAAGTGTGTATAACATGCTTACCAAGCATGCCCCCACTAATATGATCCCCCTTGAGATGAGGTAAATATAAGAACTGGGAGTTACCTCACCTCAAAAGGGTAAGACAACTATATAATATGTGAATGTAATAATGTAGCATATAAAAGGAACATGTTAAGGTAAATGTATCATTGAAGCGCATAGAACCAATGTGATCACATGTAGGCCTAAGATGCATGATAAATATCATGGAAATATTTATATAGTAACAGTACAAGCTTAATAAGAAAATAAACACATACACACACACACACACACACACACACACACAAGAGCACTCAAAATCAAGTCAAAAAGCAATGGTCCAAAGAGACCACAAATAAGGGGTAGGTTCAAATTCCACATAATCAAAGGAACATGACTTAATCAAATTTACATGAAAGAAAGAATGACCTATTAAAATGTCCATAAAAAAAACAATGACATGATGTAAATGTCAAATTAATCATACATAAGAATGAGGGATACAAGAAAAGGAGCATATTCAAATGATTGAACAAGCAAAACAAGACACTCAAGAAAGTGCATAAAGTAAAGCATAAGCAACCAACATAAACATGTCATAGTGGCTCATGGATCTAATGTGTTATAAAAGTATGTCAAGTGTATAGCATATGAAATAACTTGTGTAAGATATACTCATGGATAAGAGGCATGTGTAAGTACATATGTAAGCTCAAACATGATAGTGTAGAATGATCATTGCATCATATAACATGTGTGTATCAATATCAAAGAAGTGGATTCCCCCAATGTTAATATGACATGAGTAAAGGGAAATCCCAACATCTGAAATAAGAATGTATCATGTATCCGTGTATTCCTGTATCACACTCAAGTAGAACTGTGATGCATATGTGTATGTAGGAGTAATTGAGTGTGTGTTCCATCAAAATGTAAGTAACATATGGATGACAAGGAGACAGTAAAATATTTAAGTGCTGAAATTGTTTTGGATTTTTTTTAATGTTTTTTATTTTTTTAGTATTTTTGGAAGTTTTTGGAAAGACTAAGTTATGAGGCTATTTATTGGATGATCATAGGTATATCCCCTATTTAGTGCCTTACAACCTTAAGTTGGATCTTTTACATTGTTTACATCATGATTAGATAGGTTTAAAATCTACATAACATGCTTGTACTCACATTTTGCATGTGTAGTAGAAGAGCTAGTGCTATCATTTGAAATATATATTAATTTTCCTATGTGAGAAAAGGAAACACCTTATTGATTTGGGTCAATTATTGCTTCCAATTGGTATAGCCAAAGAGTTCCTAGTGAAAATGCATATGGAGATGTGGTAGGCATAACCTAAACCCATGTTTGAATTACTTTAAAACCACAATCAATTGGTATTGTTATGTTGCCCTATTGTTATGTTACCAAAGGAATGTTTTCAAGTGACCTTCTTTTGCAAGTATTGTAGATCAAAACCAAGTTATTGAAAATGACTTCTATGGCAAGTGTTTTTTGTTTCTGTAGGATGAATATGGCTATGCTGAAAATAAGCACCACCCACATATAATGTAATTGTTAAATATTGTTGCCCTAGATTTTTTTGAGGAGTTGTGAATCTACTTCCTTTGGAGGATTCTCAAATGTAAGCTTTTGGTCATCAATAAGATATTAGATCTTATTTTTTAAGGTAGCATAATGGTTCATAGAATGTCTGGGTCCTTGATGATAGTGATAATAAACATTTACATCCTATCATTTGGATAGAGGTCAACTCATATCAACCCCGAAAGGATGAAGGAGAGCTATAAGCTCATGCTCTACTAATAACTAGAGTAATGAATCTAGGGACTTAGATAAACATGTAAATTTTATTTATGGTACCTTAGATAGTATAACCTAATTAGGTTCTTGTATTAGTGTATCAATTTTAGGCTCATATTCAAAGTTTGTAGGTTTAAAATTGTCTACTTGTTAGATCAGTGCACAATGTTTGAAAGGATTAGGATATGTTAGACATGTGTAAAGGTTTCCTTGATGATGAAATTTTAAGAATGCATGTAATGTAGAAGGAACTTCATACATTTTATGTATCAAAGACCATACCAATATAATGTTATATTTCAAATCATTTCTCACAACTTGGCACAGAATGGGTAATGTATTGGGACCCACAATAATATACAATTTAATTTGACCAAGCAAAAGGCTTTGTGATTTGTCATAAATTTGAATTTATATAATTATTTTTTGAATAAGATTTTGGTTAAATCCCATGATTTTTAGGGATTTTATGCTACAAATTTTTAGGTTTGTTCCATTATCAATGATCACTCTTTCGATGCATTTATTTTATATTTTGACCTATATGAATAAAGGAAAATTTTGGTTAATAATATCTTTGGATGGTAAGTCTATTTTATCAAAGGTAATAACTTTTTTATAGTTCTTGAGCTCTTTCATGATATCCACAAAATAAGTAGGAACAATATCAGTTAGAACTAGTGTTTTATGTAATGTTTCATATAAGTTATCCTTATAAACATTATGTTGAATTAGAAGCTCAAAGATTGAAATATTATCATGTGTATTGTTTAATTGGTCAACAATGTCATATTCCTTAGATTCTGATTCTATTGTATTGAAAAAGGAATTTTGAAAAGGGATTAATTATTTTTTGTTATTTGAAACCCTCTTATTGTAAACATTAGAACAGGTAGGAGCTTGTGTTAGGAACCCCTCCAAGGAAGCACAATTGATTACCTTTCTTATAAGTAATTAAACACGGAATTATACCAGAATGATTAAGTAACTAGAAACTTGAAACAACAAAGAATTTGAGAGACAATACACAATCTTGTATTAAATAGTCTTAGAAGAAAATACAATAAAGAAGATGCCACTTCTTTTTACACCTCAAAGGCTTGCCACACCTCAAGGACTTCTTCCCTCTCTCTCTTTCTCAACCACAACCAACTCAACAACCTGAGTTGTTATCCCCTCCTTGAATGCTTCAGCTGATCTCCTTGACCTTACACCTTGCAGATCTCCTTGACCTTGCTTCCTTGCTTCAATGCTTTTACTTGCCTTCTTGATTACAATACATGCCTCATGGGTCTTTAAATAAGATCCCATGCATACAAAAATAGACCTCTAATTACAATAATTAGACACGTAGCTTGAGACTATAATTAGCCCTTAACATGCAAACACTCGGTTCAACGAACTAACTATTCATGCAACGAACAGTTCTGAACCGCCACAGGCGACTGACGTCGGTCCCTGTGTGCCTGGTGCTGACCGACGTCGACCAACTCCCTACCGATGCCGGTTGACTTCTGCACTCATCATGACCAACATTAGTTATACTACCGACGCCGGTGTCTCTGGAACTTTAGCAACCTCCTCCATGTCTGCAATAGTTGAAGCTTTTAGCTCCACAACCTAACAATCTCCCACTTGGAGATAAATAGCTGCAAATCTACCTGTACCTGTACACCATCTAGTTTGTTCCCTTGGCTCTATATCCCTCTTCAATATCACTCTTGAAGACCAACCACCACACATCTTGTGATGCTATACCTGTCATCCAAGTCCCCTACCACATCTAAACTTTCTGACAACTCCCACTGGAGACAAAATCAACCTGTGATCTTCCATGTCTCTTATGCCAAAAGAATTTTGATGCACCCAAATTCTTCATGACATACCTCTGAACTAACTTTACCCTTAGCTCAGCAACTCCCTATATATGTAACCTTGCAACAAGAAACAACATATAGTAACAGGATAATGTAGCTAATATTATCCAACCTGGTAAAGATAAATACAATGGTCAAACCTCCATTGTCCTGTAGCCTACTCAAGACCATATCCCCTAGCCTTCTGTCTCACGTGTCCATCCACTCTCTTCTCTAACTTGGGAATCCATCCCTCATCCAGTGCTTTCTTCCAGCTGACAACTCCACCAATAAACACCTATTTGGTTCTTCTCCAAGGACTCACACTCCTCATCCATGCCAAGCTCCCACTGTTTCTAGATTCTACCTGCATTGCTTCTTCATATCTCCCTGGTTCTTGACCATCAGTAAGCAACAAATAAAAAAAAGAAGGTGAACAATGAATATGAGGTTCACATACCCTTTCTGACCTCCATATGGGTGTTTGAGACTCCTTGACAGCTTGCTGTCTGCCCAACATCCGTTTCAGTGACCAATCTCGGCCATCTCCCAGTCTGCACCCGATCGATGTCGGTTCCCTGCACTGACCCTAACTGTCGATGTCATTTCCCTGGCCGATGCTGGTGTCCCCTCTACCGACGTTAGTTCTTGTCTGACTGACGTCAATCTTCTTCTACCCGACTCTACCGACCCTACTAGTCTGCACATGACCGACGTCGGTATCTGCCTGACCGACGTCGATTCCAAGTGACCAATGTCGGTGATTGTGTATTCCTGTATGTGATGAATTCTTTATTCGTGAGCTCATCTTGGATCATAACCCTATCCATACTACCCTGCTCAGAATTATTCAGCCCATGTGACTGATCTCTGTCCCTCATCTCCTCCATAAACACCAAGGCTTCCCTGTTCTTGTCAAAAGCATCAAATTTCCTTTTCCTGCAATGAACTCGATCTATGCCTTCCGAATCTGAACTCATACCTTTTGAATCAAGAACATCCATTCCCTTCTTATTCATGTGACCAAGCCTATTAAGCCACATCTTCGAATCTACAGCTGAAGTAGATAAACCAGAAGTAGAATCAATAATATAAGTAGATAGATAAAGAGTACCTACTTTCTTACCTCTTGCTAAAACAAGTGCACCCTTGGTAACCTTCCAAGAATCCGCTATGAGATTTACTGTGCATCCCTCATCACCCAACCTTCCTACAAAAACCAAACTCTGCTTCAGAACTGGGACATGCATAACCTCCTTCAACACCCATGTGTTGTCCATCTGCAATTTTAGCTACACTTTCCCTTTGCCAACTATTTGACAAGGAATACCATCCCCTAAATAAAGCACTCCAAAGTCTCTCTGGACATACTCATGGAACAAATCTCTGTTTGGGGATGCATGAAAAGAAGAACCAGAATCTAAAACCCATGATTCTATCTGACTATCCAAAGAAAGTATGAGAGCATCCTGTGCCACAATACCTGCATCCTTTGCTTCTTCATTACCTTCATGTTGATTTTCTTTATCCCTCAACCAACACTCTTTCTTTGTGTGTCCTCTCTTTCCACAAAACCAGCAGGTGACACCTCTGGATTTGGATCTCCTTCCCATCTTCGACCTTGATTTCCCTTGCTCAACCTTCTCTCTTTGCCTTCCCCTACTTTTTGCACTTAGAGCATTCCCTGATGATTCACATGTGCTTTTCCTGCATATTTCTTCATTCAAGATTACACTCACAACATCATCAACTTTTAATATTTTAGAAGCAGACGCAAAATTACTTACTGCCATAACCAAACTATCCCAACTTTCAGGTAAAGAGCATAAAATTAAGAGAGCCTTTACTTCATCATCAAAAACAATATTGAATAAAGCTAACTGGTTTACCAAACCATGGAAATCACTAAGATGAGTATGTACCGATCCACCTTCCTGCATTTGCAAAGTAAATAACTGCTTCATAAGAAATACCTTATTTGAAGCCGAGGGCTTTTCATATAAATTTGCCAAAGATTTTATCAACTCTTCCATTGTCTTACACTGTGATAAGTTGGAAATCACAGACGATGCAAGGCTCAACCTTATGGATCCCAGAGCCTTCCGATCAAGAACATTCCATTCTTCATCCTTCATATATGTGGGCTTGCATGCAACCCCACCCAACGGTAAGTACAAATCCTTCTGATACAGATAATCTTCTATCTGCATCCTCCAATGTTGATAATTCTTGACGTTAAACTTCTCCATTCATAGCTTACTTTCTTCTACCATTGCTGAACTCCCACTCAATCAGAAATCCCTGAGAATGACCTTTAATCAAACAATAACCTGCTCCCTGTAAACCGTAGCTTTGATACCAATTTTTAGAAACCCCTCCAAGGAAACACAATTGATTACCTTTCTTATAAGCAATTAAACATGGAATTATACCAGAATGATTAAGTAACTAGAAACTTGAAGTAACAAAGAATTTGAGAGACAATACACAATCTTGTATTAAATACTCTTAGAAGAAAATACAATAAAGAAGATGCCACTTCTTCTTCCACCTCAAAGGCTTGCCACACCTCAAGGACTTCTTCCCTCTCTCTCTTGCTCAACCACAACCAACTCAACAACCTGAGTTGTTATCCCCTCCTTGAATGCTTCAGCTGATCTCCTTGACCTTACACCTTGCAGATCTCTTTGACTTTGCTTCCTTGCTTCAATACTTTTACTTGCCTTCTTGATTACAATACATGCCTCATGGGTCTTTAAATAGGATCTCATGCATACAAAAATAGACCTCTAATTACAATAATTAGACACGCATCTCGAGACTATAATTAACCCTTAACATGCAAACACTCGGTTCAACGAACTAACTGTTCGTGCAACGAACAGTTCTGAACCGCCACAGGCAACTGACGTTGGTCCCTGTCTACCTGGTGCTGACCGACATCGGCTGACTCCCTGCCAATGCCAGTTGTCTTCTGCATTCATCATGACCGACGTCAGTTATACTGCCGACGCCGGTGTCTCTGGAACTTTAGCAACCTCCTCTATGTCTGCAATAGTTGAAGCTTTTAACTCCACAACCTAACAGCTTGCAGGAATACAAAATTTGTATTCCTTGGGTAAGTGCACAAAATTGGGGGACAAAACGTGGCCTACCTGTGGACATGATTTTCTTGAAATTTTAGAAATATGAACTTCTATAAATAATTTGAGATATCTACACTCCAAATTTGAAGATGGTGTAAGAACATGAAATATAGAATTTCAAGTCTAGTTTTCAAAACACTATTTTAAAAAAAAATGGTTAAGTATAAGGTCAAACTTATAAAATTTGAATAGGAACTCCTTTTTTTTTAGAAAACATAGTAGACAGATGGTTTTGTAATGCACCATTTTTTTAGCAGCGTTTAATATTATTTGAAACCCTTTGGGGAAAATTTAGATAACATCTTCTAGTTTGTGACCTATATTTTTTTATATTTTTTAAATGAATACTTTTTTATGAATTTTTAAAGTAAATAGATCTTAAAAACTGACAAAAAAATGGATAGTCATCCGTGCAGCATGCCTAACTACCTCAAAAAAAATGAAAAATCAATTTATTTTGAATTTGTGTAGAATTACACCTAGTTTGTGATCATATAAATTGTTTTTCACTTGGATCAATGAAAGACCAATTACATGAACATGTATAAGCATGTATGTTTGTAGAATTTAGTGGCTTAAAAAATGTATAATTATAAATAAACATAGTTTGAAACTTTAAATTAGTCTAAAAATTATAAAAATCATATTTTTGGAAAGAGGAGAGCATGCTTGTCACAATGGTATTAAGTTTTTGAATTTTCACATTGAAATTATTAATGTATTTGAAAATTAAAGTTAAATTTTGTTGTTTTTATCATAAATCTCAGAATTCAATTGTAAATTGATAGTCCAAGCCTTTGCCTCAAGAATCTAAGCCATTCCTGAGCCAAAAGGTATGAGAATTGAGTTAAAATCAAAATACCATGATCACGTTAATAATAAGATCACATTATTAATGTGATCACATTATTGACTGTGTTAGTAACATGATTACATTACTAACATGATCACATTATATATTCTCAACACCCTAAAACTAGAATTTGCATTTTGACCTACTAAAGGAATAATTAGGCCTAGTAGTCTTAAGATCAAAGTTTGGTTGATTAAGATTGTTATTTGAGACCAATATTCTTGTCAATATTTGATAGTATTGAATGATAATTGGAGATGTATTAACCTATAAATCAATTTATTGTTCAATTTATTCCAATATGGTGTGTAGTTGGGCTAATAAATCCTAAATTGACATTAGATGGACATATTTCCTTAGATAGAGCTTGGTTGGCCCCAATTACATATCAAACTAAACTAAATACTTGGTTTTTTTAATATTATGGTGTGAAACTAGAGACCCAATTGACATCACATAGATATAATTCCTTTCTCTATGTTCATTTAACCTTGATTGTGTATTAGATTATAATAAATATTCAGTTATTTAAATATGATTTGCTATCAAAGCCCTAATTAACATTATATTGAATTAATTCCTTACACAAAGATTGATTACTCTTAATTAGAGATTATATTGAAGAAAATACTTGATTAGTTAAATATGATGTGAAATTAGGGGAAAATATCCATAATGAACATTAGATGGACATAATTATTTGCATGGGGTGAAAAATTCCTTGATTGATATTAGGTAGAAGCAATTAATTACATAGGACTTGGTTGTCCCCAATTGTGTATAGAATTGAGAAAAAAATCAATTGTTTTAACATGGTGAAATAAGAGCCCCAAATGACATTAGATGGATGTAATTCCTTGCTTGGAGATTGAGTGGCTCCTTATCATATTAAACCTAAATACTCAATTGGTTTAATATGGTATGAAATTAGGGCTAATGAAACCCAACCAAAATTATCTAGAAAAAATTACTATTATGGGGCTTAGTTAGCCCCAATTATGTATAAGATAAAACCAAATACATGATTAGTTGAATATAATTTATTGTCAAGGCCAATGAATTCGTAATTGACATTAGATGTATATTTTTACTTGCATGAGCCTTGGTTGGCAATAATTGCATATTCAACTAAACTAAATACTTGGCTGATTTAATATGTTATGTATTGGGACCAAAAAATCCCCTTGTTGACAGTAGAAGGATGAAATTTCTTACAAAAGGATTGTTTGGATTAAATTTCATATCATATTGAACCAAATATTCTATCAGTTGAATTTGGTGCACAATCAGAATCCCAATTGTTATTAGATGGATGCAATTACTTACAGAGGGTTCAATTGGTCTTGATTTCATATCAGATTGAATCAAAACTCAATTATTTGAATAAGGTGTGCAATTAGGGCCCTAATTAAAATTATGTTGACATAATTCCTTGGGAAAGCCTCAATTGACCCCAATTATGTATCATCTAGAACCAAATACTTAGTTCAATATGGTATGAAATCAGTGCCAAGTAAGCTCCAATTTTTATTATATGAATGCAATTCCTTGCACATGGCTCCTTTGGACTAAATTGCATATCAAATTGAAAAAATAGTTATTTATTTAATATGGTGACCACTTGGATCCCCAGTTGATATCATATGGATGAAATTACTCAAATTAAGGCTTAGTAAGCTCATAGGGTCAATTTATCCCCAAGTAACATCCTATATATATAGTAAGAAATGGTTCACTGGGATAAAGTTGGTTAAAATCACCTCACTCATGACCATAATTTACTTTATAGGCTCAATCTATGATGATGTGGGGGATAATTGATCCCAAATTCACATTCTTTACTCACATATCTAGGTTCAAGGAGCTCAAAGTTACCCTGATCACCATCAAGATTGTACCTGATATACCCTAAAACCTATACCGTAAGGCCTAATCCCTAAAGTTATTAATCCCTAAACTCTAAACCATAAATATAAACTCTTTAAACCTTGAACCAATCATTTTATCCCAAATTAACATCATTTAGACTAATAATTAAGTTCATAGGGCTTAGTTTAGATTAAATCACATGATTGATTGCCCCATTTCACTAATTCACTCAATATGTACAATGACATCCAAGGTATAATGACAAACCAAAAACACATTCTATAGTCATAAATCGGTCCAAGTGATTCAAATTGTCTTCAATTATCTTTAAAATTGACCTTGTGTACCTTAAATCATATATACATTAAAACATAATCCCTAAACCATAAATCCTAAACAATATACCCTAAATTGTAAACCATAAAATTTCCTTATTTACCAAATAATTTAGTCCCAATTAACATCCTTTGTAGTAAGAATTAGGTTTGAAAATGGCATAAATCGATTAGACATTATATACAGGTCCTTAAACCTAAACCCTATGCCCTAATCCTTAATCCCTAAAAAATAAATTGTAATCACTATGCCCTAATTCCCACTACATGCTACAAATATACATTCCTTATGATATAATTGATTTTATCATGAGATGTCATAAAATTCACTTTTAAACTTATGGCCAAAATATAGCCTTTGGAGTAGTAATCTAGATCTGCATTTGAAGTAAATTGGGGATACTTAGAGTCCCTTCAACCTAATTAACCAAAGATGAGTCTAGTTGATTATTTTAATCAAGGAGGTATTTGAGGCCAATTTGAACCCCTTCAAGAGAAAGATATGCTTTAGGTAAAAATCAAAAGATTGGTTCTATCATGAATTGATCCAATTAGTCAATTTGTACAATTAGGGGCATGATCTAGGAAAAATTGAGCCCCTAAACCAAATTTATGGATCAATAAATTGTATAACATGTATTCAACATGTACATGGCATAATTGTCACTACTTTAATGAGAAATGCAAACATGAAGGTAATTATCATAAATAGGTGAGCACGTAGCTCAAATTTCTTTAAATTACCTTAGTGATTGGACCCTATATATGATATTTTAAACCCTAAACCTTGTACCATTTACTTTAAACCCTAATCCATAAGCCCTAAAACCCAAACCCTTTAAATTATAGACCCTAAACCCTAAACCAATGAATTTAGCCATAATTGACATCCTTTATATATATAGTAAGAATTAGGTTCACAAGGATGAATTTGGTTAAAATTGTATCACTCATTAAACCACAATTAACTTAATTATCTCAATCTATGATGATGTGGGGGATAATTGAGCTCAAAATAACATTCTTTACTTATAAATATATGTTCAAGGAGCTCAACATTACCATAATTTCCTTCCTAATTGTACCTTATATACCCGAAAACCTATACCCTAAGCTAAAGTTCCTAATACCTAAACTCTAAACCATAAATAAAAAATATTTAAACTATGAACAATCATTTTATCCCAAATTAACATCATTTAAACTAAGAATTAAGTTCATAGGGCTCAGTTTGGCCTAAATCACAAGATCGACTACTCCATTTGACTAATTCACTCAATTTAGATATAACATCTAGGGTATAATGATAACCCAAAAACACATTATATAGTCAAAAATGGGTCTAAGTGATTCAAATTATCCTCAATTATCTTTGTGATTAACCCTATGTACCCTAAATTATATATACATTAAAACCTAAGCCATAAACCATAAACTCTAAACATTATACCCTAAATTGTAAACCATAATCTTTCCCTATTTAACAATAGATTTAGTCATAATTAACATCCTTTGTATTAAGAATTAAGTTCACATGTCATAGAGCGATTAGACATTATATATAGGTCCTTTTACCTAAACCATAACCCCTAATTCCTAATCCTTAATACATAAATTGTAAGCTCTATGCTCTAATACCCACTACATACCACAAACATAAATGTTTTATAATATAACTGATTTTATCATGAGATGTCATAAAATGCAGTTTTAAACCTATGACCAAAACTTAGCCTTTGGAATACCAATCTACCTCAACCTATGGCCTAATCCCTAATCCTTAAAACATAAATTGTAATCCCTATGCCCTAATGCCCGCTACATGCTACAAACATAAATGCTTTATGATATAATTGATTTTATCATAAGATGTCATAAAATGCATTTTTTAAACCTATGGCCAAAACTTAGCCTTTGAAATACCAATTTTGAGCCCTTTCAACCTAATTGCATGATTATAAAACGTGATTTGGGGGTTGATTAGCTCCAATTTTCCCCAATCACCATCATGATTGTACCTTATATATGCTAACACTTATAACCCAAGCCCTAATGCTTAAAGTTCCTAATCTTTAAACTCTAAACCATAAATATAAACTTTTTAAACCCAACACCAATCATTTTAGCCCAAATTAACATCATTTAGATTAAGAATTATCTTTGTGATTAACTTTGTGTACCCTAAACCTAAGCCCTAAAAAATATACCCTAAATTGTAAAACAAAATTTTTCCCTATTTACCAATTTATTTAGTCCTAATTAACATCCTTTATAGTAAAAATTAGGTTCACACATGGCATAGAGAAATTAGACCTTATATACACCCTTAAACCTAAACCCTACATGCCCTAATCCCTAATCCTTGATGCCTAAAACATAAATTGTAATCCCTAATCCCTAAAATGTTGGAGTATTATAAATGATGTCATGGAGGTGTCCTAGTAATTAGATGAAGTGCTTTGATAGTCTATGTGACAATGACAAAGTGTGCAATGTGCTTGTCTTATTATGCTTTAAAAAGGCTTGGTTGATCTTAAGAGTTTTCATGGTTTGAGATGTTTAGGGATGAATCTAAAGTATTTATCATGTGAAAGAGGTCCCATAAGAAGTGTTATATGATTTGAGAGATTATGTGCATGAGTGTTATTGATCCATTTCTTCATTGTGTACATCTAGACATTTTGGTCTAGTGGTAAAAAATTTGAGTAGGTAATTTGATGACATCATCATTGCTACATGGAAATGAGTCAAGGGGTGTTAGTCATATGGTTGTGATCACATTATTCCCTAGTTGTTATGCACCAGATATCTAGTCATGTGATTAAGTGTGGTTGAAGATATGATGATGCAAAGTTGACTACTCAGACATAATTCACTATGTTCCCATAGCCAAATTTGCAAAAGGGCTCAAGCATAGCTGAGTAATCATGTTTATGAGATTATAATTCACATGAGTGGAGGTGTTAGGACAAAATGATCATATGGGTTTATTCATTTTTATTCCTAGTTTTTATGTTTGAATTTTTGGATCATATGACTAATCATGACAAAAGATATGCATGTGCAAAGTTGGGCTCCCAGGTAGTTTGACTATGTTTTCCCATACTTAGCCAAATTTACAATGTGGAAAGAAAAGCTAGGTAATAATATTGATGAAGTTATATCTTTCATGTGTGGATGTGTTAGGATAAATTATCATATGGGTTTGTTCATTTTTTGTGCCTAGTTTCTATGCGCTAATTCTCAAATCATGCAACTAAGAGTGATAAAAGATATGCATGAGAAAATTTAAACTTCCAAGAAGTTCCATGCATAGTTGAATTTTTGGAAGAAAATTTTGAGTGAGCATGTTGATGATGACATATCTCACACATTTGTGGGTTCTAGGAGTAGATTGTTATATAGATGGATTCTCCTATGTACGTAGATCATATGGTCAAAATTTGAGATCATACATCTGTTGACGCTGGAAAGTGCACCCAGCGGCAGGAACACGGATTCCTGCCCTCTCCCCGCAACATGGAAACCCCTCTCTCGCCTGTGGGACGGCGAAGCAGGAGAGGGGAGTCTCTAGATATGGGCTAGTTCCCTCTGATGTATCTTGTTTGTTTCAGGTAGCGTGAAATATAGGTATGTAGGTATATTGGGGGGGGATGAAAAGGGAGAGAGAAAAAGCATGAAAACAAACAACCTACTCTAAAAGAGGTGATACACCAAAATAAAGGGGTGACCTTCTAGATCCACTCTCAAAATCAGGGAAAATGCAAGTATACTCTACACATCTGGTAGAGGAATCAGGCTGCTAAGACAAAGGGGGAGGCTATAATGGAAAATACACCACAGAGGTTTACCAAGGTGTTGTGGAATGCACACTTGCAAGCAACTTACTCTGTTTTATCTTTCTCAAGTATTGCTCTTCTCCTTTCAGCTACAGAACCGGTCCCTGTAGATAGCTGGTCTGTTGGTATTACCTGTGAAAGCATGGAAGATAATGACTAAACATAGATAATACTCAAGGCATACATAGCAAATCAATCCAAGATGGAGGCAAAACTATATTTTTATTGATTCAGGTGGGAAATTTGGAGAGCAGTGCTCTTTACAAAAGTCAGGAAGATCCCTAGAAAATGACTAAGTCCCTATATTTATAGCAGAAGAGCCAAGAGAAGTTTCATCAGAAAGTGTGAAAAACACTATTGATGACATCACAAGTCTGTCAAGACCATGCTTGTTGCCTCGTTTTGCGTGCTGGTCTTCTCCTTCAGTGGTTGGGTGGATTTTTTCTTGTGCACTGTAAGTGAAATTTGCTGCCCTTGCAGTGGGCGGTGATTTTGCCGCCCTTTGCATGAACTTCATGTAGGATTCTCTGCCGACGTCGGCCAATAAGCTACCAACGGTGGCAATCTTGCCGACGTCGGTCTAAGTAAGTTGCCGAGGTTGGCAACATTGTGCTCTGTGCGGCAATTTCTCCTTCCCCACCATGGGTCGGGGTTTTCCATTTCACCGCCTTAGGGCGGGGTTTTACAATTTGCCGCCATGGGTGGGCTTTTCCATTTCGCCACCCTTGGGCAGGGTTTTACAACTTTTGCGCCTGCCGTTGTGCTGCCGATGTCGGCGGTTCTGCCGACGTCAGTCTCTGTAAGGTGCCGACGACGGCAATATTACCGACTTCGGCCGATGTCCACGGCCTTTTCGTGTTGTGCGGTGAATTTGCCGCCCTCTGCATGTTTGTAGGTGAGCTCATTTTACCCACCCTTGTAGTGGGTGGCGAATTTGCTGCCCTCTGCATTTTGTCTGCCCTCTTTTTTGCCTAAGTGTTGAACACTCCATTTTCTTCTCTTCTCTTGTGGACATTTGAAGACTCTCCCTTTCGCTGCCTTTCATGACCAATGCTCTGTAACGGCACTGTCGAAACCAGAAGGTGGACCTTGCAACCCGAAATGACTGGCCTGTAAATTAGGTGTAGGAGGTGACCAAAATTTTGCCTGAGAGGCAAAATTGGGTCAACAAATTGGTGACTCACAGGGGAAGCATGCCTGCTGTGCTTAGAACCCAATTGCCTTGCATATCCATTGGGTGCGGAGTCGGATGGTAACTTTAAAGATAGTTCACAACAGCTCAAAAGATTCTGCAATCAAAAATACAGAATTTACCCCCACTGCAAAGGGAAACGCACAAGACTAAAAACAACTAACTGTGCAAACTTCACTTAGGGAAAACAGGGAAAATAAAAAGGGAAACTATGTACAGCTGAACCAAAATTTTAGTGGCAATGCTTCAGATGTATCCCGTTGACTGGGATACGCAATTCTTCTCCATCCAACCTGGAGAGCTGGAACGCGTTATGCTGCTTGCACTGAGTAATCACGTAAGGACCGCTCCAGAGGGCATCAAATTTTGCATGTTTTCCAGGCTTAGCTCTATCTTTGTCCCATTTTAAGACAATGTCTCCTTCGACGAAACTCTTTGACGAAGACTTCTTGTCAAAATGTCTTTTCACCTGATGTTGGTGACTGATCATAGAGACCATGGCCTGGTTCCTTACCTCCTGGAGATCCATTAGTTCACACAATCTGACCTCCATGCTGCTTCCTTCTTCTAGCTGCAGCTGATGTGCGAGGTCCAGCGCTGGCAATTCGAGTGAGATAGGAAGCCTTGCTTCCCTTCCATACACAAGCGTATATGGAGAATTTCCGATTGATCTTTTCGGAGTGATTCGATCGGCCCATAGAGCTGTTTTCAACTTGGCATGCCAAGTTCTCTGATTTTCTTCAATGGTCCTCTTTATAATCTTGATCAAATTTTTGTTAGTGGACTCAGCCAGTCCATTCCCCTGCGGGTAGTAATTTGACGAAGTGCTGAGGTATATACCATACCTTAGCGCCCATTCACTAGTTTTGGTTCCCAGAAAAGCCAAGGCGTTATCTGAGATTATAGTGGCTGGGACTCCAAAACGTGTCACTAAGTCCTCATAGAAATCTAGGACTGCGCTTTCATTTGCTTCCTTCAAAGCAATGGCTTCCACCCACCTGGTGAAATAATCCGTAGCAGTCAGGACCCACTTGTGTCCGGCGCTAGAGGGAGGGTTGATCATCCCTATGAAATCCAGGCCCCACTGCATGAATGGTTGCTCCACTTGAATGGGCTGTAGGGGCATGGCAGCCAATCGCTGCTTTCCGTTAAAGAGTGCACACTTCTGACACTTTCTTACCCAAGCATGGGTATCCTTGAAGAGAGTGGGCCAAAAATAGCCAGCTCTCATTATTTTTGCTGCTGTGGTCTTAGGGGCAAAATGGCTGCCTGCTGGCCCATCGTGAAACTCGGCCAATACCTTGTCAGTCTGACCAGAGTCAATGCATCTCAGGAGAACTCCAGAGAGATCCTTCCTAAATAATACTCCATCAATCAAAACATAGGGAAGGGACTAAAGTTTAAAATACCTTCTTCTAGCCCTACCGAGACCCTGTGGACATTCGCCCGTAAGAAGAAAACGCCTCATGTCCAGTGTCCAATCCCTTACGACAGCTAGTTATTCTGTAGTGGTTGCGTCATGGATCAGCAAACTATCTTCATCCTTTTGTCTCAAATCTGGGGCTAACTGTTCACACAGGCTCCTTCCTCTCACCAACTTGGTGATTTTGATGTCTATGTCGTACTCCATTACCTTGGTGATCCATCCCGCTCTTTTCTCGTTTAAGTCTCTATTGGTTAGGAAATATTTGACGCCAGGATGTGGAACCATGAGATGGATCTAGCTATTCGACAACATATATCTGAATTTCTTCAGGCTGCGCACTACTGCCAGGACTTGCTTCTCTACATAGGTGTACCTGGTTTCGAAGTCCTCTAACCCTTGGCTGAAGAAGGCGAGTGGTTGCTCGAGGTCATCACTGTTTGCTTGGGTAAGCATGGCAGATATTACTTCTCCGTTGCTGAAGGTATAGAGATTGAGGTCTTTATTGAAGTTGGGGCTGATTAGAGTGGGAGCCTGGGTCAAAGCCTGTTTGATAGCTTCAAAGCTGTCCTTTCTTGGCATTGTCCATTTGAATTCTTCACCCTTCTTTAGCAAGGAGGTTAGGGGTTTAACTATTTCAGCAAAATTCGAAATGAACCTCCGAATGAAATTTATCCGGCCAAAGAAAATCTGAAGGCCTTTCTTGTGCTTTGGTAGGGACATCTCCAGAATGGAGCGGACTCTCTCTGGGTCAATAGACAAACCTTCCTTGGACACAATGTGGCCAAGAAGTTTCCCCTCATGAACCGCAAATACACATTTCTTTGGATTTAGGGAGATGCCAAATTCCCTGCACCTCTCAAAAATCTACCTGAGGTGCTTCATATGCTGTCCTGCCTCTTTGGAGAAAACTGTTATGTCATCGAGGTACACCAACACGTTCTCGTTTATCAAACCACTGAAAGTCATGTCCATGGCTCGCTGGAAAGTAGCACCAGCATTGGATAGCCCAAAAGGCATCTTCTGGTAGGCGAACATTCCCCATTTAGTGGTGAAGGCTGTTTTGTATTGGTCGGAGTCACGCACCAGAATCTGATTATATCCCGAATAGCCATCCAAGAGGGAGAAGCGTTCGGAACCAATTACCTTTTGGAGGATCTGCTCCATGTTTGGAAGGGGATAATGATCCTTTAAAGAGACTTTATTAAGGTCTTTGAAGTCGACGCATAGTCTGATCTCCCCATTTTTCTTTCTAACTGGAACCAAATTGGCCAACCATGAGGAATGTTTGATCGGAAATATAATGCCGGACTCAATCAACTTGGCCAATTCTTTCTGCATAAGGAGCTCGACCATCGGGTTAACAGGCCTCTGCTTTTGTGTGACTGGTTTTGCACCTTTATCTAATTCAATGGTGTGCTGGGCGAGTCTTGGATCGAAGCCTTTCAAGTCGCTATAGTCCCAGGCGAAGACATTAGCAAACTCCTGACACAGCAGAATGAAAGTTTGTCTTTCTTGGAACGTGCAGACCTTACCAAGCGCTAGTAACTTGTCCTTGAAGATTTCAACTTTTTCATAATTCTCCTCTTTGGTAGTGATGCATGCTTTTTCATCTCTTAGTTGGTCCTCTCCATTGAAAATACTTTCAAGTGTGACCAGACCCTTAGGGAGTTTATTGTTCTTTAAGTGAACAATCTGATTTCCATATTGCTGCTACAATTTCGCTTGATTGTGGACCACAAACTCAGCTTCCTCCTTCAGGAAAAGGGCTATTTGTTGGTCACTTTCGAAGACCTGCCAATTTGTAACATTATCTGGGATCGAAGGCCGAACCACCACCTTTAAATGGCGCGAACCATAACCCCTGCTTATCTCTTTTGAAACATCAAATTGGGCGCCAACAGTTGCCAACCTGTCAGCCTGCTTGTTTTGTTCCCTGGGAATCGAGGTAATGTTAAGAGCAAGGAAATCCTCCATCAAGTCCCAGACTCTGTGATTGTAAGACTTCAGCAAGGAGTTCTTGGTTAGGTCCAGGCCTCTTATTTGGTTCACTATTAGTTCACTATCCCCCAGGATTTGCAATTTTTTGATCCCTCTCTTTCTTGCCCACTCAAGTCCATGAATCAAAGACTCATATTCTGCAACATTACATGTGCAAGAGAACTAGAAATGAAAAGCTGAAAAATACCTTTCTTTAGAAGGGGAGATTAACATTGCCCCACCACCAGCACCCAGTTTGCTTCTGGAACCGTCGAAGTATAACTACCACAGGCCAAGGTCTTCTTTGTTCTCCTTCATTATATTGGGCATGACGGTGCTTTCTTCATGCAAGCAATAGACGCCAAGGTCTGCCTTCTCAATAAACTTATAAGGATCGTGCTCAAAGTTATCGCTTCCCCACTCATCCAAGAGTAGATCTGTGACTCCTTCAAGAGCAGAAGATGAGGACTTGTCTGTTTGAGAGTCTTCTAGATCAATGATAGTGTAACTGACATTCGCTGCCTTGGGTGAATAGGGCTCTAGGTGGTCCTTGTAGAGTGGCTCAGATTCGATTTTCACTTTGGTACCGTATTTGGTTCTAAAAACCAGATATGACCAATTCGCTGCTAGATAACCACCTATCTTGGACGTAAAGTCCCTAGACAAACAGATTGCAAAATATGGAGGAACGTCCGCTACCACTATATCTTGGGGGATTGAGAATGTCGGGCAGGCATGCAATGTTAAACTCAATCCTTTCAGGACTCTGACTGTCTTTGCGGGTGTCCCATCTAGTTGCAAGACTCCTTTGTTCATTGCTTCGTACTTTAACCCCATCTTATCAGCAATGCATTTAGGCATTACTGAAGTGCTGTCCCCACTATCAATTATGTAATTATGTACTAAGAAATCCCCTATGATCAAAGATACATAAAAAGGGGGAGTCTTTTCTTCTTTCTTTACCTGACCTGGAGCCGAAGGCTGCCCATTCATCATTAGGACGTTATTAGTGTCTGTTGGGATGGCCTGGCGATCTAGCTCATGCAATTCTTTCTTCAATACCTCCTTTTGTCCCGGAAGAGACAATGAATCCCATAGAGAAATGCTCACATGCAATTTCTTCATTTGATCAACTATATTAACTTGAGGACTGACTCCTTTCGTGTTTTCCTTTGGGCTGATCCCGATTGGAGCTGTAGATTGAGGAGCTGGAGGTGCAAACGGTTGTCTGGGAATTGGAGCCTTTTGAAAAGGGTGTGGTGGAGGATTCGCTACTGCCTGAGGGGAAGCTTGCACTTCTCCAACTGCTCTTATTTTAAATCTCGTATTGGTTGCAATGCAATCAGCATGATTGCCTGCAGCGCCCCCATGATTAATTGCACAGAGCTTGCCCTCTTCGTGATTTATCAGGGTAGAATCCGGCTGAGTTTGATTGTTACTTGTGCTGGGTTGAGCTGGGAACTCAAAAAACTGAGATAAATCAACAGCCTGATTTTCTAAATTCTGAAAAAAATTCAACATATCATTCGTGTGGGCAGCTTGCTCTTGACCCTGTCTCATGGTTGAACAACCTGGCTGCTCCTGCACTAAATTATTCTGAATAGGCACCATAGCTTTAGATGACGAAGAGGGGCCTGAGTTATAATTTTGATAAGGCCTAGTTGTAGTGAGCTGCCCCTGACCTTGGTTATAGTTTTGAAAGGGGGGTCTAGGGGCATGGCCATAATTCTGATAACCCTGATTTGGCTTGTGGCTTTGAGCTTGCTGTCTTTTAAGGGCAATAAGTTCGTTTGACATGCTCTGCAACAGGCCCTTAACTTCATTTAATTCATTGGATGGAAAAGCAGCTGGTTTCTCAATGACAGGTAGGGGAGCAATTGTAAGAGCGACAGCCTGAATTGGGGGTACCGGTTCTGGGAAAAGTGGCATGTGAGGCCTAGGGGCAATTTTCCTGGCTTGAATTAAGCAATTTTCAGCCGCAATGGCTATGTCGTACACAACTGGCAGTAGTGTCCCCCCATGGATTGGATCATCATAGCAATGTCACTATTTAATGCTTTTAGATAGTATAAGAAAGTGTAGCTGGGGGTCGGCCTTACCAGAATGGGAATTCTATCCCAAGTCTTTTGAAATCGCATGTTGAAGTCATGCATATACTCGTGTGGAGCTCTCTTTATAGTTTTCAGCTACTCAGCAAGAGAGAGGCCATCACTTTTTTCCCCAAAATGATCAGTTAAACGAGTGCCCAATTTGTTCCAAGAATGTATGGAATTCACAGGCAAGGTGCCGTACCAATCAAGAGCTTTCCCCTTCAGAGACAAGGCTAACAGTCTGATGGCAATATTTTCTTCTATTATATTGTGAATATTGCAAAGGTTGGCAATATTTTTTATATGCTCAACAACTGTAATAGGTCCCACTCCATCAAAAGAAGGCACATTTTTTAGAGCTGTTCTGGGGATCGGATCATAGCGTGGGAGGTTTAAAGGGCTCTCACCACGAAAAGCTGCAAAAGGCAATGCCATGGCTGGAACAGGTTGTATTTGTGGTTGAGCTAGGTTGGTGTTCCTAGCAACAGGTCTAGGAGGATTTATCAGTGGATAAGGGCGAGTTCTTCCAAACCTAAGCCTTTTAGCAGAGTTTAAAGGTAGTTCAATGAACTCAAAGGGGACCCTTCTTGAAGCTGACCTTGTGGTAACCTTTGGCATAGAAGTTTAAGAGACTGGTCTTAAAATAAAGCACTGAGCTCTTACCAAGGGAGTCTCCAGATGCTGGAAATCTTTGAAAATCACTGTAGCAGGACCAACATCAATCCTGAAATACTACTGCGTTAGAAACTACAGTCCCACCGGGCGTGCCAAAACTATTGATGCGCACGGTGCTGTATTGGTGGTTCCTCTACTTTAACAAGATCAACGAGTAACCCTGTAACTTTTCTGATTAAAAACTTGGAGTCCCACCGGGCGTGCCAAAATTGTTGACGCGCACGGTGTTGTATTGGTGGTTCCTCTACTTTAATAAGATCAGCAAGTAACCCTGCGACTTTTCTAATTAAAAACTTGGAGTCCCACTGGGCGTGCCAAAACTGTTGATGCTAGAAAGTGCACCCAGCGGCAGGAACACGGATTCCTGCCCTCTCCCCGCAACATGGAAACCCCTCTCTCGCCTGTGGGATGGTGAAGCAGGAGAGGGGAGTCTCTAGATATGGGCTAGTTCCCTTTGATGTATCTTGTTTGTTTCAGGTAGCATGAATTATAGGTATGTAGGTATATTGGGGGGGGATGAAAAGGGAGAGAGAAAAAGCATGAAAACAAACAACCTACTCTAAAAGAGGTGATACACCAAAATAAAGGGGTGACCTTCCAGATCCACTCTTAGAATCAAGGAAAATGCAAGTATACTCTACACATCTGGTAGAGGAATCAGGCTGCTAAGACAAAGGGGGAGGCTATAATGGAAAATACACCACAGAGGTTTACCAAGGTGCTGTGGAATGCACACTTGCAAGCAACTTACTCTGTTCTGTCTTTCTCAAGTATTGCTCTTCTCCTTTCAGCTGCAGAACTGGTCCCTGTAGATAGCTGGTCTGTTGGTATTACCTGTGAAAGCATGGAAGATAATGAGTAAACACAGATAATACTCAAGGCATACACAACAAATCAATCCAAGATGGAGGCAAAACTGTATTTTTATTGATTCAGGTGGGAAATTTGGAGAGCAGTGCTCTTTACAAAAGTTAGGAAGATCCCTGGAAAATGACTAAGTCCCTGTATTTATAGTAGAAGAGCCAAGAGAAGTTTCATCAGAAAGCGTGAAAAACACTATTGATGACATCACAAGTCTGCCAAGACCATGCTTGTTGCCTCGTTTTGTGTGCTGGTCTTCTCCTCTAGCGACTGGGCGGGTTTTTCCTTGTGCACTGTAAGTGAAATTTGCCGCCCTTGTAGTGGGTGGTGATTTTGCTGCCCTTTGCATGAACTTCATGTAGGATTCTCTGCTGACGTTGGCCGATAAGCTGCCGACGGCAGCAATCTTGCCGACGTCGGTCTAAGTAAGTTACCGACGTCGGCAGCATTGTGCTCTGTGCGGCAATTTCTCCTTCCCCGCCATGGGGCGGGGTTTTCCATTTCACCGCCTTAGGGCGGGGTTTTACAATTTGCCGCCATGGGTGGGCTTTTCCATTTTGCCACCCTTGGGTGGGGTTTTACAACTTTTGCACCTGCCGTTGTGCTGCCGACGTCGGCAGTTCTGCCGATGTCAGTCTCTGTAAGGTGCCGACGATGGCAATATTGCCGATGTCGGCCGATGTCCACGGCCTTTTCATGTTATGGGTGGCAAATTTTCTGCCCTCTGCATTTTTGTAGGTGAGCTCATTTTACCCACCCTTGTAGTGGGCGGCGAATTTGCCGCCCTCTGCATTTTGTCTGCCCTCTTTTTTGCCTAAGTGTTGAACACTCCATTTTCTTCTCTTCTCTCGTGGACGTTTGAAGACTCTCCCTTTCGCTGCCTTTCATGACCAATGCTCTGTAATGGCACTGTCAAAACCAGAAGGTGGACCTTGCAACCCGAAATGACTGGCCTGTAAAGCAGGTGTAGGAGGTGACCAGAATTTTGCCTGAGAGGCAAAATTGGGTTAACAACATCAAAGCACAAAACAAGTTATTAAGGCTAAAATATGGCTTCTTAGATAGATTTAAAGGGTCCCCACACTTAATAAATTTTACACAAGTTAAAGTTTGAGCAACATCGATGATGCACATTGCTCCAAAAAGTTAGGAAGCAATGAGATGTAAGCTTAGTGTTCAATGTTTAATGCTAAGTAGAGATAAAGATTGATATTATTCCAAGGATTAGCAATGAGTGGGAGACCATATCAATAGAGATAAATGGCATGATTTGAGTCAAAATGGTCAAAATTATAGTCATTTAACAATGTTAAAGATTGATCTATGTACAGGAGATCGACAAAGCACATTGAATCAAAGTCTCTAGATTGCATGAGATGAAGTCAACTGTCAAATGTTTAATATTTGGAATTGGTGTATTATGTGTTAAAGATTGAAAAAAATATATGGTGCATGTTTAATTTGACCAGTAAGGACATGAGATGCAAGATTAATATTTGAGGTTTAACCATGACCATTGTCATTTAAATATTCAAATTTAATACATTAAAAACTAGTGTCTAGTCTTTGGGCCATATCTTTCAATCTAGATAGAATTTACTCATGCTGTAAAAATAAAATATGAAGATGAATCTATGGTGAATATAATGAAACTAATTTTAATATTTGAAAGTGTGTATAGTAAAATATATTTAGGTTTAAATTTGGCTATATATTTATGCTTATTTTTGCAAGTGACGCAAGAAGGATAATTGAGCTTGTGCAGATGTTGTTTCAATGTTTCATGATGAATTAGATATTAGGGAGTGTTTTAGACTCCATGAGGATGATTTATATGAATTTTAAAGGTTTTAACAATCATATTTTGTATGGACAATGGTTTTTAAGTTGACTATGTATTCATTCATGGTGACTGTGTGCACAAATTATTGATTGGTCTTGCACAGAAGAGTGCATTAATGACTATAAGAATTTGAGGATGAGTAAGGGGTCATGTAGTGTGGACCTATGATTTTGGAAGTGGTAATGTATTCTTGTTTTGTTTATTTATATGTTAAATGGGTGAACATGTCTCCATGATACCTATAAGAGCTACAAGGGTTTTATTAAAAGGTGCAGCTACTTAAGGGTGACCCATAGATGTTATGGCCAACCTATGAAGATTATATTAAGTTATGTATTCATATGATAGATGTTTTAAGGGTTAATATATTCGAAAATGTTTGACCAAGATGATGATGATCATGTTTTCTCTATAAATAGTGAAACCAAATGTGTTAGTACTTAGACGTGTGAGACTTTGAGGGTTCTGTAGATGTGGAGCCAAGTGAGGGAGAGAACCTTTGAAAGAGATGGTACAAGTTAGTGAGGACCAGTAGAGAGAGAATAGGATCAAACATTCTTATTTTTAAAATATACTGAATGTGATCATATAGGTCATTGGACCTAATAAGCCTAGAAAAGGTAGAATGAGTGAGTATGCTCAAGAGGCTATTTGAGAAATTATGTACTATGAGTGAGAGACTTGGAGAGATTTGAGAGAGGGTTATGTGTGTGAATTAGGGAGTGAAGGATGGGTAGAATTACCTATGGATGATTCTATGGGCACATCATTTTGAGGACTATTTGTATGAACTATTGGTCATAATTCTATTGGAAGAATAGTGCTTTTGTTGTTTGAATATGAGTGAAGGTGAAGAGTGATAATCAAAGGTCCATCATCAGGTGTTGAAGACATTAGTTGATAGGTGGATGTGTTCATATGTGTTTTTATGGTAGCTTGATATCTAAGGTGGTTGTATCTTCCTTTCAAGGTGAAACTTGTTAAAATTTTGGTTGTTATTATAGCTTAGTTAGACAGGTGTTGTAGCACCTTAGGGGATTGTAGTTTCACTAAATAGGGATTTTAGTTCCTTGATCAGTTGTAGTTGGTTTAAATTAGTTCTTGTTATTATAAGACAATATTTCAATTCCATATTTTAATGGGTTTTCTCCTCCAATAGGGTTTCCCACATATGTCATGTATTATGTGATTGATCTTGCATTATCTCTCTTGCTCATTGTTATGAATGTTGTGTATGCTTCATGAATGCTTATGGTAATTGATTAAGAACTTGAAAGGGTTGAAATTGAAATTGGAGAATTTGGGATCACTAATTCACCCCCCCTTTATTAGTGATTATACCTCTAATAATTGGTATCAGATTAGGTCCTTTAGAGGAAGCCTAACCACTTGAAGGTGATCCTAATAAGTAGGCACAAAGATGGATAATAAGTTGAAGAAAGAAAATAAATAATGGAAGGCTATGATCAAGGCACTTGAAGAATAGATATGTAATTTAAAGAAAGATGCCAAAGAGGATGAGAACATTATCAATGATCTCAAGGTTAAGCTAGTAGATGCCAAGACAAGTTTGTGTTCAAAAGAAAATGACATCATGTTTGATAAAGAAGCTTTCCATAATAGTAGAGAAGATGAAAACAAAGAATAAAAAGTTGATCTAGAAGCTAAGTTCATAAGTTAACTTGGTGAACTAAAGGAGAAAAACAAGAGGAATATTAAAATGAGTGATATTATAAAATGTATTAAAGCACAAGTCAGTTCTCTTGAGGAAATTTTTTTTGGCATATCCAATAAATAGGAAAAGAAGTATCAAGAACATATCAAATCTATTGAAGTGAAAGCATATAGATTGAAAGACATGACCAATAAGTCCAAAGAGGATGAAGAGAAGATCAATATTCTTGAGGATCAGTTAAAGACTGTGAATGCAAGCTTTGAAAGTAATACAAGGTCTGTTAGACAACCAAATGCTTCAAGGTACACTAATTTATTTCATGATCATTGTTATACATGTAATAAGTATGGTCATAGAGCTAAGGACTATAGAATGAAGTTAGTCAAGTATGGACATTCATGGAACTATGATAGAAGGAGTTTTTGGCTAATGATTTATCATAGTTCAAATTTATCAAAAGGTAAGAATGATGTTATTTGTTTTAGTTGTCATAAGAGTGGACATATTTCTAGATTCTATCCAAATAGTGTTAAGAGGTCTTCAAGGGATGTCAATTGATATAGATATCTTAGAAGGTTTGAGAAAGAATAAACTCAAGTATGGAAACCAAAGGTAATCATTGCCAATTATTCTAGTCATAAGGCTGATAATAAAGTTGCTCTAGAAGGCTATGTTGTAAATCCAGATAAACTCAAGGATCAAGTAGGTAAGATGGATATAGAAGACAAGAAGATTCAAACTTTGGTATGGAGACCTAAGGTAGTAAAGACTAAGGAGACTGACTCTGTTGAGTCCAAGAGTCTTGATGGATTATTTTCCAAGGTAGAAAAAGAATCAAAGATGAAGGAGAGTCAAAAGTTTCTATTGATAGCATTTATTGACAAATCTGAAGAAAAGAATGAGGTCAAGGATTCAATTAAAGTCAAGCAAGACTGCAAGTCTAATGAGATTATGGATATATGGGACTCTCTAGAGTTTTGGGACTTTTAGTTTCACCATGTCAAAGGGGTGTCTCTATCTAGGCTTTAAGGAGAAACTTGTCAGTTAGAGGAAGCTTGGTGGCTGTCAGATATTGTTTGATGAGATGGTATGAAAACAAGGTATGTTTGTGCATTATTTTTATATATCTTTTGTTGGAGAAAATAAGATTGTGAAGAATATTAGTGGTCCTATCTTGAGAAGAAGTTATCTTGTTGATCATGGTTTGGATATTTTGGTATAAAGGTGAGTTTCAAATATCTATTTGCATATCAGTTTATAGTAGATGCTAGGTGAGCCTTTAAGTCAAAGGCCTTTCTTCTCGACTTATGTTCTAGATCTTACTAAGCCTATTAAAGGCTTTTTGAATAGTTGTGTATGCTATGGAGGTTCATGGTGTTATAAATATGAGGTATCTCTATATGATTATTGACTATGATTGGATAGTATTTAAAGACTTGTTGAGAATGTCATGTTCCTAATGAAGCATAAAGTTTGGGGGAGCTTTATAATTGGTCAAGTCCTAGGATCAAAGGATTGAAAAGTTGAATTTGAGAAAGAGGGTGTGGAGAAGCAAGTTTATGTGCTCAAGATGATAATTATAATTAAATAAGGTCTTTGGTTAAGAGAGAGCAACAAGTTCATGAGCTTGCTCTAGAGATTTGAGAAGGAGCTATTATGCAGGGTCAAAACGGGTACATCGAGATGGCATAATGAGATTGATGAAATGTCAAGAATATTCTAATGCTAAAAAAGGTATATATACTTCTTTGTGATTTTATCCAGGTGCTTTTGTGGTTTGAAGGTATGTTTGTGACAAATTAAAGATTTTTTGGTGCTCTTGGTTTTCTTAGTTTTTGGCTTAAGGGCAAGCAAGCCTAAAATGGGTTATAATAAGTCAATGATCCCAAAGTTTTGAAGGCTAAAATTTTGGTCTAGAAGTGTGTGATGGGTGTCTCCAACTTTGCAAAAAAATTTAGAGACGTGCGTTGACCAGAAGGAGTATTGTTGACTTTTTTGTTTTAAGATTCTAGGGTTTTGGGATATACTATAAAAGTGGTTTGCCTTATGAATTTAGGTCTAAGGATTATTAATAGGTTGAATGGACCAAATGGGTTGTAAAATAAAGATTCATAAATATTTTAAGGTTTTTGGTTTTCAATTTAATCATATTTTTATCAATATGGATGGTTAATTGGCTAGTAGCTTTGTGAAGGAAGTATGTTATAGAGGATGAGACTGGAGATGAAAATTGGTGTGATTGAGGGGGTTTATATGGGCGATCCAGATATGAAGTTTCATATCTTGAATATGTGTCTATTAAACATTATGGGCTCTGCAAGTTTTAGGTAGGGCTATAAGGAGGCTAGACAAGCCTAGTTTGAAGAAGAATGTTTTTTGCTCAATTTATCCAAAAGAGAAAGGTATGTTTGTTTCAAGAATAGTTATAAATTTGGTTTAGTGCATGTTTCCTATTTTTTTAGTGGCATGAAGTTATATTATTGGTCTTTATGGTACCTTGAGAGAGAAGGCTAGTAAGTATATGTGGTGATTCTTCATGATGTGTGGAGATCTAAAGATGCTCAAAAGGTTAAAATGATTAGATTTATTAGGGGGATTCCCTCTTAAATTTTTTATTGATGTCTTCCATCATATTTATATGGTTTTGTGTGTTCTTTCTTCATTGGTTATAGTGCTTGGTTGAAGAGAGTGTTGGCATGGAACAAGAGGAAGTAGTCAAGGTAAGAAGAGGTAGGATCAAGATAAGAGGAGTTTATATCATCTTTATAAGATTGTACTTTTATATTTATGGTATTTTCAGGTCCTCAAGATCAGTTGGTGCCCTCTTCGTCATTGTATCAAAGGGGGAGAAAGTCCTTGTTATGGGAGTATTTGGAGAGAGACAAGGTGAGTTGTATATTGATATATATGATGGTTGTTGACATAAATGACAAAGTGGGAGATTATTGGAGTATTTTCAATGATGTCATGGTGATGTCATGGAGGTGTCTTATTGAGTGGATGAAGTGATTTGATAGTTTATGTGATAATGACAAAGTGTGTAACGTGTTTGTCTTAGTATGCTTGAAGAAGGCTTGGTTGATCTTCAAATATTGCATGGTTTGAGATGTTTAAGGATAATTCTAAATTATTGATCATATGAAATAGGTCCCATAAGAAGTTTTATATTCTTTGAGAGATTGTGTGCATAAGTGGTATTCATCTAATTCTTCATTGTGTTCATCTAGACATTTTGGTCCAATGATAGAAAATATGAATAGGTAATTTGATGATGTAACCATTTTCACATAGGAATGAGTCAAGGGGATTTGGTCATATGGTTGTGATAACATTAGTCCATATTTTTTATGCATCATATCTCAAGTAATGTGATAAAGCATGGTTGAAGATATGAGGATGCAAAAATGGCTACTCAGATATAATTCATTATGTTCCCATAGCCAAATTTATAAAAGGGATCAAGTAGAGATGAGTAAGTGTGTTGATGAGGTTATAGTTCACATGAATGGAGGTGTTAGGATAAAATTATCATATGGTTTTGTTAAATTGTTTTCCTAGTTTCTATGCGCTAATTCTTAGATCATGAGACTAAGCATGACAAAAGATATGCATGTGCAAGTTGGGCTCCCAAGTAGTTTGACTATGTTTTCCCATACTTATAAATTTTTTAAAGAAGAGATAAGTAATAATATTTATTAATTTATGTCTCACACTATGGACATGTCATGATAAAATGATCATATGGGTTTGTTCATTTTTGTGCCTAGTTTTTATGCACTAATTATCAAATCATATGACTAAGCATGATAAAAGATATGCATGAGCAAAGTTAGAATTTTAGGAAGTTCTAGGCATATTTGTCTTTATGAAAGAAAATTATAAGTGAGCAAGTTTATGATGACATATCTTTCATGTGTGTGGGTTACAAGAGTAGATTGTTATATGGATGGATTCTCCTATGTGGGGAGATCATATGGTCAAAATTTGAGATCGTGCATTAAAATACATAAATATTTGTTAAGGCTCAAAGATGGATTCTCAGATGAATTTACATGATTCCCAAAATTATTCAATTTTTCACAAGTGAAATTTTGAACAACATCGATGGTGCATGTTGATCCAAGAAGTTAGGAAGCAATGAAATGCAAACTTAGTGTTCAATGTTTAACATTGAGCAGAGATAAAGATTTAGCTTCTTCCAAGGATCAACAGTGAGTGGGAGATCATACAAATAGATATCAATAATGTGAGTGGATTCAAAGTGTTCAAAGTGATATTTTTTTAATTATGTTAAAGATAACGCTGTATATAGGAGATGGATGGAGCACATCGAGTCAGAGTCTCTAGATTGTATGAGATGAGGTCAATTGTCAGATGTTTAACATTTAGATTTGGTGGAATATGTTTTAAATATAAAAAAATATTGATGGTGCATGTTTAATATAAATAGTGATGACAAAATATGCGAGCTTAGTGTTCAAGGTTTAACAATGACCGTTGTCATTTAAATATTCAAATTTAACAAATGAAAAACCAGTGTCTAGTCTTTGGGCCATATCTTTTGATCTAGATAGAATTTGATCATGACATAAAAATATAAGATAAATAAGACTCCATATTGCATATAATGAACCTAATTTAAAGATATATAATTATGTATAGTCAAAGATATTTATATCTAAATTTGACTATGTATTTATGCTTATTTTGCAAGTGACTTGAGAAGGATAATTTAGCTTGTGTAAATATTGTTTTGATGTTTCATGATAAATTAGATATTGGGGAGTGTTTTAGACTATATTAGGATGATCTATGTGAATTTTAAAGGTTTGACCAATCATATGGTGTATTTACAATGGTTTATAAGTTGACTATGTATTCATTCATGGTGACTGTGTGCATAGATTATTGATTGACCTTGCACAAAAGAGTGAAATGATGACTGTAAGCATTTTAGGATGAATAAGGGGTAATTTAATGTGGAAATATTATTTTTTAAGTGTTCTTATATTCTTTTTTTTTTGTTATTTTTTATGCTAAATGGGTGAATAGGTCTCCATGAGATCTATAAGAGCTACAAGGGCCATATTAAAAGGTGTAGTTGCTTAAGGGTGACCCATATATGCTATGGTCGACCTATGAAGATTATTTTAAGATGTGTCTTCATATGATATATTTATTAAGGGTTAAAACATGCCTAATGGCTGACCAATATGATGATGATCATGTTTTCTCTATAAATAGTGAAACTAAATGTTTTGGCTTCTAGACATGTGAGACTTTGAGGTTTGTGTAGATGTGGAGCCAAGTAAAGGAGAGAGAATTTGAAACATAATGTATAGGATCGTAAGGACTAGAAGAGAGAAGAAGATCAAACATTCTTGTTTGAACAAGGTGTTGAAGGTGATCACATACGTCATTGGACCTAATAAGCTTAGAAAAGGTAGAATGAGTGAGTATGCTCAAGAGGCTACTTGAGAAAGTGTGTATTATGAGTGAGATACTTGGAAGAGATTTGAGACAGGGTTGTGTGTGTGAATTGAGGAGTGAAGGAGGGGTAGAGTGACCTATGAATGAGCTAATGAGTAAATAATTTTGAGGACTATTTGTATGACCTATTGGGAATAATATTGTTGGCAGAATAATACTCTTATTATTTGAGTATGAGCGAAGGCGAAGAGTGATAATCATAGGTCCATCATCAGGTGTTCAAGACATTAGCTCATACATGGATGTGTTCATAGGTGTTGTTATGGTAGCTCAGCATCTAAGGTTGTTGTAGCTTCCTTGTAAGGTGAAACTTTCTAAAAGTCTAGTTGTTGTTACAACTCAATTAGACAGGGGTTGCATCACCTTGTGGGATTGTAGTCTCACTAAATAAGGATTTTAGTTCTTTAATTAGTTGCAACTAGTCTAAATTGGTTATTATTATAGGATAGTAATCCAATTGTATGTTTTAGTGGATCTTCCATAAATGTCATGTGTTATGTGATTAATCTTACATTATCTCTCTTTCTCATTGCTATGAATGTTGTGTATCCTTCATGATTGATTATGATAATTTATTTATAAATTGAAATGTTTGAGATTGAAATTGGAGAATTTGGCCTCAGTAATTCACCCCCCTCTCAGTGATTATACTTCTAACATAAAACATAAATTTTATTCTTTAATCCCTAATCCCTAAACCCTATGCACTAATGCCTTAATCCCTAATCCATATTAAGTATAACATGATTATGTTATTTAGTAACATGATCATGTTATTCTTAATATAGATAAAACTTGGTTATCAATTCCAATTTCCAACCCCAAATAAGAATTAAGAATAACATGATCGTAGTATTACATAACATGATCATAGTATTACATAACATGATCATGTTATTTTTAATATATGTTTCTCAATATGTTGATTGAAGTAGAACCTTGTACAAAAAAATGTGATCATGTTATTCAAATTATATAATTTGATCGCATTATCACTTTTTAACATCTATTTTTAACCCAAATCAAGAATTATATCCCCACAAACATTCTTTTACATATTTCTATGGGACCTGCACTACCTGTATACATGACCCCACCTTTTAAAAGTTTTCAATTATCCTTGATGGGTGATGGATCATGTTTGAGGAAGAGGAAGATGTTGAAGAACAAAAAACTAAAGGATTTATAATATTTGAGAGAAACACAAGATAGGAATGCAAAAGCTTCATGGTAGACAAGGTACAAACCCTAATCTTGATGAACCAAATACCATAGATAATGAGCTAATTGACAATATTGAATTAAAAATTGATGAAATTGACCATAATGAATTGAATAATGATAAAATTTACCATAATTAAATTAATGATAATGAAATTGTAAATAATTAATTATTTAACATTGGAAGTTTACATTCAAGGTTCTAAGTTTTTGATTTTGTTGATGATGAGTCTATGTATGATACTTCACTCTCATGAATGAAGAAAATTTGATGGAAACAAATAATGATGAAATTAACCATCAATAAAATTTCATTGAAACATATAATGAAGAAATAAAAAATGAATAAAATGGAATCCCACTTCTAAACAATGAAAGTAATGGCGATTTTGAAACACCCTCTCAACAAATTCAATCATTACCAACACCTCCAAGAATTATGTGTAAAAAATAAGTACTGAATTGAAGTCAATGAAAATATTTTAGAGCCAATGCATAAAAAAAAAAATTAATCTCCGTTCAATAATATTGGCTCAATAAATTTGGATACTTTCTCTCATAATTTGGATTATGATAGTCAAAGACGTAAATTATTTGTTTTTTTAATAAATTTGATTAAAATGAGACCTATAATATACACATTAGGACTAATAAAATATAATATGGATGATGAAAACAATAAAATTATTGAAAATCTATATGATGCATATCATATTGTAGGCCCAAAATCATGTATCAAAGATTCTAAAGCTACTCAATGTATACTTACAACTTGTGTAGTAAGTGATAAAATAGGGGAAAAATGAATGGTTTCAAAAACAAGTCAAACACTTAATATAAACATAAAAACAATAATGAAATCAATTGAAAGAAGTGAAAGACTTAATGAACCTAATACCAATGAGCTATGGACATTCTCTGGTAGACTTCCTTGAAAGAACAAGGTTATAGCCGATACTCTCAAGGAGTTTCTCAATTTTTGAAAGATAACATAAGAGTTTCACCCATTGTAAGAGATGTGTAAATAAGAGTTGGTTCTCATAATCATGAACTGCATACAAAACATTTAGTAGAAATGAGTCAAACATAATTATACTCTAATTTTTTTGGAAAAAAAATTATTAGATATGAATCAAACGTAATTATACTCTAATTTTTTTGGAAAAACATTCACAAATTTCTATTTTTCAAAGAGATTTTGAGATGGTCAGACCTTTTTATGTAAAATTAAATAACACATACACCACTTGTTGTTGTAGGCAACATGTTGAATTTCTAATGCACTTTGATGTTTTTTTCATATTCATTGTAATTTTCATACTAAAACATTTTACAAGAGTGTGCCATTGAATTTGGACCAAAATTATCAAGGGAAATTATTCTATCTTTTAAAAAAGACCAAATGAACAATTATTTAACAATAAATCATCTTTAAATATAAATTATAGCATTTGTGGTGGATTGCCAAAATTAAAAAATGTATCCATGAGGAGATTATAAGTGCAATTAGATAGGAATTAATTGGTTTAATCAAATGTAAATCAGTGACTTATCATGTAAAATATGGAAAATAATCTAAAAGGTGTGACCTTATTACAAAAAATATACATGTTTCCAAATTTTTGGTCAAATTTAAGGAGAAGATTATTTATGAGTATGCAAAGCACACACACAAGACTAGATGGTTGGATGAACATTTCAAGATAATAAAGGATACATTACCACTTGTTTTTATTGTTTTAGTAGTTAATTTTAATAAAAATTACACATTCAAACCCCAAATGGAAGTTCAATCATCATATTACAACTCATCACAAGTTACCATATTTATGCATATAGCATTCATGTTTTCACCTGATAGTAAAGAGAAACAACAAAAAATATTAAGGGAGTACCATTTATATATCAAAAATGATAGATCACATTGTTTAGAGTATGTGCAAGGTTTTTTTTAGAAGTTTTATGAACCATTGAGTTATATGAACATTACTTTCAATCAACATTACATTTGGTCAGATAATTGCACATCACAATTTAAAAATACACAGATGTTTTATTAGTTGAGGAAGATGCATGTTACCACTAGTGTAAAACACATTTAGAGTTTCACCAAGGCTGTCCATGGAAAATGGGAACATGTGTAAAAAGAGCTATTTCAAGGGAGGAGTTGAAATTTAAAGAGGCTGTTCATTTGACAAATGCAAAAACTATGGTTGAATGTTGTAATGGGAACATGTGTCATGATGTTCAACCAATTTATACTTTTACTAGACATTTTTAGTTAATAAAGGAAAAATAATTGGAAAAGTATGAGGATTGTATGAATCTAATGGGTTCAAGTGACCTGTACTCATTTTTTATCTCAAATGCAAGTTCTTAGACTTTTCATATGAGACACTTCGCATGTTTATGTTCTGCATATGTGGACTCTATTTGGAATGAGTGCGAGTCACAAGATTGGTTCGATGATTTAAGTTTCAAAAATATAATTCCAATCAACAAATATCAGGTTCCAACAACATTTCCATTTACAAATATGACATCATCATATGACTTTAACCATGTGTCTAATCTAGTTAAGCTAGGTAGAATATTTTTCATTATGTACAATTTATTCTCACTATATATCTTTACACTATCACTAAAAATGGTTTTTTGTGATACATGGAATATTTTTTCAATTATTGTAGATGAGGATAATGAAAAGGGCACTGATTAATACTTGTGTTGGTGTGTAGAGAGAGAAAAAAATGGCTTCCCCAGTTATAGATGGATAAAACATTGACTATCCCACTGGGTTAGTGGTAGTCACTAGAACTTGGTTTTAATGATATCCTATAAAATATTTAGATCAAAGGTTATTTGAAGAGTTTTAAATTATTGATATTTAATGATATCCTATAAACTATTCAAATCTGATTCTTATAATGAAAATTCAATTACAAAAATATCATGGGAGGCCATTAAATAAGAAACTATAGAAAGTTTAGGAGTCAGACCATGAAGGTATTCTTAATACTATCAAGGTTAGAACAAATCCTAGTGGTTTGTTGGATTAAAATACATAGGTATGTTAACTTTTCAAATTTATACGTAATCAATTTTATCAAATGTTTTTTTTATTTTCTAGGTAGTACATATAAATTTCATTTTTAATTACTTACTAGATATTTTTTGTAGGTTAGTGGTGCCAGATAAGCTTCCACCTTCATGTGGTTAGAACTATTAGTAAAAAATTATATATTATTAAAGCTAAGAGAATCTTAGGTTAGACATGATAAAATATCAAGTTAGATGTGATCGAATCTTAGGAAATGAGTTATAGTTTTCATTTTATGTGTGTTTGAACTTAGGCTAAAAAAACACATTTTTCTTGTATTGGTAAGTGTGTTCTTGAGGCTAGAATGGGTGGTGGGTTTATCAATTGGTCTTAATGGAAGGAAAAACTAGGTCATATATGTTATTATCCCCCTTATACATGTTATCAATGTTATTTTTAGTCAAGAAGCATCAGAACTAAAGTTTTGTAACCACAACTTAAACTTTGACAACATTTATTGTCGATGTTTCCATTCTACAAAATGGTAGTAAAAATGTACTTTTAGGTGGATTTAAACATCATGGAAATGTGAAAACATGTAATTTCCTATCTTGATGTGATTTTAGTGATATATTTTGAGGTGGAGGTCCTAGAGGTAGAAATCACAAATGAAGCTCAAGAAGTTGTTTGTTCAATGCCAAAATGTTACATTTTTGGACCCCTCAGTGCGACTTGTTGAACAAATTTATCTCAAAAATTATAATTGGTTATTATATGGTGAGATTATAGGGATTAAATGTTCATGAGATGGATCTTTTGTTTCATGAAAATTACTTACAGTTTTCATTTTACGCATGTTTGAACTTAGGATAAAAAATTACATTTTTCTTGTATTGGGAAGGGTGTTGTTGAGGCTGGAATGGGTGGTGGGTTTGTCAATCAAGTTGATGGGAGGACAATAAACTAGTCCTATATTTTATCCACCCCCATATATTTTGATATCATAAGGTTTTATTTAGGAAGCATTGGAACTAGAGTTCTACAATTACAACTTAAACTTTAACAACATTTGTTACCAATGTTTCCGCTCTCCAAGATGGTAGTGAAAATGCACTTCCAAGTGGATTTGAACATCATGAAAATGTGATTAAATGTAATTTGACTATCTATATGTGATAAAAGTTATATATTCATAGGTGGAGTTATTGGAGGTAGAAATACCAGTTGGAGCTCAAGAAGATGCTTGTTCATTGCCAAAAAGTTGCATTTTTTGACCCCTCACTACAACTTGTCCAACATATTGCTCTCAAAGATTCCACCATAGTGATTTGGAATATTATTAGATTTATTAAAAATTTATGTTATGTATCTAATTTTTTATGTAAATAACTTACAGTTTTTATTTTTTGAATGTTTTAACGTAGGTTAAAAATTACATTTTTCTTGTATTGGGAAGGGTGTTCTTAAGGCTGAAATGGGTGGTGGGTTTGTCAATTAAGCCTAATGGGAGGACAATAACATATTAATATATGTTATACACACCATTTTATGTGTTGGTAGTGCCATTTTTCATTCATAAAGCATCAAAACTAGAGTTTTGCAACCATAACTTAAACTTTGACAACATTTGTTGTTAGTGTTTTCATACTCCAAAGTGGTAGTGAAAATGAACTTCTGGGTGGATTTGAATATTTTTAAGGTTTTATAACATGTAATTTGCGTATCTATATGTGATAAAAGTGATATATTTATAGGTGGAGGTCCTAGAGATAGAAATGTTTAGTTAGAGCTAAAGAAGTTGCTTGTTCACTGTCAAAAAGTTGCATTTTTGGACCCCTCACTATAACTTGTCTAACAGATTGCTCTCGAAGATTCCAAATAATTAGTCTAGGGTATTATTATAGGGATTAAATAATAAGTGGAATGATATGATGATTCATATAAATGACTTACAATTTTAGTTTTATGCATGTTTGAACTTAGGCTAAAAATTTACTTTTTTCTTGTATTAGGAAGGGTGTTCTTGAGGCTAGAATGGGTGGTGGATTTATCAATCGGGCCTAATGGGAGGCCAAGAACCTGGTCCTAGATATCATCCACCCACTTAGACATGTTGTAATTTATATTTTTCAGTCAGGAAGCATCAAAACTAGATTTAAGAGACCTAGAAACTTAATGAGTAATTGACCTACTAACTTATTATGTGGTATTAGGGGATGATATAAGGTGATTAAAGAACATAGTTTTAAATGTTTAGGTGAGATAAGTTGTATTAAAATTTCCAATAATTCATATAAAAGGGGGTTGAAGACATGCCATGTCAAAGTTATAAATGTGATGCAATGCAGGAGCATCAAACTAGAAGACATCATTTTTGAGTTATTGTTGGTAAAGGCCAAAGTTGGTCAAATTTGAAAAATTATATGTATGCGTAGGATTAAATATGATCCTTATTTTTTCCTATAAGTTATATATATTATTAGTAATTAGTTCTATAAGTGTTAGGATTTTTCCCTTCAAAATAGGGAATTTGAAAATTCAAATAGTTAAACTATGATTATGAGGGTCAAATGCATGTATGGAGTGATTAGGTGAGTAAATTGGGTTTAAGGGGTCAAATAATGTCATTTAAGGTAGGTTTAAACATATATCATGTTAATTCATTAATGGGTTAACAATAAATTAGTCATGTAATCAACCTCAAGCATTGAGTTAATTATTATAAGGAAGTTTGATGTAACCACCAACCAAAACAAATCTTAAAGTTGGTGGAAAATGAAAGTTTTAGTTATTTTATGGCTTAGAGGTGAGAATATGGAGAGATAGGCCTCGAATAAGAATGAGGAGGATCAAATAAGGAGAGAACATACAAAACCTCTCAAGAAAGATCTCCAATCCAAAAAAGGATTGTAATGTAATAGAGAACAAAGCTATGAATAAAGGAAAGTGAATTGTTGTGGATTCTACATTGAGTGTATGTGATTATATTAGTTTCATGTTATCCTTGAAGGTCCTTGAGGCCATGAATATGTTTTCATTTTTGTAAGGTTACAGGTGTATGAATGACTGTAGGTCGTAACCAAGAAGTGATTGTAGGTTACAATCAAGGAAGGGAGCTTGGAGTGATTCCACCATGCTGGTAAGATTTGAGTCATAATGATATTAGTTTTCAAAATGTTTAATCTATACAAACTTACATATAAATTAGTAATACATTTTTATATGGATAACTCATCAAAAAAGGTTACCTCTACTCATATACCCTGTTTTGCCTATGATAGTCTAATATGAAAGTAAATGGTTATTTCTCATGAAGGAAGTATGAATTTGGTGTAGATAATGATATAAATATAATGGTAAAGAATCAACATAAATTCCTCTAGAACAAATAAACACTATGTATACCTTATTTTGGGTTAACAATCACATTGCAAAGGGAAGTAAGACTTGTTTTTTTATCTTGTCAAATATGCCATTGAATATATGGAGTTTGAATATGGTACCATAAATAAAGGATGTTTTTAATCTCTTATAATATTCATGATATATTTGAAATTGAACTAATACTCCATGTTGTTGTCATAGGCCTGTAGGGTGCCTTGTTGTGCACAATCAAGATAGAGAGGAGATACTTTTCTTATATAAATGTGTATGATAATGGATATAGTGGTTTTTATGGTTGTTGATAAGTGTAAATAAGGTATTTATAGTTTTAAAATACCTTAAGAGAGTCCTTGACACTCATTGATACACAAACCCTATTGTCACAGTCCTAAATAGGACTCAGAAACCTATGTTTTGATGGGTAGAAGAGAGAATAAAGAGAAATGATATGTATCACCTGTTTTATAAGGTGTGCGGGGAAAAAACAGACTTATATGTGTCATTTTTGTCCTTTTAAACTTTTTATAACTCAAGATATTGAATTATATAGCCCTTTGGCCTATGTAGAAGCCTAACAAGGGTTTCAAGATCAAAAACCCCTTAGAAAGAGTTTTAACCCTTAGAAATTAGTGAAACTTCATAATATGAATTTTTTTGTTGTATGAAAAATTAATAAAGTGGTTTTGGTGTTGTTCAAGGCTGTACATTACGGATTTGGTGATTGTGGGTTTAAGATAGGGCTAATTAGGCTTAATTGAAGGGTGGTTTACAAAGGAAGTGTGGTCTAGGAGAGGAGTTAGATCATTAAATTTGACACACACATATAAGGATATATAGGGTGTATATAAAATGTTTCAAATCTCTAGAAGAGTTAATATATTTCTCAAACAAAGAGAATTTGCACAAAAGAAGGCTATAAGTCTAAGGAGACCATTGCGAGCCCTATATATGGAATTGAATGTTGAGGTGTGTTTGAGTGATTATAAGAGGTTAAGGAAGGTGTGATTTGACCATATAATAACATATATTATATAATACTAACACCTTGAGATGTATATCAAGTTTTGGTAGTTAAGACTTAAGAGAATTGCCTAGTGAGAAGCTAGAGAAGAGAGATAGGAAGTTTGGGAATGAAATGAGGTAGAGAGTGAATGTGAGTTACATGAGAAAGGTAAATGAAATAAATAATTTTTTATAAATTTAAAATTAATAGGAATTGTGGAAGGAGACTAACAAGCATAGTGATTAAGAGAGTGAAATAAGATTGAAGACAAGCATGGCATGAGAATGAGATTTTTTATAAGACTAGAGCCAGGAGTGGATCATTTGAATAATTTTACATAATACCTTTGCATCATGATGATCCTTAATAATCATGTTTATTCATGTTAACACTATCTTCATGTTGGATGTAAGATAACAAGACAATGATCCAGTCCTTTTCATGGGCTATGTTTTGTAATCAAGATTGCTAAAAGTGAATAAAGATGGAATGATTTTGTTCATCTATGTTTCATGTAATAGTATTATATTATCATCAATTTTTATATTATATTTGAAAGGCCCTAAAGGCCATGGTAAAGTGACTTTTTTGTGTATTAGTAGATTTAAACAAGAGATTACAGGTGAGTAGTTGGATATCTAGGTTGAATTGAAAACAAACAAATGTTCATTACCCTGTTATTTAGAAGTTTTCCCTATTTACATATTTATCACTCTATTTTTTATGCAATAAAATTCCAAGAAAGGTTGATGTGTGCCTAAATAATGGAAATGCCCATGGATTTGGTAGAATTTGGTGTAATGGAGGAGATTACAAATCACTAGAAAGATGTTTTGGGAGTTTGGAATTATTGAACACAGATAGACATAGAACAACATACCCTTGTTTTTCTTAATTAACCTATGTCTATTAGGTTATTTTTCCAATGAAAGTATGTATATGGTTGAGAAAGTATATGTTTGTTAACTTGATCAAATTCTGAGCACATGTAGGAGTAAATTACACTGGCAATAGTTGATTGGGGGTTTAGTAACCTTTAAATAGAGTTGTATCAAGATATAGGGTGGTCTAAAATTCTTTTGTATCTTTATGGGATTTGATATATTTTTCAAACAAAGTGAAAAAAAAAGAAGAAGAAGCTATAAGCCTAGTGGGTTCATTAGTAGCTTTGTATTTGAAAATAAGTATTGAAGTGTGATTCAAGGTTTGAAGGAGGTTAAATAAAGTATAATATTATCATACAAGATCAGCCATGATAATATATTGTACTCATGAAACCTATATCAATATTTTTTACTTTAAACTTAAGAGTATTTCAATGAAATGAGAGGATGTTTGTGAATGGAATGAATGAAATGAGTTAGAGAATGAATGTGAGAGGTTTGTAAGAGGTATAATGACACCAAGAACTATCTCCAAAGTATACAAGAAGTAGGTACCAATAAAAGAAGGCTATTAATCTTAAGTGATAAGAGTGTCATTATTAATTTTAACTACACACAATAAAATAAAAACTTTAATTTAAAAAATATGGGAGATCCGAGATTTATTACATTGAAAAGAATAATTTTTTAATTCTCATTTGTGTAAAACATTAAGTAGGAGATCTAATAGATAATATCTTGGAAGATCAAAACAAAACTTCACAATAACACAATGAAATAAAAACTAAATATAAATTAGATATATTGTTATGATAGGCATACAATATAGGCACATGTGTGCAATGTCAATAATACATAGATTGTCGTGATAGGAATACACAAAATTACATCTACCAACATAGTATCTAATGTTGGGTGGATGCCATATATGCATATACAATGTGAAAAATGTGTAAATTCCCATATAGGCATACAAAAATTTACATCTCATGTAAGACATCCTATTCATCAAATAGCCTCCCTCTCTTTGCCTTCCTTGAATAAGACTCTCCCTGTGATGCCCTGCTAGTAGATGGAGACCCCTCTTATGCCTTAGATTGATCCACTGTCTGACTGTGGGTCCTACACTCATGGATCAGTTGTAGCTAAAAATATTTAGATATAATAATTATTACAAACTTAACATAAAATACATACAAACAATTGTTAAGAAATTAATTTAAAACTACAAAAAAATAAATTTAAACACATGCACTCACTGTAGGCTCATGATCCTACTCAATCTATTGTTCATACTCAAACAAGTCAATAGAAAGCTCAAATATTCAAATAGGTATCTCAAATATGGGAGAAACATGAGACGTTTTTGTACTAATCATTTAACTGAGATTATCAGATGTCATAATACAAAAGTGCATACACAATACATTTACATAAGTTATATTTTCCCCAAGTAAATGTAGTAAAATTATTAAAATAAGTTTATTTTTACAATTCAAAATTACAATTTAATATATACCTCTATCAGTGCTTGTGCAGATGATATTGTAGAAACAATGCCTAAGTATGTCTTATCTCATATAGAGGGAGGAGTGTCTACTCCAACCATCAACTATTTATGTAAACAAGGTCTCACTTAATTTTATATAAAGTATCAAATATTATATATGGAAACCATGCATATCATGAAAATATATTGTAAACCAAGTATCATGGAAGTGTAACTACCATAAAATGTGCATATCATGAAAATAAACTACAAACTAAGAATCATGGAAGTACATAACTACCATACAACATGCATTGGCCAAAAATAGCAAGTACTTTGCACATTGGAGGTATTGTAAAAATAATAATACATGTAGGAAGTGTGAGTGGAAGAGTATGAGGTGGAAAGAGTAATAGCACTTTGACAAGGCAAAGTTAGGGAGAAAAAAGGAATAAGAGACATATCAAGAACTCTATCCTTACTTGTAAATCTTCTTTGGATAGAGTAAAATACCATTATATATTTATTGGATAAAGGTTTAGCTACACATATATTGCTATCATTCTTATATTATGTGTGTGATATCAATAATTTGTATCTCTATGTATAATATATGGATTGATATCACATTCATTTATAATAGATGGATGACAATTGATTTTTGGGAAAGCACCCAACCAATAGAAAGGAGTGAACCATGATGAATCTACCTCTTGATGAAGGTGTGTGTAAATAAAATTCAACAAATAGGCCGAGGAAGGGAGGTCATTATCCAATATATCAAGTTTTATCGATCTAAATATATTATCTTATTTTAGCTCAAGAGAACAAAATTGGTAAACAGTTTGGATGTTGAATTGGAAGAAACTGCAAGGTGTAATTTTTGAGGTTGGCACATATTTTAGTACCAACACGAATGGTGGCTCTCCCCAAAAACTTTTCAATGGGGATACAAGTTTTTAAGACACAATGCAATATTTTTTGACATAAGGAATATTGAGTAGAGAGGTTATATACCTTTTACACCTTTGTCATAGCCAAAGCAAGAGGTGTAATGAGTCATTACAATTGAAATCTAGACATTTGTCATGGCTAAAGAAAAAAGTATAATGAGATATTACAATTGAATTATCAAGTGGATTACAAGTTAGTGGCTCAAACATGAGAAGGTGAGGTTGACACCAAAAATTACTATTCCCGTTTCCCTAACTCCACCCCTTCTTACAAATCACACCTCTTAAATTGGCCATCAAATATTAAAACATATATTTAAGGTCTTTTAATAAAATGAAGCAAGATTTAAGTCATACTATCACTAGATGTCTTAAGTGAAGTCACTTAATAAAATATAAATTTATTTAAGTAACTACTTAATTAACTATAGGTAAATAAGTCAATTTAATGTTGGGGCTTGAGTCATGGTACTTTGTGTCTAAGAAGACTCTTCGAGTTGCATTGTCAAGTTAATGATCCACTAAATATGATTTTTAATGATGCACATTTATTCTCTTTTACCTTATATTCCCTTGCTATTTTCCCTCATTTTCAAGGATAACATGTGGATCTATGTATAATGGTAATGGTGACATAATTTAAAATGATAATATGAATATATTGAGCTTAGCAACTTCATTTTCAAGATAGTGTTACCTAGAAGGACCCCTAGATATGTGTTTTTCATTTTATAAGTATCCTCATGGCATGTGAACTACGCTTATCTAATAATGAATGAGATTATTCATGGGATATTTATGGGATTTTCTAAAAGAATTTATATAAATACTATTGAACCCATTTTCATAGCTTACAACTATTGTGATTCTTCTTTAATGATTTGTGATACCTCACAATAATTTCCAAACGTTCACAGTACCCCCAAGATGATCAACCCATCTCCAAAATTTATGGAAAGGTGTATTTATATAAGAGGAAGATGATTTTGAAGGTCTAAAGTATATTTGAGTCCGTATGGTATGATTTGACAATTAGTAACCTTTAATTAGGCCTAAGAGACCTAATTAGTCATGAGGGGTGTTGAGTTAGGTATTCTCCAAAGAGAGTTAAATTATGAAAATCCCTACATGAGATATGTGATGTAAAGGAGTATCTAAATGTGGGTTTGTTTTGGTTGGGATCTTTGTATTTTATTTAGAATAAGGAGATTTGACTCAAAAAAGGGCTAGAAGAAGGAAGGTGTCGAAGAGGAAAGAAGAGTTAAGTGAAGAGTTGAAGCTTGGGGGTTATGTGGAATGGTTGGATGCATGAAATGAGATGTAATTGAGTAGGTACATTATCTTATGAGTATTGTGAAAGGATAAAATCAAAGTAGCATGTAGACCTATGAAACCACATAAGAAGATTGTAAATAATAGAGCAAGGATAAAGAGAGAGAACATGAAAATAGAGTATGAAAATAGAGAAAGATAAATTTAAATTAAACTTACAAGGAAAATATACATAGAATAAATGTATATAGAGCATAAGATTAACTCAAAATTTTACCTTTGTATAAGTAAATGGTGGCATCCTAACAGAGATAGATATAGTAGTGGATGGGCCAGTAGCTAGATCTGAATATGTAAACAACAACCATAATAAATCAAATGATGTAAATGTTGACAATGATGATGAAGGCACCATCACCTCCTATAACATAAAAATTACATATATATTATTCAATTTATATGTAAATTAATTTTTAGATAAATTAAATTTGCAAATATAACTTAAATTTAACATGACATTTATATAAAATATACCTGCATCAGTGTAGGGATTGATGTCTACACACCAAATGTGCATACCAAAAACTCATCACTCATAAGAATATTATCCAAGCCTTCTGAACCACCAATGCCATCATCATTAAAAGTTTTAATTCACATAACTCCATAAAAATTGCAAGGGTGGGGTCGGGTATGCATACTAGGTGGTGTATCTCTAGCATCATTCTATGATAGCCTACTCGTATGCTGAATGAGTGTATCAGTAAGAGAACAAAGAGCATGAAGAGTGTCAATCTCCATGACCTACTAAATTATAGAGGGTATCTTGGGCTCAAGTAGATTTTGGATATGAATATGTACAAGTTGATTAGGTACATGATGTGTACCTGAACGATCCTATGTAGAGCCTTTCCCTTGGCTTGAAACTCACTAAAATCAAAATAGTTTAGAATATCATTGAGGACAAACTCATATTAGAGATTCCTTAAAAAATATAGTGGGACCTCATGGTTTTTACACAGTGTATATTCAAATACCATCCACCATCGATCCCAAAAATTGGTTGTGATTAATTTATATATGCAGTGATGGATTGAAAAATGTTTAATGGCTATAGGAAATGGGGCATTGGTGGTAGGGTTAATGAATAGGGTGAAAATGGAGGTTTTTGATATTTATTTTTCTTAACCTAAAGTTTTGGCAAATTTTTAGCATAATATGCCCTACAAGTATCCCTATATGAAGTCCATCTGTCAATTTGACTTGTTATAGAGTCAATTTGACTTAATAAGGTCTCTAGGGAACTGGCTAGTTGGGTGCGGTGGGGGTTAGTGGAAGTGATATCCCTCATTATCCAAATCAATTATTCAATTTAAATTTTATTTCCCATAATGTTTCCAATTGTAATCTCTTGACTGTCAAGGGGTTTTGGGGAATTGTAGGAGGATTAGGTGGAGGGGTAGGAGGAGGAACAAGAAGGTTTTGTGTAGGGTTAGGTGGAGCATTAAGAGGAGGAATACGAGGGTTTTGTGAAGGATTTAGAGGGTTAGTAGGATGATTTGTTCAAAATAAATAAATTAAATCTAAAAATTAGGGTTAAATAGGGAAATTTTCTATCACTTACTTATTCTACATGGTGGCATCATTGATCAACAGCTTTATGGGATGAATTTGGTAGTTTCTTAGCAGTCTCTTGTGTATTTTACCCAAAATATGATAATGGAATCTAGAGGAAAGCAAGGAAACTTGAATGTAAAATGATGATTTTGTATTCAGGTTTCACTTTTTAATTTTTTTGGGATACAGGTAATGTGATCACATTATTAACATGATCATGTTATTAAAAATAACAATAACATGATATATTTACTTTTTAATATAATATGATCTCATTATGGCTCATTAATCACCAAGACATAATTCAAATAATGCGATCATGTTAATTAAATAATATGATCACATTATTAATTAATGCAATCATATTAGTTGAAATGCCCATGGAATTATCCCTAAATTCTATGCACTTACCCCCTTATAAATCAACATGTGCTAATTAGGTGTGTAATATAATAAGTGAGAGATACTATAAGGTATTAGATTGTGAAATAATTAATATAACTATGCATGGAAAACATGACTACAAAATGTAAAATAATTATTGGTTCAATAATAGAAAAATTAGAAAACTCGAGGTGACCTTTGATGTTCAAAGATCAGGTTCACCAAATGTTTAACCCTAAAATTAAATGTTGTGGGTATGTATTTCACGTTAAGCTTAAGGTTAAGAATATAGAAATGCAATGGAAAAAGGGTGATAATCAAATCTATAGCATGTTAATTAGATGTTAAACTCACATATAAGCATACATTGAATTTATTATGCTAAAATAATCTAAATATAGAAATTAAAACTAGGCTAGATATATAAATGATAAATAAGAGAATACATTTATAATGATAATGCAAATATGAATCTAGTACAAGTTAAAATCATTTGGGAAGACAATTCTATAATAGTTTTCAGATTTTGGATCTAGTGCTTGTAGCTATCTGGATAGTTATGTCATCCTTGGACAGTTGTATCGATGCTACTATCTAAGTCTAATGATAGTGTCATATATGGAATATCTCATGAAACATGATGAAACCACTTGGATGCTTCTACATTTTAATTCACTTTTTCTTTGGTGTATTTATATTTGGATCATAGACTATCATTCCTTTTGAAATGGAAAAACCCTAACTTTCCATCTTTAATGTGACCATGGGGGGAATGGGTTAGTGGGAAAATGGTGTTGATTTGACCCCAATTACTCCACTATCAAAGGATATTGCCTATATATACAATACTCTAAAGAGGGCCTCATATTGATGTAGTTCTCCTCTATGTGTTGGTTTATCTATGAATCATATAATGTGTGTAAAGCAAGTACAACTATTACCTAGCTTGTAACTTAAAAAATTGGGCTCTTGGTTTGGTCCTTTAGTAATTCAACCTATATATGTGTTGTACCTATGACTAGTATGGAAATATGGAATCTTATATTAATTGAATGCTTGATAGAGTACTTTTTGATAAGATCTTTGATCTCTTTGGTTTTTCCTAGGTGAGGAATGAATGAGGGTTGATCTTTTATTCATACCAATCCATTTCTAGTAATGACTCACATTAAATCACCTAATCCAACCACTAATATATGTTTCATTTAAAAATTAAATGAATTTAGGGAATTGGATGCTAGTGCTAGGGTAGGACAATAATGTTGATGTTATTTTTTGTCCTAAATAATAGTGTCTAAGGGGTAGAAAAATAGGTAGAGGATCATAACTTATAGAGGTGTAAGATAAGTACATTTTAAATATTCTAAAAAAGATAGGATGTTTGTGTCATCAATATAAAATTGGTTGGACTAAGAGAAATGCCAAGGGGCACAAGATAAAGTAGATGCAAGGCTTGTAGAAGTAAAGAGAGTGTATATAACTAAGAGGAATAGTCAAAGTCTGATTTTTCCAAGTGTACAATACTAAGGTGCTATATAATTAAAAAATATCACCTATAAGAACTAACATTATTGGTCAATTCAAAAAATTCAATTTTTTATATTTAAGATTACTATAACAATGATGATGAAGATATATAAGCACTAATAAATAATCAACTATGCAAGTTAGATTGTAATCCCATTAATGAATATGCATACTCATATCATTATGTATTTACATCTATTGGAGTGGGAACATATATATATATATATATATATATATATATATTAGATTCAAAATGATGGATCTAGGAATGAGATGACTAAGATAAGAATTACATTATACTAAAAAATTTCACACACAAAATTTAATAATGTATTATTTTGGGTTGTTATTTATAAATAAGGTAAAATATTTATAAAGCTTTTATGAGTGGTTATACTATATAACACAACTAACTATCCCGTGAACCAATTAACATTTATTAATAACATCAAATTATACTAAAAACACATAAAAATGTAAATAAACATAATCATAGATCATAAATGACCCAACAAATTCCCCCTTAATTTTGTGTGGTATGAAAGATGAAAGAATTGGAACAATGAATCTAAAGTCATCAAATAAACTCTTAAGCAACTAAAACTAGTGTACTGTACCTCTTGGTACTAACCAAAACTAATGTCACTCCATACAGAAGCATGCCCTATAAGTTATGGCATAACAGGTTGATGAACATGATCAAGGCCCTCTCATCCCTTTTTTTCATCATACCATACTATAGTATAGCATGATCAAAGTCTATCTAACTACATCGATCCACATAAGGCTCCACCTCGAAGCCCATCAAAATGACCAACCTATATTATGTATGGCACATCTTATTGATGTTTAATAAAAATTGATGACCTTTGTTCAACATTGATGGTGCTAGAAACCCCTATCAACACGTATTATCATTGACAATTGATTGAAGACTACCAATATTATATATTCTCCCCCATCAGGTGAGAGGTGAGAAGTTGTGAAATGAGAGAAATAAAATCAAACAATCATGTATACTCCATGTCATGAATATAAATAATAAAAAGCCAAAAATGAAACTAAAATAAACATACTAATGCTACCAAAATTTCCATTCAAATATCTCATCCAAACTCTGATAGAATAACTAAATAGAGAAGGGGAATAGTCCTCTGGCCTCTAACAAATCCTCCAACCTCTAGTGTGACACTTCCACTATATCAATCACAAGGATATCTATGGCCTTTTAAAGTATGAGATGTTTACCAAAAACACAATCAAGAGGTAACATTGAAAAAAATCATGTCGAAGGTGTTAGTTTCTACCAAAAATACACCTTTATACATTATATATATATTTGTCATAGAAATCATATAAATAAACTTCAAATAATATAAATTACCATTCTAATGTATTTGAAATGTCAAAATACTTATAAATTGACTGGTCACATGACCACCATCACACAAACTATTGATTTGTTGAAAAAAATGTCATAGTAAAGGGTACTCAATGTCGAATGCAACCAAATGAAATGCCACCAAAAATAAATTTGAGAAAAAATTTTCTTTGGAGGTTTGAAATATTGACATTTTCTTTAGAGAATGCATTTACAAATCTTTATCAGCCAACTCTTCTTCAATAAACTTGAAAATATAAAGGGAAAATGTTTTATTTATCCCTTATTTTGTTAAGTTGGAAAAATAATAGTTGCATGTGAAATATTTGTACTTGGCTTTTTATTTCATGTAAAATCCACACTTTTATTTATTTATCTAAGGTGGGGATAACATAAACATAATGTTTATATTTTTTAAATAGAATCCATGTCTTAAAGCTTTTCAAACACCAATGTCACACCATTCTCTTGTTTTACACCTCATTACTACTTGGGACACTATAAGACTGTTGTTACACCTCACTACTACTTGGGATGCTACAAGATTACTATATACTCCAAAAAAATCATATTTCCATACAAGAAGCCATAAGTAATTGTTTAGGCTAGACATATAGAGGTTTTGTAGATATCAACAACAAATAAAAGGACACATCTCAAAATTCTAATAGATGGAATGCCATTTCTTCATCGAAAGGCCAAATAATTGGGTGAGATTGTATAAATGAAAATATTACTCAAAAATAGTCTTTAGATCTATACAATCAATGAAATAAGGTTTGTAGGATGAATTTTAATGCATAAAATATGTAATTCTTGTATCAAAATGCCATCATTACTCCCTGACAATTTTGAAAAGATGTACAACTATATTTTGATAATATACAATAGCCAAACACTAATCCTAGCCATATGACTAAGGGTTTGAGCATTAGAAAATAAAAATTAATTTTATTTTATGAGATATTAGGTCGTATAATTTTATAGAGAATGGGTTGTATTTAACACATGTATGACTATTTTTTGTTTTGTTTTGGTAAGAGGTTGTATACAAGCCATATATTCTAGGTTTCTAAGCATTTCAACACATAATCCATATATTTGGAGATGAATAAATTGAAATTTTCAATATATATAACACCTTACACATCAAACCTAATTATGTTTAAAAATACCTTATTTACTTTATGTCTACTTTCCCTTCTTCAAATTTGTTTCCACATTAAACTCCACTTTCACCAGGTTTCACATTCACTATAAAATGCTTTTAAACCAGCTTTGATACCACTAATGGCTCCAAGAATGGGATAAATAAGATAATAATTACATTTTAATAAAACTTTTCACACAAAAATTTAATAATGTGTTATTTTAGTTGATTATTTGCAAAGAAGGTAAAAGCTATATAAAGCTTTTATAGATGGTTCCACTACGAGACACAACTAATTATCCATTGAACCAACTAACATTTATTATTAGTTTTAAATTATATTGATTGCTACATACTTAGAGATCATTGATTGTAAGGATTCTTAATATATTGTGGTGTTTTTATCTGTTTGATGGTTTCCCACTTATCAACTCTCATCTCTCTTTATGTAGTTGATTCACTCTTAAGGTAACTTTGTTGATTTATGCAATATTTAAGGTATTCAATATTATTTTTATTTTAATCTTTGGAAATATTCTTTTAGATATTATTTTCATGTTCATTACATGTTACTATGGTGCTATAATTCATTGTGACATGATATATAGCATGCATATGTTGTTTATGTAATTGAATGTTATATCTATTTGACACATGTTTCATACACATTTCAATGTTATATTCAATATCATGATGCAATATGATTAAAATTTTTACATGATACCAAATGATTATAGCTTCCACATATTTTACACTTCTCTTTTGAGATTAGTGACTTGCAGGATATATCCCTCATCTCAAAAGGAGGGCATCACAATGGGCTTGTCTTAAGAATCCAAGTCCTCATGAGCAATAAATTTCAGATTTATCATAAAATATAGTGTTCATATGTTCAATATGGTTTAGAATTTTCATATTAATTGGGCATGTGACTACATGTGCCCTCATTCTTATAGTGAAATTTCACATATATGTCATGCATATGCATGAGGATGTGAAAAAATAGTTAACATTATAAGCTATAGGTTTAAAAATAGTTACAAGTTTAATTGTTATTATATATCAAGTCCATATAATATAGGAGACATAATAATCATTCATGTTCATTTTGTTACTTTATGAATTTTAAAATTTCTTAAGTTCAAATGTTTCAAAAGATATAAAGTTTTAAATAGAATCTATATCCATCTATAGTGGTGTGACTTATCTCATGTTTTAAGTGGGAAATATTAAAGTCTAGTGACATTTGATGCCTATGGTTTCACTTTAACGAACCATATTTGGTGGCTTTACCCATTCAATTATTTTATAGATTACTCTACAAATTCAAATGAGAGTTAGAGCATACAATATTTACAACTCAAGGTTTTCACTAGTATTAAAATTTAGAATCAATCACTCTCAAATCACTAAAGGTTCAACATTTCTCCAAATACTTCCAAAAAGGGCCACACACACTTTCCCATTTTTAATTTACATGGAAATTATATTACATACTCTTTCAGGTGTATACTTTCCTTGCTGTCCTTTAAAAATTAAAATTTCAAGTTTCAAATTTTTAATTTTCAAATATAGACAATAACTACTTTCATTGATATTATTGTCACTTTTACATTGAGTTACCTTGCACAATCAATTTCACATCAAAATGAAAAATTTATATACACACTTAGGTTTGTATCTACTTTACTCTAATAATTTATCTTCATTGCATCACTAGAATAAAGTGGTGGGAATGTATTCTAGTAAATTATCTTCATTGCATCACTAAAATAAAGTGGAGTAAAATGTATACACATAAATATAATTAGTACAAGCTTGATAATGTTTAATCTTGACATCCTTACCTTACTTGGCCTATTCACCATTTCATTAATTTTAAATATATATGGGAATCTTCACTATCTTAAAACTAGTTAGAACATCATTTAGACATCTCTATTTGTCTTATAGATTCATGTCAGTTGAGTTATATTAGTCTCTGACCTTCTATGATGAGATCACACTCAATCAGATAGGGCCATGTTATGCCCCTATCCATTAATGCACTCCTATCCTTCATGATCGAATGGCAACTTTTAAAATTTAAGGCATTTTGTATTGACTCTCCCACACTTTTGACAAGGTTAGTTAATGGAAATATTCTAAATATTACTCTATATAAGCACATCAAGGCCTCTTAAAGCATTATCTAGAAATTGCTTGATAATTCTATTGTACATTGAACAAAAGAGAATTAATCCTTTTATTCTAAATTCTAGATTATTTTGATAGTCATAGGTCAAGTGTGACATTATTTTATTGTAGGAACTAGGGTTTTGATTTTACAAGTTTTCTATGCATAAAATTGACATACACATAAAATTAGTAAACCCTTATAGATAGACATAAGTACTTAGAAACAAAATCAATCACATAGTCAAACATGAAATGGTCATAGTCAATAGACAAGGTTATGGTGTATCCCTATCTGAACATAGTTTAAAGATCTAATTTTGGCTTCAACATAGTTCAGGAGTCATTTTAGTCAATTTTCATTAACAACAAACCTGCACAATCAACATAAATTTAGTTTGAGCTAGGTTTATGTATTTTCTTATCAATTTAATATTTATACTAATTTTAAATTCATTAAATTGTTATATCATACATTTATGTTTTTTATATTATGTAACCTAAATTATATTTCAATTATTTATTTGTTTTATAGCATTTAATTATTGAATCAAAATAAATAGATCAAACACATCTACAAACTATTGATTCATTTTTTTTTACAAAAAGCTAATAAGAGTTCAAGTGGGATTTTGAGATAAATTCTTTGAAATAGGTTGATCACATTTGTAGACATCCAATTCCTAACACCATTTGTGTTAAAATTTTCAATCTTACTCGAATTGCACTCAAATGTACATTTTAGGTCAAAATTCATAAAACACCCTAAATGGTTCAAACTTGTCACTTACAAGTGCTAGTTTAGGTCAAAGTATCCCTAAATAGGGAAATGCATTTTATGGTCCATCTAACTTTGATCAGATCATTTCGAGTCAAAATGATAATTTTTCCATTTAGTACTCTAGATCACTCTTTTCTTCTAATTCATTGGTACACATCATGTACCTTTATTATTTGGTGTTGGCAACATCCTAAATGGGAATACAGCTCCAACGCATCTAACATCACCTTCTAGTTCCTCTCTAATCAAATTATGACCTAGTAATATGACTTTTTGACCATATTGATTAATTGTGCACCAATTTCCAAAGAATTACACTAAACTTGATTAAAATTACTTAAGCTAATTAATCCAATTTAAGAGCTTAAGTAGGAATTCCATAGATCTTTTTGAATATCTCATTATTAGAAATTGATTTTAAATATATGCATCACCTAGTGACACCATCTATGGGGTGTCATCCATCAAGCCATAAGTGCATAAAATATTAGGATTATGGGTCACCCATGCCTAGTTAATGCCTCCCATGCCTCTTTAATGCTTATTTATCTTAAGGATATTTATGAGTTTAATTCCAGATATTAGTATTATCCATGGCCACACATCTCAATCTTGAGATGGATGGTCATGGTTGATCCTAACCAATCCCAAAAATCTATAAATAAAGAAGCAATGGACATGAATAAAAAAGATTGATTTATGCAAATTTATTATGCAGAATTGTCTCCATAATCCTTTGCAATAGACCATTAAAATTAGTTACAAGCTTCATTGATAGGCTAGTTTAGTGATTTGGAATCATGAGCCTAGGTTTTATGGAGTGTTATTGAGACATTTGAGGAGTTTGACACCTTTGTTGACAAAGACAAGGATGCTTGATCAAGGGAGAACATGCTTTTGAGTCACATGGGTATGGTGAATCCATTTGGGAAGGTAATATGATGTTGCTTTCTTTCATTTGTTTCTTGCTATCCTTTGTAATTCGCATAGGAATAGATAGGCTTAGTTAGTTCTTTATGCATTTTTCATGATTTATAGAATAATGTTTGACTAACTTGCTTTGTAATCCTCTCTACAACATTAAATCTAATGCATCCACCAAGGAGATCAAAATACTATTTCATAATATATGGTGCAATCATTTTTTCATATACAAATGGAAAATATGGTCAGATTGGCAAATCAATATTTTAATAAAAAATTAAGAAATTAGTTATCTATAATGATGATGAATACATTGATGATTATGATCTTGATTATGCATAATATTGATAAAAAAACTTTAGACAACATCAAACATTTATTTATTCATCTCATTATAGTTGGATTAACACATAATTCAAATGGTGATTACACATATTATGGAGGGACTACATGGGAATGTCATGTGGACTAATTTTTTGGATAAACAAAAATGCCAAAGTAAATATTTTAAAAATTCAAATACATTCAAAAAATTAAAAGAATAAAAAATTAATTAACATAGCTCTTGATTGCTTGTGCCTTCTTTTCTCCTAGTTTTTATACATGTGATTGATTCAATAAATCTTCTAGCCCTTGGTGCCTTATGTCTCTTTGGACTCTTGGCTCTTGTTTTTCACTTTCCAATTCTAGAGAACCCAAAAAAATGATATTAAACTACCACTTTTTTCCATTTGGCATGTTATTTTTAGAGTTTGAAAAAGCAGACTATTTTTT